>NTHP01000179.1:925280-941502 GCA_003416845.1 Oplegnathus fasciatus
GTCTTTCAATTTGCTTTGAGATGTTTGCAATTTTCATCAATAACGAGAGGCCCACATGGACAGAGCAGCAACAACAAAAGAGCTAATGGCCTCTATTGGTCTGACTCCTACTACTTATGGGCAAAAGAGCTGTGAAGTGTCTGTGTGGGAGATATTTTTAGATTTCTTCAAAATTAAATGTGCAAGGCTAAGAAAAATAGCCAGGGATAAGGGGGGCACGCAGGCATAGTGTGGAAAATATCTAATCAGTAAGGAAAGGCACTGCGAAGTCGTATAAACATGACTCAATTATCAAAACAATCATCTCCGATCCAAATCACAGATCATTATCATTTTTTAACAAAGCAAACAATGTAGCATGCCTTTGTCAGACAAGCTGTCCATATGAGAGCTGAACATGTTCTTCTTTTTCTCTGTTCTACTCTTGGATGACACATCAAAGAGGCCTTTGATTCCACATGTCAGTGAGTTTATCCTCCTGATCCACAGTCCAAACAGAGCAGGTTGGCTCCCAGTGGTTTAGCCAAGTTTAGGAACAATTAACAGGCCAATGGTGGAAATGCTAGCCAAGGAGTACTTAGTTCATCTGCCATTGGAATTACAAATCATACTTTTGAATGTGACAGTGCTATCAGATGTTAGATATCAGACTAAAGAAAATAACATCTACAGTAGACAGTTACCGGTTACCAAATAACTCAGGATGTGTGCAGAACCAAGGGACAGAATATACATATCAAGATACCTTAACTATGAACTTTTTCATCATTTAGAAATAGTATAATTTCCTTCAACTTGCACTAATCAATACTTTTACATTAACAATGGGTCAAATAACTATGTATAATGTGAAAGGAGTTGCTCATACTGCCAAACTCACAAAGAATAATCATCCAACCCTCAGCTCTGCAGAGTGTTTTAGCATATTTTAACTAGCTGTTTCCAACTGCAGCACAGCTGTTTTCAGTGCAAAAGCTCTGATAAAACCACAGTATGCTACCTGCTCAGCACCAAACAACAAACAGACAAAGTTAGTGACCAGCTGGTGAACATAGTGTAACATTTAGCAGCTAAAAAGACCTAAATTTCCCTCAGGAGTTGGTGCAGAACAACACAAGGGAGTGAATACTGGCTTCAGATAAATGCTAATGCAGGGAATCCAGGGAAATGCTAAGTGATAATGTGCCAATATTGTGCTCTGTTGCGCTGACCCAAAGTGGCCAAAAAATCAATAAATACTGCTTCAATTTTTAAAACATTTTTTAGAGGTAAACATAGTATATGGGACAAATCAACTTGCTACAGCTTGACACATGAATTCAACCAGCTAAATAGGACTTAATACATTTGTTAGTTTTTGACCACTGTTGGCACAATATTTTGACGTGTATTTCTGCCCACTGCAGAGGGCACTAATGCAAATGTGTAGTTGACAGATTGACAGTAACAGTGAAAGTGGCTGTAATGCATCAAAATGTGCAGCAAAACAGCAAAAGGTGAAAAAAGAAGACAACTGCTGGCTGATGTTCTAAGGGATGCACTGCGCACTAAATGGTGCAGGTTTCAAAATATTCAAAAACGTTATGTTTTTAGTTTTATGTTTTATTCAGCATGTTCGTTAGGCCTCAAGTATGTAAACAAATATGCAATGCAAACATAACTGTGTTTGTTTACAAGAAAACTCCACAGGTGATGTGTACTTGCGAAAATATATTTGCGCACCAATTATTTTGTTTTTATGTACAAAAAAAGTGAATATAATCTAAAATACAAAATGTTTGTGAAAGTAATTTTAGCACAGTAGATTTGTTGGTGAAAGCAGAAACTTTTATTTTATTCTTTTTTTGTTTTGTTTATTAAAAATAACCCCAACTACTAGGACATGATGCTTAGAGTTACAAATAATCGGTGGTACATTACTTCCTTGACTTAACAAGCCCAACATGAAAGTGCATGTTTACATGTTTGTACTGTACTGTATATGTCTAGTGTGTACCGGCACTCTATATACACTACGTGTGTGTATTTGTGCAGTAAAAGGGAGCAAACAAAATGCCACAGACAAAGAATGTACTAGAAACAAATACTAAGTAGCTAAATTCAATTGAGTTGAAGTGAATTAAATGAAGCAGCTCTGATTTCTTCAAAAGCTTTTCATGGGAAACAGAAAGTATATGTGGCTGTGGAGAGGAGAAGATGGATGTAGTGGATACGGGAAGGCAAACAAGAGGGACGAATAAAAGAGAGGAGGATAACAAAGCAAAACAATGGGGCCACCAGAGTTGGGAGATGGATGGTAGAAGAGAGAGGCAGAGACAGAGAAAGGGAAGGGGGAGGTAGAGAGAAGAGGCAGAGGGTTTGAGAGGAGGGTAAGAGAAAGAGAGAATAGGAGAAAAGACGAAGATGGAAAGAGAAAGGCGGAAAGAAAATGTGGGATTAAGAGCCTTAAAAAAGTGAGAAAAAAAACAGTGCGCGTCTGCCTAGGGAACAAAAAAAGAAATTAAGAAAAATACAGAGAGAGGGAAAGATTGAGTGCCTACCACCACTGTCCCTGACGCTGAAGTTGAGGGCAGCGCTGGACTCCGGAGGGATGCTGAAATACACAGTGCTGTCATTTCCTCCCTCATCTCTATCAATCGCCCGCAACACCTGCACCACCTGAAACACAGAGATAGAGAGAGCAGAGGAGATTGGGTGAGGAGAGGGTGTGAATATGTGTGTGTTTGTGGAGGAGGAGGAGGCGGAGAAGGGAGGAGAGAAGAGAAAAAGAAGGTAATGGGAGAAACACTTACAGAGAGAGTGCTTTTAGCCACAAACCATTAGCCGACGTCAGCAGGAATCACAACAAGCCAAACAATTAGCATAGAGACACAAGCGAGCTGTGTCTGATACTCACACCGAATAAATAACTGTGTCTGACATGAATCGCTTTTCACAAATACAGTGCAGTGTGGCTTTCAATTTAGTAATGGCATCTGCACAAGTCTACAGTGGCAATCGTAACAAAATTAATCTAAAAAAAAATCTCCTCAAGCCTAAGCTGATGGGTAATTTCTTTTTAATGAAAAACTCTGGTCGTCATTACGCAAGATGTCCTTTCAGAAATGCTTTCGAGTGCTAGTTACGAGACTGAATGCAGGGATGAAGGGTGCCGCATGCTCTCTGAGTTAGTCAGTGTCTCTAGGCCTTGAGAAGATTTGTTATGTACAGTCGCATTATGTTATCAGTTGCAGTGTGTGAATATTCCAACGCTTTTTGGCTAATGACTTGTCATACAGAGACATGCATTCGCAGCCCTCACACATGCGAAGATATCATAATCTTTCTTTCTTGAACTGTCTCAGGCTCACTCACACAACAGTATACACAAACAGAAACACGCACATCACAGGCAAAAACAAATCAATGCCGTTGCCATAGAATCACAGATTTAGTGGCAAAACAACAAAGACACAAGCGGAGCAATGAAAACACCAGCAAAAACAACAGATGGGCCAAGACACCAAATTATGGCGATGGAGCCAGCATGGAATACTGACGATGGAGGAGAGAGAAAAAAGAGAGCAAAGGACAGTTTCCAGGGAGAGATTGAGGAGCACGGAGATGATTTCTATAATTGAGATAGGATCAAGTAAGAGCACCGTGATGCAGAAAAATAGACAAGAAGACAAATAAAGCAAGACGGATGGCAGGAGGGAGGGAGACCGTCTGAGAGGAGACTCGAGTTTAATTACAATGTGAATAGCTGCTGCGTTCTGATAACAGGCCATGGAGGATTCACCTGCCTCCGTGGTGAACATGCACACTGTAGCTGTATGCTGCCATAAATGAACAGATATAGTTTAGAACTACTGTACTGTATATGCTCCTATACTTGAATAGTCATGGCTTTGTATTATATGCTTCCTTATTCAAATGGAAAGAGCTTTGAAGTACTGTATGTTTCTTTATAGGAGACACCACTGTTTGAAATGAATGAATCTAACTCTTGACGACTGACGGCATGAACCTCCTGTTGCTAGTCTGACCAAATAATGATGTGTTTAATGGTTGGCCATGTTGTTATATGGCTTGTACATGAGCATAAAGTAGAATGTCTGTGTATTTTGTCATAATATATATACATATTATTATAATAATGTTATAATGTTACATTATAATATATACATTATATACATATAGCCTACATATTATACATATTTTAACGTAATAATGGCAACTTCAATCTAGATTTATTCTGAATATTTGTACATGCTTTGTTTATGCTAGTAGCCTACAGTACCTTAGTACAACATACTGTACCATATGGTATGGTATGGTATGGTATCCATGGCATACAAAACATACACATTATGTATAACGCATGAAGAATACAAGGATACTAATCAGCCATATACAAAAGTATAAATCCATGATCTGTATAAAGGTGGAAACACTGAGGTACAAAAACATTATATGCTGACATTTAAAGCAAATACATTTTATTAGTATAGTATAGCAGCTTAAGTATACTTTTGAACAAGACTATGAGTCTACAGCTATGCTGTCAGCTTTGTGAGGTTATACTTAGCTTTGAGCTAAATGCTAACGTCAGCATGCTAACATGTTCACAATGTCCATGCTAGCAAGCTGACATTTAGCAGGTATAATGTTTACCATGCTCAACATCTTAGTTTAGCGTGTTAGCATGCTAACATTTGCTGATGAGCAGTGAACACAAAGCACAGCTGAGGCAGATGGTAATCATAAACCAAAGTATTGGTCAAATCAAAAATTTGATGGTGCTAAATCAAAAGTGAAGGGACCACAATCATCAAGTTGTTACAGTTCATCTTAAGGGGAACATGAATGTCTGAAACTAGTTTCACGGCAATTCATCCAATAGTTGTTGAGAGGTTTCACTCAAAACCACAAATGGTTGCGCTAGAGGGGAAGTCAGGAGATTATTAAAGTCATTAGGATTCATCCTCTGGGGACCATGAATGTTTGTACAAAATGTCATGACAGTCCATCCAATAGTTGTTGAGATATTTCAGCCTGGATAAAAGCGGTGAACTGATTGACACACATTGCCGTCCCTTGAGTCATGCCTCTAGTATAACTTATAAATGTGTAGGACTTGAAAATGTCTTTCTTTGGTGCCATCTGATGGACATGTTGAAAAAGACACTGTGGCAGACAGCAACGCACGTTGATCTACCCTACAACCCCACTCCCACCACACTGTCATGAATGGTCTATAAGCAACACATACGGCACTTTTCCAAAGCGGGAACTTGACCACCTTCCCATGACCTGAACTTTTTAAGAACCTTATGAGGCTTTGGTACGTTTGCGCCTTCTTGACAAATTACAATCTTCGGCACTGCTGACAACTCTTGAAAGTACCTGGAACTAGCATTTATTATCACCCCACGAATAGTGCCAGAATTTAGTTCCAGGAACCTGTCCCCAAGGTGGGTGGAGAAGTGTGGAAACAAAAGCAGAACCTGTGACAATGGCTATACGTCAAATTATGTTTTGTCATGTTCCTGCAGTGAAAAAGCAATTGTCACTGGGATTGTCCCATTTTCACACAAACAAAAGCTTGTTCCAGCAGAATAATTAGAAAGATGCTATTAAAAATCATTTTTTACAAACAGGGGCTTTAAATGGTAGTTTTGGAACAGAACTCTTCATGCAGACCAATACAAAGACATCAGAGGTCATTAAACACATACTGACCTGCCCGATGGTAGATGAGTCGCACATGGCCGTCGTGTATTGCCTGTCCAGCTCGGGGGCATTGTCATTCAGGTCCAGCGTCTCTATTGCAACCAGAACTCTGGACACCTGGCTGGGATTGTCTAAAGGAGCCAATCAGAAACAGACAGCTTACAATACAGCGCTCTGCAGATGCCTGCAGACAGCTGTATTTGGAAAAATATATGAATACAATTCCCAAATGCAACAAACACCAGTGTGTACACACACAGAGGTGCACGTTTGCACTCCATTAAATCCATTCAATTGTCCTCATAGGCGGGATCAAGCATTTCATTTTGTCCAAAAACTTCAACAGCACTCAGATCGCATTAGCAAGCACACAATTGGCTAAATATACAGTAGTGCATTTGGTTTCCTTTGGCTTGTGTTACAGCTCACAGGCTCCCAGCTGGAGTACGACTGATGCTTCCATAGCAGTCAAAATTTTCCACATCAAACTGTTCCATTCTTAGCCAAAGCATCTCACAGCGTCAAGTGTGTGTGTCTGTGTGTGTCTCTGTCTGTTTCTAAGAAGGAGAGAGAGGGAGCAGAGGAGGGATGTAGAAAGCAGTCAATCTGCATGCAGTTACACGAGGGCGCAGTTTAAATGGATTGGCAGAGGGTCTCCCACACCCCATTCACTTGGATATACACACACTCGAACATGAAGTTCTCACAGCCACGCTTGAAATGCACCGAGTCATACTCTGAGCTGAACATTCACCATTACATTTTAGGCTGCTTTTGTGTCGGGCTCAGACACGATCCAGGCTCCTCAGCACACATCTCCACTCATTTATCTAAGCAGGCAACACAGTGGGCCACATTTTCCGTAAACTAAGACACACACGCACACACATACACTCCACACACACCATGTTCTCAAACCTAAAAGTAACACTGTGTCATGCATGACAGCGACTGGTTCCCATCGCTGAAAAGCTGAAAATGAGCTCTTGCTGTAGCGCCACTGGGTGAGCTGGCCTGCCCGTGGCCATGGCAGGGCTCCTACTGCGCTTTATGTCAACACAGCCTCCAACAGTCTGTTTATTAGATAGAGCTCATTATTCAAGACAGGCACTCACTGTGCTGCCTCCACAGCCCTACCGACACTGCTGCCACAAGGAGCCCTGAGTAGATTTTAAGTAAAGATTAACATTGTCCAGAGCAAGAGTTGGCAGGAAAACAACTTCCCTTCCTTGCACACAGCGGCCACTGGACAGCGAGCTTCAACAATACTTTCACTTTTACACCAACCAGTTTGATTGATTTTGTTAGGGCAGAGAAGAAGATCCAAATAATAGCTGGCCAAAAATGATCACCAGAACTTTGGCAAGATTTAGCAGGAGGCTGGTGTTAATTTAAAATCCTTTAGACTAGATAAGCCAAATAGGTTGTTTGTCACTGCCTTCCAAAATGACCCACACTGTACAAGCATGAGCTTTTTCTGCTCTGCCACCACTGTGGTTAAGGTTCGGTTTGTTTTAGGCACAAAAGTTGATTAAGGAAAGATCATGATTTTGATTAAAAGAAAAGAACTTATTTATAATTTTAATTTGCAGAAAATGGGATGCATACAGCAGTCTTCCATGTTGAAATCAGATGCTAAAACATTGTCACACTACTTCCGCCTTTGCTTCTAAGACAATCAGCAGTCATAATTTGCAGAGCCACAAGAAGTGCCTGTCGGATAAGCTGAAATGTAGCTTGTTTTAGGCACTTTAATGAACGGCTAAGGCCTTCCTTGTCAACTAATGATTATCCTTGCTGAAGGACATTTTTCTACATTTTATCTTTGTCAACAATGAAAAGACCAAAATCAACAATGAACTGATCCTATTAACAAGTATATTCTGTGTATCCAAAACCTGATATAGTGTTCCTCTGTGCCATGTGCATTCATTATTGTTCAAAAACTATTAAAAACTCATACATGAGGCCACACTTTTTCACTGGGTGATACGTTCTTTCCATATCGTGAACATGGGTACTGTACTATAGTATATTTTCAGTCAGTTCCCAATACTGTACGCTGTCCTGCTGCCATAAATACTCACTAGAGCACCATGTGTATTAGCCTGTGGCTGAAAATAGTCCCAAACAAATGCATTAGTTACACCTGTTTGAGTAACGTTTGCTAAAAACTGCACTGCACAGCTGTTTATGGAGATTATTTAGCCGTTTTAAAAAATGAAACTACATATTCATGACCTTTTTTTTCAATAGGAAACAATGGGCTTGGGAATGAGTGCCAACGACAGGTTAGGGAAGACAGAAATCATTGAGCAATGCACTTGCGCATAGTTAGTTTGGGTCATATGTAAACAATAACAAACATATACAATATTGGCAGCCTTATACTATAAACCAAACCACAGTCCCTGTTTTGCGTCTTATGCTGTCACTTTCTGTGATTTCTACCCCACTACCCACCACCCCCACTCCCACTATGAGTGTCAAGGCCACAACTATGGCTCTCGAGGGGAATCTCCCAATGGCTTACAGGGTTTTACCACTATGAATTGATGTACTTGACAGGGTCAACACCAACGTTTCTTGATGTATTAATATAAAGCATCTGCGGTTGTTTCAAAGTTCATCCTTGACCTTGAAAATAGCAGTTTACAAAACAACCTCACCTGGCTCATGATTGAAAGCTCCAGAATAGCTACTAAATGGGCCTTGTGATTGTCCTTTCACATGTCTTTTTGTTCACTTGTGGCGTCTTCCCTGATCGAAACATAACCCGTGAAGTGCCTCAGTGTTTGTTGAAATCGGGTATCCCTGCTTGGAAATTGAAAGGTGTTTACCGCTCTCCTTTGCAGCCACGGTGCGCCTGTAAAGCAATGGTTGTCTTCGATTTGCTGCTTTAATTCTTTGCTTCCAGTTGTATCCTTATGAGAACAGATCTATCGCAGCATCAGATAACGCTCACAATATAGATCGATTGATTCTCAGGCACGCTGTAACAAACTATTCGTGGCGCCAAACAGCATTCCCCTCATGGCTTGATGATTCGAGTGCTAAGCCGCTTAGTGAAGTGCATCACACACTGGCTACTGTGCTTTTCAGACACCGTACAATATACAGTTTACACTTCCTTAAACCTCTTACACCCTCATGCTCATCAGTGGGTGGAGGTGTCAGTGGTGGTTTCACTGAAGAGCTCTAAATGAAAGAAATCATCTAATGGACAAGCTCTAACGATGCCTCAGTGTTAAGTGGTGTGTAAAGAGTGGCGTCTGACCTCTCTGGGTGGCGATGACAGTAATGTTGTGCCAATGCTCGCGTTCCCGGTCCAGTTCCATGGCTGTGGTGATGAGGCCGGTGTCTGGGGTGATGCGGAACAGAGCCTCCGGGTCTGACTGAGGATCAATGGAGAACCTGGAAAAGAGAAAGTGGGGCGGGAGGAGAAAGGTCGTTGTGTTGAGAGAAGGAAGGTGAGTGTAAGTGAAATGAAGAAGGGGCAGAGGGAAGTATAGAAGGAAAGAGTGAAGAGAGGAAGCCAGCAGAGATGGCGGCGGGGCGCAGAGTGAAAGAAGCAGACAGGGCAAGTGTGTGAGGGAGCGATAAGGAAGTCTGCATTCAAATGGCCAAAGAATTAATATAGGGAGATTATCGCATCTGATAGGAGCTCTTTTGAAGTGCCACCGATTATCTAAATATCTCTATGAATATACCAACTATCATTCCTCCCCACACACTCACTCGTAGCACTTTTGCCGGTGCTAATTGGGGCACGGTTTTCTGTGGTTGTTACAGACAAATCACTCGCCTCCCTCCCTCGAACTATTCGAGACAAAACCTACCGCAAACAGAAGTGAAAGGATTGGACCTAAAAACTTTCTGTCGGCTCAAGGGAACACTGAGTGGGCATTTGGTTGGCTTACATTTATTTGGTTTGCTCTCCCTGTTGTGTCTTGTTGCTTTTAGTTGAGGAGCTGAGTTTGAATTTCAACCCAAAAAACTATATATCCCTTGCTTTAAAATGTTTACGCCTGAGATTCAACAATCAATATAAATCCTATCCTGTAAAAACATTAAACAAACTAAATATTTTTTATTTATCAGTGGAACTCCCCTGTAGTAGATAAAAACAGTATTGTTATGATTTCATAAACAGTAAATACTCAAAGAAACATTTTGGGGAAATACACTTATTCGCTTTCTACCTGAGAGTTAGATGAGAAGATTGATGCCACTCTCATGTTAAATATAAAGCTACAGCCCGCAGCCAGTTAGCTTAGCTTAGCACAAAGACTGGAAACAGGGGCAAACAGCTAGCCTGGCTCTGTCCAAAGGTAACAAAATCCGCCTACCAGCACCTCTGAAGCTCACTCATTTTCATATTATATCTCGTTGTTTAGCTGGCTAGCTGACTCTCAGCTAGAAAGCAAATTAGCATATTTTCCAAAATGTTGAACTATTCGTTTAAACTAGACTGTCACAGTCCTCAATAAAGAGTATAATAAGGGACACAATGAAAGGTAGACCAGCATTAGTTGAGTTCACCCACATGTTTTTAATTTCTATTAGCTAAATTTATAGGAAATATAACAGTACTACTGAAATTCTATATGCTATATGAGGACAAAGGCCTGTTACTGTACCTGATATTATTGGTAAGACCAGTATCGGGGTCTACAGCGCTGACCCGGCCCACAGTGCAGGCCGGCGGGCAGTTTTCAGACACATCCATGTGGTACCGGGCTCGGGAGAACCTTGGAGGCTCGTCTGCATCCAGCACTGCTACTCTGATGGAGGCCCTGTCCTTGAAGGGGCCTCGACGCAAGAAGCGAGGATCCACTATGGGGTTGAGGACCTCCACAGAGAAGGAGTAGGAGCTCCGGCTCTCATAGTCTACCGCCTGGGGGGGGGGCAACAGAGAAGGCTGAGTTAGTAGGGTTAAATTTGTATAAGTGTATAATCATTCAAGCTTTAGATATACACTTACACTACATTATAACACTTTTTAGGAAATTATGCAAATGTCACCGTTGCAAACATCAGATCCAATGAACTGTTTTGTGCTTTCATTTGGTCCGATTCTCACACCACATTTTCCACAGATAATTGCTAAATTACATATCAAAAGCAGAGAGATGGTAAATAATGAATTATTCCAACAGATAACAGCTCGCAGAGGCTGGAGAATGGTCACATCCAAAACCAGCCGAGAAGGATTTGGAGTAAATAATAGCACGGTTACCTTACATGTTGTGACGCTTGGATTTTTGAAATGATACTTTGAAGGTTGCTGTGGGTGGATGCTTAGATGGTGTGGTTTTGTGTGAAGTAGGAAAAAGACATTCATGAGGTATTGATGTTACAGCATTGCCAATGAGACTCCTGGTGCTCAAAGAGTTGAAAAGGATTCTTGAGAGCTCTGACACTGAAGTAACTGCATGTTTGGATGTTGGTTAGACATAGCTTAGAATTGATGTTGGGATATTCTTGACATGCTAAGACTAAAGGCTATATAGCTGTAGGGTTCACTGCCGGGAAGTTGCATATTGTTGCTATAGTCGTAGGAGTCTTGTAAGATTAGTGCTGCTATCTGCATGCAGCCCAGGTGGATGTAGGCATGTGGTACTTGGGGTATTTGCATTGAGCATTTTATGTAGCTCCAGCTTTGTTTGGTGCTGCAGTGTTGGCAACACACTTGGAACTGTGTTGGTGGGTACCTGGCAGGTAGTGTGTTTTGTTATAATGTTACAAACCTGTTAGGAGTAGTTTCAGACCTTGCAGAACATGGTGGGAGTAAAACTTAGACAAACTTTGGTGAACATACAGGATTTGGTGTTCATTTTCAGAGGAAGTGCAGATTGGTTGCGTAGCCACGTAGCTGCGATGTTGCCAAATAATTGACACAAACAATAGATTCTCCTACAATGAAATTTTAAAACAAAAGCACACACTTTTTCATAAAAACGCTTCCCCTGTTTAGAACATCATCTCCATCACCATGGTGACTCTACTATCACCATGGAGACCTGGTTATGAGAAGCGTTAAAAATTCCTTTGTATCCTTGCATCTACACAGGTAGAAGAGATTTCATTTGGGATAGGGGCTCAGGCCCCAGCGATTGTTTGTTACAGAGAAGTTATGAAGCCTATTTGTCTGAGGTGTCCATGTGATTGCGTGCCACACTCCCACCAGCGTGCCGGCTCTGAAGGGATGAGATAGCCTCTGATCGGGTTTGCCGTTAGCGAGGGCAGAGGCACACACAGGTAATCACATACATCCACTGTCACACACACAGATACCCCGACACTCACCTGCTGTTGATTAGATTTTGGGAAAGCAACATGTTTGGGTCTGGTTCAAAATACTTGTTTGAGGTAATCGTGTGTGTGTGTGTGTGTGTGTTGGTACAAGTGGTTCTTTTGAGGCCGTGTGTCCTCAGATCCTCTGTCAGTGTGTGTATGTAAGTGTGCATATGAATCATCTCAGTGTGACTGGCACACAGAAACATGTTGGACAGAGGATAAATAGGCTCCCTGACTATGCAGAATATTCGCTGTCAGATTCAAACAGGAAAAAAAAATCATTCTGAGGATCCCAGCGGCGGTGGGAATATTGATATCCTCTCGCTCACGCTCTCTCCTTCCTTTCTGATCTCTCTTTTTCTATTTCTCCGTCTCTTTTCTTCCCCCTCTCTGAGCTGTAAACCAGAGTAAACTGCTTTACGGAAAATCAGCAGTTTTAGAAAGAGGTGAAGATTGATTAAAAATTATGCGGAGAAAAGGGCGAATTGAAAGACATCGAAATGTAGGCAATTTGGGGAATATCTCTCCAGGAAAAATAAATAAACAAGAAGATGTGGAGATGGAGAGAATGCGTGTGTGTAGAGGGGGGTTTAGGTGGGTAGACGGAGGGAGAAGGTTCTCTAACAGGGTCCCCATTACAGGGGGAGAGAGACAATCTGTCTGAGGAGGAGAGGTGTCACTTACACTGTGAGCACACACTCATCACCTCCCGCCCTCCCGCCATCCAGCACTCCATCACTCCGTTCCCCCTCCTTCACTACCTCACACACTCCATCACCCACCCCCCTGCTCACCCCCTACCCATCNNACCCATCTTTTTTTTTTCCCTCCAGTGTGTGCGACAGGGCGCCAGCTCTGACAAACCACAACGCGCGCACTCATCCTTCTCCCTCATTCGCCCTTAACAGGCGGCACTTATCACACAGCCACCCCACCGTTTTTCTGTTTTTCTGTGTTTTTCTGTCTTCAGTGCACGTGTGTGAACGGATGTTTTCACACACACGAGTGCTCTTGGGCACACACACACTTCAACTTAACTGTTTTAGCTTGAACACAGCCCCTTCACAAATTCAAAAAATGCACTTGAACCCCGACATACACCACCACCCCCGCATTACCCCATCCCCATTCCCAATCCCACCCACCTCACAGTTCTGTCATATCATTGGTCCAGTGTTCATCTATCTCTCCTGCTGTCTAACCGACAGGTTTGAGCCGCTTTCAGACACGGTCAGATACGTGTTTAAGTCGTGCGACCTGAAGTGTCAGTGACTGTAGTCCCCCTGAGTCTCCACCTTCACTGAAGGCCAAGACTGTGGTTCAGAGCAGACCTTTGAACTGCAAGCTTAACGTTAGCTTAGCGAGGCTTCAGCAGAGGCAGCGGAGAGAGACAGAATAGGGGATGTGAATGAGCGGTAGGGAAGGTGTCAATAAAGGTGCCACAAATGCCGTAACACTGGTCAACACTGTAAACTACTAGCTTACAAGAAGCAGAGGTACTACTGTAGTATTTCTACTTCTGTTATTCTCAGCTGTATGCTCTCAATCTTTCGCACTCCACTCTGTCCACACTGCTGAGAGCTGATTGCTGTATTTATATGTCGGGGGTGGGATGTGTGAGGGGTGCAGTTAGGGGCTGAATGCGACTTTGCCTCATAATATAACTATTTTCAGACCTTTTACAGACATAAATAATTCAGAATCAAAAACACAATCAACAAATTCATTGACACTGAAAGCCCTAATACATGCTTACACACTCCCTTATCTCTAGTTAACGCTGCCTTCCTCTTACACACACACACACACCCACACAATCTACAAGTGTAACCTTCTCCTGTCCTGTGATGCGGAGCTCCCACCGTCCGTTTTTGAAATTCAAATTTCTCTATACAATTTCCCTTTTAAATTCACTTCACAGTTAGCAGAAATTAATTAGCTAACCTGCATGCTAGACTGGCGATACATAATACATCTCTACCCAAAGAGGCCGGCACATAGGCATACTGTACATGCTCGATTGAGAAAGTGTGTGTGTTGTGCATTCATTACAGTAAGTGTACATTACTGCAGGGCAAGGCTTCAAATCACAGAGGTGGCGCTTCTCCCTGGCTGTTCTGTAATTGATGGAGGGAGATGCTGTAAATGTGCACGCACACTTGTGCTCACCTACGAGCATGTGTGTGCGTGCGTATGGTCTGCGGTGGTGCTCGTGTGTGCTCAGCACCCTGCTGTCCTTGGCAGCTTGAGTTCTTTCTTGGTTTTGTGCGTTCTAAATCAAGATCATACATCACATTTGTCTGATGACAAACGCAGCTTTGGACATTTCTGCCAACAAGCACAACTGCAGAGTTGAGAGAACAAAGACTCCTCTAAATCTCCCTTTTGACTTTGTTCTTCCTCTGCCGCCTTCCCTTCCCTCTGTCACTTGTCTCTTGTCTTCTGTCTTATTTCACTCTCAGATGTCCCATGTCTTCCCTTTTTTTCCCCCAACTTGTGAGCAAGACACTGGTCTCTCTTTTTCTCTTTCTCTCTCTTTCTCTCTGTCTCTCTCCATCTCTCTCTCTCTCTCTCTTTCTCCCTCTGAGGAGATTAACACAATCTCTCCTCCGCGTGAGAAAACAAACATAGATAATCCTGGGCGCGCTGCTGGCGTGTGACCGAGGATTAGCCAGCCGTTTTAAGTGAGAGCATATGGAAATAATAACGGCAAACTGACACATGCGCGAGCTAGCTTGTCCCCCAGGTAAGAGGAATGAAAGGCGCACAAATAGCAGGCTTACACAGCTCACAGCACCCCGAAAACAGACCTCAAAAGGGAACCTCCTGAATCGGGATACCGCTGGATTCGTATTAATGATGTTGTGACATGCCTTGTGCTGCATCTAGTGATCCGACTTTGTTATGCACATGCTATTGAATACAGTATACATGTGTAATGAGGTGTTATGGAATCAGGACATTATGCTAGTTTGTTTTGAAAGTTTCGTTGCTGCATCAGTGCCTATAAAGTGGCTCACACAATCAAAACACACTGAGCCTCTATTAAATCATCACATGTCTGATTTGCATGTTAACTATCTGCGTCCATCAGCTCAACGTGATGACAAGGCTTTCTATGTCTTTTTCCTTTTCTTCTAATTGCTCTTCATTGTAGCAGTTGATTAGGTTCTGATTAGTTTATTGATTTCAAGGAAACCTCAACTATCAGCCACCAGTTAGGGCTTCCTTAAATGTTACCCTCTGGCCATTAGGGGGCACTGCTGCAGAGCAATGTCAAGGAGCTACTATATTGTGCTGGAGAGCGCTATGCTAATTCTTCAATTACCTGCTACTTACACTGTGGCCTTGTTCACACGCTGTATCAAAAATCTATTAGCAGCAATATGTACATTCATTAACAGCAATATGTAATAAGTAAATAGCTGGAGTGGAGCAGAGCTGACCGGTCAGGGGGGAAAAAAGTAGAGAATAGAGAAGAATAGAATAAAAGACTGGAACATAAAACAGAAGGGAAACTAGAGAGAGGGAATTAATTAAAAATGAATGGATGAATAGTCCACATGTGTATTAGTATGTGTCTGTGTCATGTTTGTGTGTCTTTCTATGCATCTTTTGTGTGTGTGTGTGTGTGTGTGTGTGTGTGTGTGTGTGTGTGTGTGTGTTTGCATTTACTTGCATTTTAGCTTGTGTGTCTCCCTGCTCTAAATATTTGGACATGTGTGGGGAGATCAGACAGGGAGAGAGTAACGAAATGCAGAGAGACAGCGGCTGATGATGAGAGGAGGGGGTGGGAGTGGGGACTGGGGGGGTAACGGGGGGTGATAGAGGAAGGGAGAATGGGAGAAATCTTTTTATTGCTGGGGGTCTCTGTGGGACTGACAGTAAATAAGCAGTGATAAGCAGCAGGCAGCTTCAGTCGGCAGCCTGACTTGCAGGCTGTTAATGACCCAGCTTCTCTCGCGTGTCCCTGCCTAACCCTCGCCCTTCCACGGCTTTACCATGTTCTCTGCCTCCCTCTGCTCATAGGCACGTCTTCCACAGTCTTCCTCGTCTTCATCTGTCTGATTCCCTCTGTCTGCCTTCCTCCATTTTGTCATCACATATTGTCTCTCAGTCTCATTTTAACTATATCTCCCAGCTCCTTCTTCCTCCAGCTCCCTCTATTGACTCTATTTCTTCCTAATCTGCTGTTAACCCCCCCCCC
>NTHP01000179.1:941588-1074291 GCA_003416845.1 Oplegnathus fasciatus
CCCGCTCAGCTCAGTCTCCCACCCACCTCCCATCTGACACATCATTCCGAGGTGAAGACGAGCACCGCCGCGCAGCATCCCTCTCCGTCCTTAAATGAGCAATCGCGCCTCTTTGCAGCTCTTTTCCCTCATTCCTCACAGTTTAAACACAGGGAGCTGCAAGGTCAAGTGTGTTATATTGATGTGTGCCTCTGTATATATCTCTCTGTGGTTTATTGGTGCTTGTGTAGGTGTGCGTCTCCGCTCTGTGTAGCTGCGCCTGCTTGTGTGTGTTGAGGGAGCGTGCATCTTAGATCAACGGTTAAAGAGATTCAGCCCACAGCAGCGAGATGACCAGCAAGGTCAAGGCCGACTCTGTGGCAACACAAATTGTTCCGCTCGGAAATCCTTCCTTCTCCGGGGGCAAACAGATCATCTCGTTCCCGTTGAAATTCTTTACAGTCTGAAAGCCTCCTCTGACTCCAGAAAATGGACACCGGGGCATGTGAGTCGTTATTAACGCACCCTAAACATATGCATGCATGTGTAAAAAAAACAAAAACAAAACGTGGCTGTTTTATTTTATTTCACATTTTCTTTTTTTTCTTTTTTGTTTAACGAGGTGGAAACTGAGGGGGAGCTTAGCCCTAATTTTACGCTTTGTTTGTTTTAATTCTATTAGTTGAGGCCTATCTTACATGTTTTTCATTAGTTGTGCGTGAATTCCCTGAAAGGCTAAATCCCCTTTAACCTATTCGAGTCAGATTTTTAGCACACCCACCTTTACACAAAATCCCAATACAGCTAAGGCTACAGCCTCTGAAATGGTGCCTAGCAGCCTCTGTAAATATTCAATATGCTGTGTGTTCCACTCAGCTTGCAAGCATTCAAAATGAATTCACATGTAACCTGTGAGTCTTCAGTTTTAATGGTTCACCCACAGCAGCAATCCCGGTCTTACCTATGTCTGTGCCTGTCTTGGTGCCTTTGTAGAGGGATTAAAGCAGCACAAAACAGCACGAAGGAGGCCATGTTGAAACACTAATTGTACGTTTTGTTTGTGTCTGTCAGATCGCTGTGGCTGAATCCAGTGGGAGGAATATTGTGGGTGGGAGGTGTTTACTGTATTTGTTTACATGTAATTTTCCCACCCGTTTTGCCAGCCGCCCAGCACATGTTGAACTGATCGATTCTTCTTTTACACACAGCAGGTTGCTCTTTTTTTTTTCCCTCTTCCCTCCGAGCTCTCGCTTCTTCATTGCGTCTTGTTGTTGCCATGCTGCCTCCCTCCCTGTCTCCAAGTTTGCTTCATTTTTATTTTTATTTTTTTTCATTTTTGTCTTTCTGGATGGGTATTTCTACCTCACTGTGCCACTCGGTCTCTAGCTGTGCTAATTTCTCTCTATGGCTGTCACTGATTTCGCAGCTCTCGCTGTCTCTGCATCTCTCTCCCTCTCTCTTTGCACGTCTCTCTCTGGTTCCTTCATATTCTTACTCTCTTGTTATACTGCACTCTCTACTGTCACTGCCTCTCAGGACCTCATTTTAACACTCCTCCCTCAGTGTTTCACTCTTCTACTTCATCCCTACTCTTTCCCCTCATTCCTGGGTCCTCGCCTTCCATTTCTTTCTTCTTGCATCTCTTACCGTATCCAGTCCTCTCCCTGCCTCTCTGCTTCTCTTCAAAGGAGCTCATACTGGGCTTGGAAATCCTGCTCTACACACCACCTCCAGGTGCGGATTGTTTTTAACGAATCCTGGGAACCCAAGGCTGAGAAATGACACAGTGATGAATTCACACACACTCTCTGCGTGCACGTACGCCAGTATGCATGGCGACCTGACTTCAAGAGCACAAACACACGTGCTCACCACTGAAAATGCTCAAAACTCACTGGGGCTTCACTAATATGGGCTTTTGAATACAATTTTCTTGACAGATTTTGCCAAATTGCTGTGCACATTGTCTCTATTCCCTGAAAACCAGGTATCTCCAAAATGGCAACATTTCGAAAACTTCATTTTTGAAGAGTTTTCAAAGAATTTTATAGGAATAAGAGTTTGGAGGCTTTTCTTCAACTTCAAGTTTTCTGAAAAATGAAAAACTGCCACTGGTGAGATATATTTTGTTCTAGGAAGTCATGAAACATGATGACTGACTCCATCTATTAAATAGAAGGACAAAATCTGGTACTGAAACAGTAGGTTGATTGATTAGTCGATTTGCTACTGAGTTTTAAAGTCCCGCTCCACTCCAAAATGTGTTTTGCTTATCACTTGGATGTTTGAGCTTTATTGTGCAGAATGATGTAGGTGCAGAGTTTGACACGAGAAGGCTGTTTTCACATTCATCTGCTGAAGGGGGAAAGTTTCTCTGTGCGCACTTAAAATATAAATTTAACACATGTGTACGAGCCGGATTTTGTGACATCACAACTAGTTTGCAAGCCAATCGGGGTGCAATATACAGCTTACAGTGTGATGTGGAAATGTGAAAACTCCAGTGCACATACACTAAGAATGGATTTTTTGTAAAGTAGACATCATGTGTCCAGCAGTTTAACTTTGGAAAGGAACAATATTTGCATATTCTGCATTTTATGGGAGTAGATCTAATTTTTAATGTATACCTCATTAAGGGACATCATGAAAGAATTTTTAATATATTCATAGATTCTGAATTTTATAGCAGTAGACGTAATTTTTAATGTATACCTCGTTAAAGGATCTCTTGAAAGAATTTTTAATGAGGTCATTTAATTTTTTTGGGAAATACCATATCGGACATAAATTATTATTAAAAGCAAATATAACTATATGACTTAAAACACGTCTGGAGGAAATCTTTAATGATTGCCTAATCATTTAAGTCATTTATCAAGTAAAAACTGCAAACATTTGCTGGTTCCAGCGACTCAAATGTAAGCGTCTCTGTTTACTATCATTGTAAATCAAATTTTGTTGGGTTTTTGACTGTTGGTTGGACAAAACAAGGAATACAAAGACACCATCTTGGGCTCTGGGACATTATAATGGGCATTTTTCAGTGTTTCTCACATTTTATAGACTAAACTATTGATGGATTAATTGAAAAATAACTGATAATGAAAATAATCCACACATTATCCATCCATTATCTATACCGCTTATCCTTAGAGGGTCACGGAGGTGCTGGAGCCAATCCCAGCTGGCACTGGCGAGAGGCGGGGTACACCTTGGACAGGTCACCAGTCAATCACAGGGCTGACATATAGAGACAGACAACCACTCACGCTCACACTCACACCTACGATAATTTAAAGTCACCAATTAACCTAACCTGCATGTCTTTGGATTGTGGGAGGAATCCAAAGAAAACCAATATGTTATACTTTTAACAAAACCCATAAAAGGAGCAAAACCAACAGTGCGTTGGTCTGTCTCATAATACTGTCTGACTTCCCTAACCCTGCCTGTTGCCCCAAGCCCATTTATCCATTAGTGAAGATTAGTGGAGAAAATGGCTCAAAAACATATACTTTCAGTCTTAAAAAAAGGCTCAATAATTTCCTAAAAAAGCTGGGCACTGAAGTTTTTAGCAGACGTTACTCGTTACTATTTCATAGTTTAAATTTGTTAGGGACTATTTTCTGCAGTGGACTTTGTGCACAAGCAATAATACATCCATGGTATTTATGGCAGTGTGTGTTCATGGTGTTCATGGTAATGAAGGAACATGTCACCTAATGCAACAACAATATATCAGGCTTCGGCAACTCATACAATACTTGTTAGCAGGATCAATTTATATTCAGTTTTGGTCTTTTCATGGAATTTGTTAACAATAAAAAAATATAGAATATCACCAGCCTTATACATGTTCTGGATATATAAGCACACAGACATTCATGCACACACACTCTCTGCATGCATGTAACCCCCTGTGTAGTACATATTACACGGGATACACAACAAGCTGATAAGCATACACTCTCATGACTGACATCCCACAGATCAGAGGGGTGGCTGACGGCATTAATGGAGACGCACATGTATTTTTATTGAAGTGTCTGAAGAGTCACTTCTGTAGGGCTCGTTTGAAATGAAAGCATCATATCTCAGACATGCCTCCCACACAGGGCCCTCCTCCCTATTAAGTCTACATTACATGTGAGCGCAGAGGCCCTTCTCCTGACACGTATGTACTTTAACAATCCACACTGGTAATGAGCGGGTGTCAGCATTCATCTCCCCCCACGTCTTCATAAGAGTGTGATTATTGGAGATGGCAGGCAGCTTGGGGAATGACCATTTGAAATTGAAATCATCTAGCATTACACTAAAGGGAACTATTAGCCAGCTGAACTCAGGATGGAGCCTCATTGGTCCTTCTGCACATGGAAATGCTCTGCATAGAAAACCTTTGCTGAGAGGCAGCAGTCAAAACAGCTCAACACTGGTCAAAACAGTTTTGCTGGAAATTGCACTCAGCAGCTGCAAACATTTGCATTTGGATGCGTCATGCTTTGACTGAGTTTTGTACGGATGTTTCATTATGTTTGCTGTAAACAGGTGGAAATATTGATAAAAAGAGGCTGGTTCACAGTGAATCAAGCAGGAAATTCATTTGTCAGAAACCCATCAAAACACTCTCATCTGATGGGAGTCAACAAAGGAGAAAAGGTGAGATGAATATAGATCACCTGTTTTAAAATCCTCGCTGAAAAGACTGCTGAGAGATGAATCATGTCAAATTTTATAGGCTTATGGTGTCTTTGTGTATTTCCAGGTAATTCCAGGTTAATGGGCTTAGGCAACATGTTGTTAGCTATGCTTTGACTCATAGACAAAACAAAACTCCTCTCTCAAAAACCTGCCCACGTTACCTGTGTCATTGCCTCTCCTCCCCCTCATCATCTGTTCTTCTCCTCCTTTCCTCTCCTCTTCTGTCTTGCCTTACCCTTCCCTCACCTGGCTGTCTTCTCTCTTATGACATCCAAATCACCCTTCTCTCTTCTACCTCCCCTCATACACGCTCTATTTTAATCCCTCCCTCCACCCGTACACCCCTCTGTGTCTTGTCATCTTTCCCTCACCCTGTTGAGCGTGATGACTGCCTCTTGGTTCACTCCGGTGATGTTGAACGTGTCCCCGGTCTCCCCCTCCAGGATGGTATATTCCAGCTTGGCGTTCTCGCCGAGGTCAGCGTCAGTTGCCGAGATACGCCCTATCTCAGCCCCCGGGATGGCCAGCTCGGAAACGGAGAAGGACCACATACCTGGGAGAGACACATGACGGCACACATTAGGGAAGCGGTCTTTGTCATTTCATGCGCTGATACACTTCATTTGTCAGTTAAACATTTAATTTTGTCCTTTGAACTGCTTTCAAATTGCTGTTCCCCACCTGTGCTGAGCCAATATTTACAATATTTCATTCAGATAAGGCAGCATTTAATTTAACAGGTCTGAGAGGATGAAGGAGAGAGATAAAGAAGAGAAAGGCAGAGTCTGCATTAGAGCGCGCGGCATTGAGATGTTATTAAAAGGCAGGTAAAATATGGCCAGAAAACCTGCTGTAAAAAACAACCAAATTAAAAGAAGCTAGGATTAAAAAACAGAAGGAGCAGAGGAGATAACGAAAGCAAAGATTACAGGTTAAAAAAAAAATGGCTGTCTGCCTCAAAACATTTGAACTTGATGACATGAGCTAACTACTCATCGCAAGCATCCACTTTTCAGTCTCTAAGTCGTCCATTCCTTCCTCCTGCTAACAAGTATGAACCAGGATAACAGGCTCTTTCATGTGTGTTGCCATCATGTTTGAGCCCATTAAAGTAGCACATCATTGGAGTCCTTCCGCTTTGCAGTTTCTATTACAGGGACACGCCGTACATTTCTCTTATGATTCACCTGATGCACCTATCTGATGAAAATATAGTACCAGACACAACGTGGTACGTCTGTGAACTCGCATTAATGCATGAAAAGCACAGACACGCACGCACGCGTAGATTCAAATATCCGCCTACCACTTTATTTCAACCTAACGCACACACAGACACGCCGACCACCTGCACTGACAAGAATAAGTGTGGTAGGAAAGATGGAAATTGAGCGAGGGAAAAGGTAAGATATCACTATTTGGCTCGCACACACAGAACAGACAGGCTCATTCAAACAGAGCTGTTATCTGCTCAGCTAAAGCTAAGGGAATCAGATAGACCTGTAAATGTGAGAGAGAACAACATCGTGCAAACACATCGGGTTGACAGAATAAAAGATAGCCAGCTCTCCAACAAGACAGTATCTGGGCCAACACACAGTCAGATGAATTCTGTAAATCTGACGACATCCAGGCGAGACAAGATGTGAGGTTATTTCACTTTGCAGATCAGGATTACAGTTCAGACATCAAAGTGGGGCCGGCAACCAAAGTTATCACTCAGGGTGTTTGATTGTTGTCTTTTTAAGTCCGTTGATGTCAAATTTGTAATGCAGACGGAATAATTCATTTTAAAAACAAACAGAGGTTTAACCTGAGCGGCAGAACAGGTTATTTGTCAGTGCTTTCCAAAACATACATGACCATTACCAAGACGATATCATTTTCTGCTTTTTCTCAGAAATAGTGAGTGCCCCCAGACACAAAGAAGAAACTATTCGGCTTTTCTGTCTTATATTCATTCAGTTAATTAGAATGTCTGTATTTTTCACTATGCATGTCTGAATGCTGTCTAAAGGATTTCTCCACACTAAATCTCCAGTGGAGAAACACTAAATTCTTTAGTTGTTTTTTCACATTGAGCTTAAAAATACAGGAATCAGCAAAACGAATACACAGCGTGTGTTAGCTTTACTTGTAGAATGTAAACTCCACCCCGGGTTGCTAAAATCTCTCCCGAAAATACGGAGGACATGATTTCAGTGTTCTCAATGTGGTAGCACTGGCAGGAAACGGGGTCAAAGTCGAATGCTTTGTACACGTGCCTCTCCCATGCATCTGACAGGACAGACACCGCTCTTTCAATCAATACAAGAGTCCACATAAAGTTTTATTCACGTTTTACACGTGTAACTGTGACCTCAAATCTGTTTTCTTCTGTTTTTACGCACGCGCAACTTCAGCAATGGCGGGCTCTGAGTGCTGCCAGAACATGGGTGACCTACTCTCAGTACTGTACTTGAACACATCCTGTGCAAACACTGACAAAGGACTGAAGCTGCTGCTCTGCTAACATAGTGCTTTCACTCCTCCACATGCGTAGACAGGCTGTAAGTGGTTTTGCAGCTATACAACATACAACAGCATCAAGCTATATGCATAAAGGTTATATTTATATATATATATTAGAATATTACTTGAAGAGTTAAGTGGAGCCTTTGAATATTAGAATGTGTTGATCACTATAATGATGCATACTGACAAATATCGAGAGAAAATAAAGAAAATTGGCACAATAAGACAAATCCCAATTCATGACAACTGGTTGTTATTCCTGCTCTCCGTGATTAATTTGCTTCTTGTCTGGAAGTCACTCCCAGTTATTGACTCTATTGTCTGTGCAGAACATGGACTCTCTTTTTCCGCAGAAACTGAACACCACTACAAATTCCAACTGACGAAACAAAGTGTCACCCATCGCAATAAAGACATCCATCTGTTAGATAAGCTATTTAGAGGTGTTTCATACTGAACAGGATCAGAGGAAGGAAATGTATTATTTGATTACATGTCAAAAATTGAACACTACGGTGCAGAGATGAATAAGAATGGTAGAAAAAATCAGTAACACATCCTTTACCCAGCTGACAGACAGTTATCATGAACAATCAACATGTACATCTGCAATACAGCAGCCACGATGGATTTGATTGGCTCATAACACGTTTCTTTTTGATCAGGATGAAGCCAAAGTGAATCAAATAGTTTTACATTTTTCAATAAGCTGCCTTTTCTAATGATGTTGTTTCCCAGCTATGATCACAGTGTTTACCTGGTGGCCTCTATTAATTGCTGTTTTATTATCTGAGGGGAATTCTCTGCAAAATACTATACAAATGAAATGTATCATTAGTTTATCAGTGTTTCCCTTCTGTGGCTGCTGCTGTAATGGCTGTGCAATTTTTGCCAACCGATTCCCGACGGAGATTATATAACAGCACAAATGACACAAATTCACCACTGACATTCAAACAGGATTTGTTTTTCATAGTTAAATATGCTTAAGTGGTTAGCTGCTAGCTAGCGCCACAGCATTTTCCCCGCACACTTTACAAGCAGTGAGTGTGACAGTAGCATTAAGCTCACTGCTGGCCTTATGGCTCTAAAGGGCCATGAATTGGCTCCATTACCATATGCTGCTCTCCAGGCAGCACCTTTTTTTTTTTTTTTTACTTTACTTCATTTACCTCCAGGTGAACAACCGCTTCCTCCTCCTCCTCCTCCTCTTCCTCCGCCTCTCCCTCTTCAGCAATTCACTCAAGGTGCTACACTAGATGCTCTCAAGGACTGTTCCCACTGCTTTAAGTATAATGTACAGGATGTAATGGCTGGTTTCAATGCACTTACCATAACTTATAGACTAATAGCTACTTTCTGAAAAGGAAAAAAAACAGGAACAAGTGATTTAAGGTTACTCAAAAGTACTATAGTCCGTGAGCAGCGCCTCCAAAAAGGACTTCACAGTTATTCATAAGGAGGAATGCAGTACTCATTATTCATCACTCTTCACGTCCCAGAATTAATGTTATTATGTCATCGTTGCTTTCTGTGAATACTTTCTTACACTTCATTATTTTTTCTTTCTCTTCCAATTACCAAAACTGTCAACACCCCTACATTCCTATATTTTAAAAATGGGATAAGTTGGCTTCAGTTCTTGAGAGTGATCACAAACACCAAATGGTGTTCAACCCACTGAAGTGCGAATCATTTCAAGCCTGTAAGAGGCAACTTTTCGTGCAACTCCGCCTCATAAAAATTACGTTTACATGCCGTTAATTTGTAACAGCAAATATGCTTTGAGAGAAACGTAATGCCGCCTGGACCATGCTTTATCAACATAATGAGAAAACTTTGTTGATTAACATATCGGCCCAGTTGCTAAATGTTCATACTGAACACATCTGCAAAATGTTCACGTACAGTGTCTAATTAAGTTTTTTTATTAATTTTATAATTAATTTCTTTTCCTATGATATTTGCTGCTGCAATATAATATCCGTTCTTCTTTGCTTATGTTTAGGCAGTCATAGCACTTAAAGTTAGAAAAAGATCACGGTCTTGGTTTGATACGGAAAACGTCAATGGTAACTTAAAGCACAAGGCAGAACATTTTCACAGGATCAACATTAAGCCGTTACTGCTGTATAATCTTTCCCTAATTTAAACCAAAGTGCGTTTGTTGCCAAAGTCTAACCGAACGCAGGACAGAAACCCCAGCCTCCTCTGTCACAGTCCTGCACAACTAACTTGTGGTATGTGAATGTAGCGCTTCCTACCCTGGAAAAAAAACGTTGTTGGAGAACATAATCCAGGCAGTAATTATGTTTCCCCCGAAACATAATTGGCAAAACAAATTAGTAGTATATAAACGTAATTCCTAGGAAACAGTGTTCCTTCATGTATTTCTCATCTAAACTCGCTTAGCATAAGAAAAGAACAAATCGGTATGTAGAAAAAGAATCAGGAAATGGTGGTTATGTGTTGATTTTGTAATATTTCATCATAATCTGATATTTAGGGGTTGAGGTTGAAATCAGAAGAAAAATAAATTTGTATGTATCTAATACATTAAAATTACACTATATATGAACAAATACACTGTATAAAGGAACAAGGTGACAAATTAAAGGAAACACCTGAATAAATGAGTGGAGAAACATAACGAATGCAGATGTTTCCACACAGGTACACTGCATGGTACAATTAAGCAATTAACATCCAATCATGCTCTGTGGCATGTATAAAAATGCTGAGCAGGCCCAGTTGATTCTGATTTTGTATCAAGATGGCGAGAGGAAAAGATCTAAGTGACTTTGAAAGAGGGTTCATTGTTGGGGCACCGATGGCAGGAGCTTCAGTCAGACTGCTCAACTGGCTCGTGTTTCAACAGGAACAGTGACTAANCTATCCTGATGGGAGTGGTCTCTTCCAGGATGACAATGCCCCCATCCACAGGGCACGAGGGGTCACAGAATGGTTTGATGAGTATGAAAATGAAGTGAGCCTTCGCAGTCACCAGATCTCAACCCAGTAGAACACCTTTGGGAGATTTTGGACCGACGTGTTAGACAGCGCCCACCATCATCAACACACCAAAATATGGAATATGGTGGTCCAACACCTTATTGAGACGCTTTATGTTGGTTTTTCCTTATGTTGTACATTTGACTGTTTCAAATAAAAGGAAATCTTAATGTTTCATACAATGATATTTTAGACAATAGTGTGCTTCCAACTCTGTGGCTGGCAACAGTTTGTCTTTCCTGTTATACCAAGCCCTGTGCACAAAGCCAGGTCCATAAAGAAATGGATTTCTGGGTCTGGTGTTGAAGAACCCGATTGACCTGCACAGAGCCCTGACCTCATCCCCATACAACACCTTTGGGATGAATTAGAACACAGACTGTGAGCCAGGCCTTATCAAAAACCATCAGTGCCTGACCTCTGTGGCTGAATGGCAGCGAATCCCTGGAGCTCTGAAATTTTCAAAAATCACACATGGATGTAATACTTGGCTGCCCAAATACTTTTGCTCATTTGTTGTACTACTTGCTGGAAGAAAACATTATTGGGCCCAAGCCTGTTATCATATAAAACTAGTTCATACTACATGATAAAATGTGAGAAAGCATTGAGTGTCACACAACAATCTCTTAAGTAAATATATTCTGCTGCTGACAGAGTATGCCAGCGCCCACGTGGCCCTGTAGGGGTCTGCCCACTGAAAGGGACAGCATGTGCCAGTGAATCAACACTAAATGCCAGTTTATGTGGCGTGACTACCATGCTTACCATCTGGGACTGACACAGCACCAGAAGGCTGAGACGAAGACAACTCGAACATAAACAGGGATGTTGCTAATGAGACAGCAAATTAGGAAAGTTATTTACAAGTCAGAGACTGCGGTTTCTATTGATCTGTTCTATTGTACAGTGGAGCAGGGGAACGCACGCCTACGCCGACACAACAGTCCCTGTCGCGGGCTCTCTCTCTCACACACACCACGGCAGAGTGAAGTACTCCAGCCTCGCTCTCTCTCTCTCTCATACACACTTGTCACACCCAGGGAGCGCTTATGAAGAGAGTGACAAAGGGGGTGTGATGCTGGCAAAGTAGGCTAGACCTAGTCATTATCAGCTTTCTGCTCACATGGGAGAGCAGCTGGCAACACAAGTCATACATCATTTCCACCTGTGATGGACTGGGAGAAAAGAAAAAGAGGGGGATCCAGCAGGGGAGAGGGGGAGAGAGGATTGTGAAAAGGTGAGTGGCAGGGAGAGATTCCCAGCTCATTCTGCACATAAAGAACCTCAAAAAGCAGCACAGGTCCCTGATAACATCACCCATCAGATGAAAATGGAGAGTGGCTGGGATCTGTACTCTGCCTTTGTTCGCACAGGTAAAGCCATTAGAGCTGGATGTGGGGAAGCAGAATGGGCGCGCTGGTTCAATGCTTCATGTCTCACTAATATGGGTGCTCCCCACTGAGCTGGCCATAATTGTGCCAGAGAGAAGATCGAAAGCCCTCCTGTGCTGTTTTTGGGCACTACTTCACAAACGAGAAGGGACTCTCTTCATGTCTTTTTCTCACCTTGTTCATATCAGCCTGTTCTGGTTCCTCACGGCTGTTGTCAAACCGGAGTTCACTAAGGAAGATAACAATGGTCATGGGACTGCCAGTCTTTGCAGGTGATTGGAGGAATAGGGCCATGCTGGCAAGAGGAGTAGTTGGAAATGAAGTGAACTGACAGGTGGTGAGTGTTAATTAAGGAGGCTGTAGTTTAATATATGTTTAAAAGTGTAGAAAAAGAGCTGAAATTGACAGACTGCTGGATGGAGAGGAGAGGGGGACTGGGGATGATCTGAGAGAAGAGGGGGCGACTATGAAAGAACAGATAAATGCGAAATGAAAGATGCAACACGAGAGGGACAGAGAGGGTGGGAAGAGAGGACTGCAGAAGGTGAAAAACCAGCGGGGAACCACTTTTTGAAGACAAGTGTGGACTGGGGCCTGAGCTGTAAAAGCTCTCGGAGAGGAGAGAGGGGGAGAGGAGGGGGGTTGAGAGGGAATAAAAAAAAAAATGTATGTGAGTATGTGACTCTGCCACATCTTATCTGAAGCAGAGGTGGAGTGTTCCTTGTGGTGGTGGTGGAAGGCATCGAGTTAGGGGAGTCATTAAAAAAATGTCTAGCTGGCTAAAGCGCACGCACTGGTTTTGAAAATAGCCTGAATAAAATCTGCATCCGTTTAGGGAGAGTCTATCACACAGGCGCTCTTACTCAAGAGGGCTTAAGGGAAAAGGCCAGAGAAACGGAAGGGAGGATCAAGGCGGGGAGAGTGTGATTTAGGCATCATCACAAGTGTTAGAGACAGAGAGGGGGAGTGATAGCTGAGGCAGGGAAGAAGAGATGAAAACACAGCAGCATTTGCTGCCGAGGCCAAATTTTTATTCTTCCCAAAACCACTACAGGGTTAAATTAGACTGCATGCGGTGAGAGTGAAAGTGAAAGTGACGCCCTCTATCTCAGTGCTAATGGGGTTAATAATGAAACAGTGTAGATCTTTTCCTTCACAGGCTCCAGGGCAAGCGGTATAAAATACTGCATGTTGCTGTTTAACTTGCCTTGTGCGGAGAGATAGGCCATTAGCCATTACTGAGCTCTGTTCTAATGCCATATAGAGTAGGAGGAAAAGGCAGCATACAGTATGCCTGAGTGCGTGTGAATGTGTATGTGTGTGTGTCCATTAGTCCATTAGTATGTGAACGCCTGTATGAGCATGCTGGCGTGGGCGCACCCAGGTGCCTAAGTGCAAACAGTGCTAAACAATGTCCACCACCCCGCGTCAATCCTGAATAATCGCCAGTTCCTTTCAGGGCGGAATAAAGTAAAGCAGAAACGTAGCAGTAACTTATATAATGGAGCTTTCTGTGATCGCTTTATTGAAAAATTCTTAAAAGTCACATAGTATGCATTCAATTGGAATGAAATCCAGCAGCAAGGTTACAAAGAGAATGGGTGCACCAGCTCCAGCCTTCCCGTGATATCAAGTGGCTAAAAAGCTTTGCATTGACTGACTCTAGAGCGCAGTGACAAAATGATAAAATGACAAAGTGAAAGGTTGGTTGGCTGAGTGGCTGACTGATGTGCCTAAGAGAAGGAGAAGTACAGTTTGGGGCTGGCTCAGACCAGTTAGACTCGCCGCTGACATTCGCCTCCACCTGCGAGATATTGTGAGAGAAACAGAAGAATGCACGGTGGGAGCTCAAGGGAAGAAGAAAAAAAAAAGGGAGAAAAATGACACGGGGCTGAGAGCGAATGAAGGAGGACTGTGAGTGAGAAGGAGAAAAAGACAGAGAGGGAGAGAGATGTGACTGAGAGCAATGTTTCCAGCAGTGATTTTACTGTCTATTGAAGCAGAAAGCACTGAACTTTAGATGAAATATTAATACAGAGTAAGAGAAACAGAGGGATGGAGAAAATAAAAGGATAAAAAGCGTGCGGGTATTAGCCACCTCCATTTTAATTAGTTCCTGCTTTCATTGCAGTTCCTCCATCTCTTATTTGGGCTCTGAAGATGTAAAACTTAATTAGAGAATAACAATTATTGGAAATTATTGCCTATTACCTAATTGTTTAGGTTATCAGCGCAATCATTATAAGTCTTTGCAGCTACAACCGAGCTTTCGAGCCAGATGGAATTAGTCAAACCATTTTAGGAATCAAACACTCGATTCTCCCAAAGAATGTGCTGGTGCGGAGCAGGCATACCCAGAGGTCGCCTTTAATTAACACAAGGTGTTGTCCCAGCCTGAAGGCAGGCTGCCGACTGGACATGGATTTGCTGAGATGAGAAATGCTTCCTCTTGAGACAAAACGCATCAATTTGTGACAACACTCAGAGTTTCTTTAAAGAAGGAGACGCCGGAAGAGAAGAGCCAAAGAGAATTCAATGAGACCTAAATTGAATATTTTTGCGGGCTTGTTTGTGCAAAGTGATTTACACTGATTGAATACATTATGTAATTCCAGTGGGTTTTGGAAATGCAATCAGGGCCCAGATTTATCAAGCATCTCAGAAACACTCCTAGAAATTGTACCTGCGGTACCTCAGAGTAGGACTTGAGAGTTATTTACGAAGCTTCCTACACTGACTTCCTTTAGGAGAATGTCACTGTTTTATGACACTCAGAGCTGCACACTGAAAATGCGGTTTTACATATTAATCAATGGAAAAATTCTAAATAAACAGCAACATTTATATGCGCAGGTGAGTAATCTAGGTGACTAAGTTATCAAGCTTCATCTCATCTATACCTGCTTATCTCTTGCAGGCTTGCAAATTATATCTCTTAAATATATTGCGGCTTGTTTTTCCATAACTTCCCACTAACTGGTGGGGAAATGAATAAGAAGCTGCTGCACAAGCGATTAAATTTTGATTTGGTTTCTGCAGAAAATGTTGGTTGTGACAAACCCGTATTGTTTGCAAAGCAAAATTTTTCCTGTCGCCGTGAGGTTCCAAAGAGCGGGTGCTTTTCTTTGCATCCTGCACAATTTTGCAACAACGGTATCTCTTAATGATTCTCACTGTCATCATTTAATAGCCCTCCTCCCACTGTGCCTGAATGTCTCTGTCTAAAGGCCACCTCCTGGCAGCTCCGAACAGGTGAGGACACTTACGGAGCTCTCCTCAAGATCAGCAGAGATAGAAGTCATTTCCTAAATTGAAAAAGTTGATGAAATGCTTTTACTCCTGGTCCTAAAAGTAGGACACTCTGAGAAGTTTTGGCCAGTTAAGACTTATTTCCTACTCTGAGACACTAGCTTAAAATGGGCGCAGATCCATGATGTATCAAAGAAAGAAAGAAAGAGAGAAGAGAAGATGATCTGTGAAGTACAGAGAATAAAACGTACGACCATAGAAGTGTGATTGAGGTTACATTAATCTGATCTTCATAAAATAATGACTGCGATGCATTGTAGTTACAGCGAAAGGTTTTCTGATAACTTAATTAGAACTAGAAGATAATTGGTTGCTGCACTACCCAGGAGAGTTAAATCAAACTGGTGTTACTATTGCAATTATTATCATTTTATACATCTTAAAATAACAGATGTTGATGACACTATGAATATAAATGTAAATACGCCATTTGCATTAATAAAGATAAATCTATTTGAAGCAGTTTATGTGTAACAGATTACTTTTGGAAACTGGCCTTCCCCTCTCTGCCATTTAGCGTGTTTTATGCAAAGCAGCATACTCTGCATTCATTCACTGTAGCAAAATGAGCCTGGTGAGAATTGAACCCATAATTGCGAGTGCAGCAGTTACAACGTGCTAAACCACACGGGAGCCTTCGCATAGTTGTGGAAAAACAATGACAGTGCAGGTGCACAGCTTTGACAGTGTTAGTGGGGAGAAAAACACTACTTACAGAAAAAATACAGACAGACATTTTTATTTGAAGCCACAGTGTGGATGTTTCCTCTCCCCCTTCAAGTCAGTACAACAATGAATAGTTTGGAGCTGTGATAACAGTTTGTTTACTCCTCCGAGCGACAATATGAGGTTATGTTCAGGACAGACCTTCCGTCTTCCCCCAGCCTCTACCCTTGTTTTTCTCACCATCACCCCTCCTCCCTCTTGCGGTTCTCATTCCAAAACATGAAAGTTTTGTTCGTTTAAATCAAACAAGTCACTCCTGCTTATTTGTAACCTATTTAAAACAGCTGGAAGCCACAGATTCCCGCAACACCCTGCGGGGTCCATCTCGGCATCAAGTCCCTCTCTCTGCATCCACCCAAAGTTTACTTTACACCTGCTCGCCTCACAGAATGATCATCTGTTTACCCAATATGTTGAGCATATTTATGATTTATAAGAATGTCGTAAACTTTCGGAGCAGCACTCATTCTGGCCTTGCCAGCCTTTATGTATAAGGGATGAGAGTGCAGGGCCGAGGCGATTCATTTTGCACCCCTGCGGCAGAGTAGTTTACCCACCGCCGTTTTTCTGACAGAGACCGTATAGTGGATGGAGCTACTACGCATATCTCGGAGAACATGACGTGCTGGCCCATTTCCAGCTGTGGTTTGAGGAGCCCAGGGAGAACGGGGTCAAGAGTGTGGAGAGGGCAGGAGGGGATGGCAGAGACCTCGGGGAGCATGTTCACTTGGCTGCTCAAGGATCCTCAGAGGGTTAGGTGGGGATTGTACATGTTCAGCCGAGTGGACATCAGTGTAGTTCCTCAGTGGCAGGGGATAAGGGATTTTAAGAGACTTTCAAAGAGTGTTCTTCTCTGTCCAACTTCTTTCCAGGGATCCATTTTGATGGGCTCGAGTTTGAAACAGCATTTGCACTTGTGTATACCAACACGAGAGGCAGGCTAACTGAGAGAAAAAAACAAAAAAAACAAAAAAGCACACCCAAACACACACTGATGTGAGACAGCTAGCAATGGCCCGCCACACCCCGTTGAGGATGTGCCGCTCACAGTCCAGCGACTCCATTCATCAAGCTAGACAGAGAGAAAGAGAGCGCCAGAGAGGAAAGGAAGAAAGGAGAAGTAAACAGAGGCTGAGAGGTGAAAGGTAGCGTTGCAAGACAACAGCAGAGGGATTGAGTGCTCGGGGACGACGGCAGGTAAAGGTAGGTAAGCACAAAACAGACAGGAAGGAAGGTAAGAAGGAGTGATGGAAGGGAGGAAAGGAGAGAAAGGTTTAGACGCTGCCGGGAAGGTTCCCATTAGCATGGAAATCACTTCCTCTTCCCCGGCTCTCCATGGCTCACTGATGGCTCGGCAAAAAGAGAATGGCTTTAGCTCCTATTATTCTGCGTGAGGGGGCACACTGCCAGGTCAGATGAAAAAGTAACGCAAAAAAATAAAAAATTGTCAAGGCAGACTCTTTGCGCCCTGTCTCCCTGCCTTTCCTGTGTGTTCTCTACGAGCAAAGGACCGGGGCATTGCCGGAGAAAGTGTGATGGATTCACCTAATTTCCACAGAAGCCCAAGCTTATACACCAGGAAAAGAAAGAGAAACAGGGACACAAATGGCCCTGTTTTGGGGGTTTAATGAAGTTTTAAATTTCCCTGTTTTTCCACTGTGATGGCAAGTTGTGAGAATGGAAATGTGTGGAGTGTGGAGAATTTAAGACCCTCTTGGGTTGCCGTAAGGCTGGATTGCCTGCATGTAGGTCTATTGGAAACCTTGTGTTGTATGGGGCGATTACTGCAGGATGAATCTCTCCTCACAGGCTCTTTTGGCTGCCCGGGATTGTGGAAGAAAAGCTCATCAGGGGAAGCGCTGCCCGCGGATTCCTCACAGGAGCCGGCAATTTGATGTGGCTCTAATGTCAGCGTAAAGCCTCATTTGTTTGCGCATGTATATGTGCAGAAGAACAAGAGAGAGTGAGAGAGGGAAGAGAACAAAAAGCCACTACCCACGAGGCTGACTGACCCTGCTACTTCAACAGTCGCGCACCCGCTGGACACACAACACACACAATACAGTTAGTGGGCTGCAGCAGCATTCATACCCACGCAGGATAAAAGCCTGGAGGAATCTATCCAAGCAGAGCTCTGTACTGTGCCACCATTGACTCCAGGGCAAAGGCACTGCAATGGCAGGCCTAATTGTGCGGTGTGATATGAGGGAGCCATTTCAGGAAAGGCTTTTCATGCCTCAGCGCTATCTCCCACCCCTGAGCTGGCTGCATATACAGATTTTGCATATGTACTGTATGTGAGACTGTACGTGTGAGTGTGTGTGTGTGCATGTGAATTCTCCAAGGATGTCTTTTAAACACACAGGATCAGCCACAGCTGGCAGTAATAAATCACATACAGTCCTGAACTTCTTCCTTTCATGTTCAATATACATGTACAGAAATGTGCCTGTAAACAGAAACAGACACATCTGTCGGCACCACGGCCACTAAACACTGAAAACCTGCTTCATTCCGTTTCCCAGCATCCCTTCAGCTCCGTGTGAGATGAAGTGATTTTCAGCTAGCCTGATTATCACTGTCGCCATAAAGCCATTAGCTTTACTCCCCTCCTTTCTTTCCGTTTCCCCCCCATCTCTGTCCCTCCATCCTGTCGTCTCCCTCCTCCCTCCTTCACGCTTTGCTGAACTTGCCCCCAGGACTCGCTTTCATGCATTCTAAAGAGTGCCGGCTTCACATCTTTATCGTGCCGGTCCAAACAATGGGAGACGTCAGCGCGTGGGTGGCGATCATTGGACAGGACGACAGGACGTGGGCGGCCGCGTTGGCCCGGATTGGCCTACGCGCGCATCCCTTAACTCTGACGAGCCCATTACTCGTCCGAAAATGCACATTAGTCAAGCCATTTAACTAAATTCATTATCGATGCCCTATTGAAGAGGACACAAGCTATTTTCGATATGCATTAGATTTTACTGAATGCGATGCTAAATAGGTCATAACAGCAAATGATGTAGGCTGATGCCAGCACTGGTGGCTGCGCGGTCCATATAGGCAATTTTATCCCACTCGTAGATTTTCTGTGTGGTCTAAGTGTGCCATTGTTATATAGAAAGAACTATGAAAACACAAAAAAGGCAACTTACAGTACTTTCCTCATGTTCTATTAACATTATTTTAAGCATTAATATTGTATAACCCGTTATTCATAATTTAAGAACAGTCTTTGAAGAAACTTCTTTGGCCAATATTAACCCCAGGAATGGAAACGATTGCTTGGCAGTGAACACAAATGTTCATTAACAATAGCAACAGTAGTTTATGGTGAGCTTGTGAAAGTGGACGGTTTGACAAGTGGGATTTCTCAGCACACACTCTGTCTGCCACACTGACTAAAAATGATTGTGTGCTGAGGGTGTTGGAATAGGAACAGATGGGAGAGAGTGTGATAAGGGACACGAGGGTACCGGGTGTGTGAAGAGCACACACTGAGAGAGTGGGAGTCAGGAATGTGTGTGTGTGTGTGTGTGTGTGTTGGAGGGAGAATGTACAGTATGTGTGTCTCTGGGCCTGACAGGAGATGACAAAGTCTGTCACCTCTCTGTCTCCCTGTCTCCCCACCTCTGACTGATCATGCAAGTGTGCACGAATGTGTGTGTGTGTGTGTGTGTGTGTGTGTGTGTGTGTGTGTGTGTGTGTGTGTGACCCTACGCGTGTGCATGCATCAGACGCCAAAAAACATAAAGGTAGATTCCAACAGATGCAGATGAAGCTCGCGCCACAGATACAGAAAACACACAAGGTTAAGTCATTATGCCAACCGGAGAATACTCTTTAAACTCACCCACTCATCCCTCTTTGTTGTCTGTACTCCTCTTCGCCTTTTTTTCGCATCTCATTCTCACTAAAGGACATAATACCCTGATTATCCTTCCTGACTCCCTTCATTTCATTCACTCCCCCGCTCCCTTTCTTGTACGTTTGTCTCCTCGTCTCTCTGTGGTTTCCTCCACGTTCTTAGAGTCTCTCCTCACCCACTCCCTCTTTGCTTCTTCCCTTTGTCTCACTCTTCTGACAACTTTACCGCACCTTTCTTAGCGACTCCATCTTTCCCTTTTTGTCTTTCAGGGAAAAAATACACACTTAAATAAGACACACACACGCACAGGAAGACGTACATTCACTTGCACACACCTCCTCTTTCTCTCTTTCTATCTCCTCCCATTCACACTCTCTCTGTTACAGCCTCGCTCTCCAGGGAAATGAATTAGTAATATTTATGATGAAGCCTTCTCCGAGCTACTCCCCCGAATCTCTCCCCCTCTCTCTGTTTCATCTCCCTGGCGTATAAAATGACACTGATCTTATCGCCGCTACCTATGTAGTCATCTGTCAGCCCATCTATCTTTCCATCCATCAAACTGCTGGGAGAGTGATGGCTCCCTCAACGTTTTTATGTGGCACCGTTGGCAAGCCAAGGTTGTTTGGAAACCACATAAAAACAGGAACCAGCACCTGCGTCTCCGTCTGCGGACTTGTCACCAGGCAGAGTTGTAGCTGTTCAAACGGTTCTTGAAGGCAGATGAACCAAAGTTTTCCAGGAACAAGTTACGAGTCTCCGGATGCGCCTGGGATGTTTCTGTGTGTGTAGTTAAACTATAACAAAGTGCTGCTCCAACTGTCACAAGGCAGTGAATTAATGTTTTGCCCTTTGACAGCCTACAGATTCATCTGAGCTCCATAAAGGAGGTACAGTTGGTGTACAGATCTCAGGGATTGGGCCAGATCACCCATCAAATGTTGACATTTCACAGAGAAGAAGCATATGAAGAGTGACATTTCACTTTCTGGTATTTCAGATAGAAGAATGTGGTTGTGAATCATCTCTGAAAAGTTTTTAATTTAGAGGATTTAGATTAAAGACAGGATCATCTCGTACATAAAGTGAAATATTTGGAAGGCAGTGTGTTTTTATTAGGATTCTTACTCTAGTCTACAGCACCGCTAATCGCATTTTAGGTGTCTGTCTGTTCAATAGTTTAGATTTATGCATGAAATGTTATTTTATGGTATAAAATGAATACAGCAGGTGGATCATTAAGGAGCACAATAGCATCTCTTACCAAAATCTCACACTTCTAAGCTGCTCGATCTACTGAATGGGCGGGATGATAATAAACTGCAACAATGTGGAAAAAGTACTTCAGCCCAAGGATTTTGCTGAATGTATTTCAAAAGCAAGAATGCAAAGAGCTGCAAGGACCCTGCATATATTGTATTTGAGAATATGTGACATTCGAAGGTTTCAGTAACCAATAATGTTGTATTTTTTACGCGTTAGACTCCATTCTTGGCCTTAGAAATACAGTAGTTTGTGAAAACGATCCCAGCATATGCTTCATTTACGTGCTTTTTCTGAAGTTTTCAACTGTATCACATGGTTTTCATTAGCGGATGAAGTTTGTTCTGTTGCCAATGGAGATGTATGTATATGTTGTGAGCTCAGTAGCTGCTATGATTTCATCCATAACACTTTTTTATGACAATTGAGCAACCCACTGACGTGATGTGGTTGAAAGCTCCGGAGAAGGCAAGTAAATGGATCTTGGATTGGGGTTGTTTTCTCAAACTACTTTTTCCAAGGTCGAGAATGAACTTTTATGCTTAACTTTAAACCAACATGAATAAGAAGTCCTAAAGCAGAAGGCCACCGGAAAAGCCAGTAAGTGGACCTTGAATTGGGGTCTTACATTTTGTAAATGTTCCCTGAGGACATCTTCCAAAATGTACAAAGCCTGAGTTGGCTATTCACAAACAAACCATTCAAATAAGCCAGTTACTTTATGTCATTGTCATTTGAAAGTTTATATAAGAAGATATAATGTTGTAATTGATGTTTTTCTTTTGGTTTTGTATGTGTTACAGGAGGATGCATGTTATTTTCTATGTTTGATATATAATGATGTCTTATATGTAGTGTATGTGAGACTGTACATGTTTAATAATTACACATTGTGTAATTCACCAATATGTGTTTATAAGCAAATCAACTGATTGTCCTAAATCGGCAGAATAATGATAAGCTTAACATTGGTGCCAGTATTAATAACATGGTACATTGTTTTCTGATATGTGCTGCAATATTGGGAATCTTCTCATGCAACAGGAAGAACTGGGTCATGTTTATTTTTATGTTTTTAGATGTGAAAAGCATGTGTTTCCACCTTTGTTTATTTTTTGTTTCAGCTGTCTTGCATATCGTTTCCTCAACTGTCAATGTAGAAATTGCTGAAACAACAAGGTGATATTTGTATTTAATTTTGGTATCGTATGTAAGAGGTGAGGAAAAATAAGGTAGAAAAAAGAGAATATTGGGTAATGATGGATGCCACGTTTGCTGCTTTTGTTGCTATTTAATGGAAGATATAATCTGGGGTACAAATTTTAAATAATGTCAATACTCCCCATGCATCTCAGTGTTCCTGACACGTTATCCTCCTAAATAGCCTACTTCCCAGAGTGTTTAGAATTAAAAAGTTGGTCTTTGTATTAAAGTAAGTGGTCATCTTATTTTTAGGTACACTTTCAGCTGATGCCCCAGCCTCTATTTCAATTTATCCCGAAGAGAATTCAGCCGTGGAGCACACACAGCCATAAATTATTCAGCTACAGTAAACATGGAAAAACATGTCTAAATAAATGACTACATGGAAACAAGGGTATTGGGCTGATGTGAAATTCCACATCAGCCCAACAACAACACTGGGGCCCTACTACAAAGCTATATGATGTTGTGGAAGTCGCACCATCTTAATTTCCCTATGGATTACCAGAGGAGCAGAAAGTCATCTACTATGCCTATCCTGAAGCTTTGTAACAGGAAGTTTATAATTTGAGATGTGATTTGATACCCAACACCCTTGTTTACTCTCAGACAATTAGCCAACCATGTATTCCACACCGCACTACGATAATTAAGAGCTTAATCAGGCAAGGGGATGATGTGGAATGAGACGGTAATAGAAACTCCCCTTTTGCACAATTTTTACATCCGTCTGCCTTGTTAACCACCAGTTTTACGGGAGCGGTGGGACGCAAAAATGTATCTGTGCACATTCTGACACGTTCTCATGAAAAACCAGCACACTGAGAAATGTGTACACCGGTGAGTGAATGCAGCAGGAAAATATCAAGAGTCCGATGATATTTCTGGGATAAAGACTTCAAATAATCTTTGAATAATTTTCAGCAAGATACTAAAAATGATGACTTTGTGTGTCCAAATGTTTGTCACCTTAAAATGTTCAAAAAGCGCCGCTACCTTTAAAAAGTTCATTTGATAGGGATGAAAATAAAATTAAAGCTTTCCTTACACCAAGGAATGCAGAGCTAAAACATCAAAAAACATGTTGCTGTCCAAATACATTTGGAGCACGGTGTATGCCATTTGATAATGAGACCCAAAGGAAAGTGTGGTTAGAGCGTTATGTTTGCCAATGAAGCATCTGAAAATATCCCACATTTTCTACTTATCACTTAACCAAAAAACAACTACAATCTGTAAGGTAGCCTACTTTCCCTCTGCTATACTGCCTCCTCCGGGCATAAGAAATCCCCTGACAGCGCTCAAAACCGTACACACAACAAACCCACTTAGTTCCTGGAATCATGTTTTGGATAGGGAGAAATTCTAGGGCGCTGTGAGAAGACAAGCCCACAAAGCAGGACCTGTTTTTTCTTCTTGTTAAGGCTATAATGTACAGCTGATACCTGGTTCGTTCGCTCCAGTGTAATCCTCTCCCTCTGGTAAATGGCACAAGGAATAAGCAGTGTTGACCTTGGGAGACGCGGGGGCCGGATTTGAGGGTGTCTTTTTAAAAGCCTGGGTGTGTAATTGAGTAGAGCGGTGGGGTGGCCGGCTTTGATGGTGTTCGCGCAAGCACAAGGGAGCACGGGAGTGCGTGAGAGAACACACAGAAAAAAAGGCAAGCAGAGGAGCTGAGATACACCCGGGCACACACAAACAAACACACACACAGAAACTCGGGGTGTGGGCTAACATCAATGCATTCAATAAAGTACATGCAGGGAGACATCAGCAGGTAGAGGCAACAGCCAGGAGGTTTGGTAGACTGCGAGGTTTCAGAGCAGCCTTTGGCACCGCGAGGCTCCTCATCACAGAAAGATCAGAATGAGCCCAGTTTCCCTCCAAGAAGTCCTCTAGTCCTCAATGCAGGACGCTCCAAAAACACCAGCTTTGATGGGGGTTCAACTCGACCAACAAACCTCCCACCCCAGGACATCATTAGTTCAATTTTGGCATTAAAGCCAGTGGTCTATTGGACTAGAAACCTTTATCGCATGCCCATCTAGCTCCTGAAAGCTCTGTTCTCGCATCCACCTGCACTCTGCTATGCTATGTTATGTCTACCTGCTCCTGCAACTGTCAGATGATAAGAATTTATTATTACAATTATATGTAGATGCAAACAGACTCATTCTATACTACAAACAGGGCTGAACAATTCAGTGTTTTCATATCAAAATTACATTTTTAAAGAGCGTGATTTTCAAACTGCAGGATTTAAACTATAACTTACATAATCAACAGTGTCTTAACAAGCTGTAGGAGGTGAACGTTTTAGTCGCCTACAGTTGGTTTGGCCAACTATAATGTATCCAGATAATTAACATTAAATCTGAGTTGGACAGCTAGAAGAAACCCTTGTCTGGTTCATACTGTATGTTGGATGATATGTATGTTGGTGTTTGTACTACCGGTTTTTAAAGCTGGTTTTGTTGAAGAAGACACACCACTCATCTGTTCAAATGCACCGACAGAGTGGGGGGTTTTGCTGTGGGAAAATGATCGAAGTCAGATGTTTTCAAACTGTGAGGTGCACCTCCCCAGGGGGAGAGATGCAGGTGGGGGCCCAGAGGGAGACACGTGAGGAAAAGACACTGCGTGAGGTGAAAGGGACAGGTGCATGCCGCTGTTCTAAAATCAAATGGAAGTTAATTATTTGGCTGCTGATTTGGCTCACTTATCAACACAGTCAGCAGTTGGAGCTGCAGCAGCAACTGTGACACACAGCTCAGGGGAGCTATCAGGGTACTTTAAAACCCTTTGTGCACGACTGCAGCAATTTGCGTCATAAGTCGTTATTGTTCATTCATTCTTGGAGTCATAACTCAGTCAAATCTGAACACAAAGACATTGTACACATAGTTTTAGATTCAATGTGATTTACGCTTTCTGAGGATATTAGTGTCTCCAATGTTCATCGCAAGTAAACGTCCATAAATCCATTTAGAAATCATAGAGAGAGAGAAAAAAAAGCTCCTTGAAAGTCCACGAACGTTTGGAGATTAGGGTGATTGCAACATGTCACTTTAGGACAGGAAGCTAGCAGCTAGCTAGATAGTTGACGGGTGTAAATACATGTAGTGTAACAGACAGCCAGCGGACAGAGTTGTGTGAAACTCATGTTAAGCTTTAAAGCAACTCATATCATTATTTCAAGCTCATCATCTTCAAAGGTCTGAATCTGGACCTCCGGGAGTCAGAGATGTGAAGCAGTCAGTTCAGTCAGCTAGTGCAGAGTGCAGAGCTGTCAACAGTATGATTCAGGGTCGTCAGTCAGATGTCATACATTTGTCAGATATGACTTAGTTTAGTTAGTTCTATTCTGTCATAAAGTAATGTACAGTACTGATAACACAATTGCACAACAAGTGCTTCTTAGTGCTAAATATGTAGCTGTTATCCAATAAATAAAACAGCACTTTTAAATATCCTGATTATATTTGAATATTATCGAGTAATTTTAAGTATACTAGAAATATGTGGGCTAAATTGAGCAAAGTCTCTTTAGAAGTTGACTTTTCTGACTGGCTGGTTTGAACCCTGGGAGGATGTCAACAACAAGCGGCTGCATTATCTTATCTGATTCTATTCATGTGGAACAAAACTAATTTGTGATTATTTTACAAACTTATCTCGTTTAAAACTATGTAGACCACAACTACAAGCCTCGAGTTTAATTATAGAAAATAATTAACAAATTTAAATTGCAATCCAATTGTTGCTCAGAAAACTCAGAATTAGATATTTTCCTCAAGTCGCTCAGCCCTTACAACAATTATTACTTTCCCCTGAAAGACGTGACATACGTCTTGCCATTTCAATTGCAGTAATACTTTGACGCAAAAGTAAGTTATCTCTCCCATCAGCCCCTCCAAAAATCCAAATGAAGTGTAATTGTACAAAAGCTATATATTCCAGCTTCAGCTCCCTTCACTTTAATTGGAGTAAGGTCAGCAAATTATCTTGGAAGAGACGCAGCTTGCTTAGATGAGAAATGGCAGAGTGGATGACATTAAGTAAAGGATGACAAGAATGCTGGCCGTCAAGGCTGTTTGGTTCCCTTATGCATTCACAGGAGGACTAACTGGCTTGTCCTTTCAAAGGTGATAAAGGACACAACTACCAATTTTGGAGGTATAACAAAAGTGGAATTAATATCAGCCTCTAAGACACATCAGTGTTCTGCATCCGACAACAGAGGCGAAGAAACGGAGCAGTGCTGCACAGGGACTTCTCTAACCAGCTCACCAGCCTTCCCTCCCAAGAACGATTTACAGTATAACGTCCAACTAGGACAATAATGTCTCATAATCCAACTTGATTACAAAATCTTCATGGCGACCAGCAGCCGTTATGTAAATGACTAATATGGATCAAATTTTGTTTCCACTAATGTGACAGTAGACTGGGCCACAGGAGCACGGCTTAATTTAATTGCATTTATCAACAATATAAGTCAAGTCTACACAGGACGTAGACCTGTTCCATCCATCCTTTGCACTAAAAACTTCATGATCGCAAACAGTGGAATTAAGTTAAATGTTATCAAGGAGTTATTTCAGAAGCCAATTAGGTTGGCCTAAATAGAGGCGCTGTCGGATTATTTCCTATAATCTGAAGGTACGGCTGGAGAAATAGTAGCTGATCTATCATTGCGGAGGCGAGTGAAATCCATGACTGAATGTTTGATGAGGCACTTTGCAGCCCTGCAGGAGTCTCCTCTGCCTGACTGCTGCTGTGAAAATCCTGACAGGACCTGCAGGTCAAAAAGGTCTGAGAACTCTTCTGCCTTCTGGTGCAAAACAAACACTGTGTTTATGCTGTTATGCAGCCCAGTGGTTTGTTTCTCACAGTGTTTTCTATATAATGAGTACTAGAAAGTTCATACAAACACAACTAAGTAATTAAAAGTAATTTCTGTTACTACACAGTGACTGACAGCTCACTCGGTATAGCGCCGTTCTAACGAGTTGAAGTCTCACTGATCCGGTACTGTGTGAAACAAACCATAATGAAGTGTTTCAAACAGTGTTAGGCTCCTGCATCGTGAGTGTGTGTACAGTATGTGTGGTTGGGGGTGGGGTGGGGGTGGTAGGTAGTACATACAATTACTGTACATATGTGTGCACACAGAAAGGGCAGCGTGTCCAAATACAGTCATTTTTCTATTGTGCTGCCTGTCTGTTCCTGGTAGTCAGTCATTCCATGTGGGTGGCTGCGTGAGCTGCTGAGTAACTCACTCTGGGTGAAGCGTGGAGGGTTGTCGTTGACGTCAGTGAGCCTGACAGTGACGGTGGTGGTCCCAGATAATCCACCCAGGTGCCCCCCCATGTCTTTGGCCTGAAGCACCACCAGGTACTGGTCCTGGGTCTCCCTGTCCATGTCAGGTACAGCCGTGCGCAGAATACCTAGGGAACACACACACACAAAGAGTAGCATCAGGGTGGGAATGAAGCATTTAAAGCAGGGAAAATACGTTTTTTCTGCTGTAGTAAAATGGCATCAAATGACCGTAATATATCTGTGTGGGACAAAAAGAGTTTTTTGATCAATATTTATGACCAGGCTCTGAACCTTCTGGGTTCCAAAACACTTCTAGCCTGGGCTCTGTTTTGGAACAAAAGCTCCCTGGGATCTCATCCAGCTCCACTCACTACAGAGTACCTTCGAAACACACAAGAGTGCTATCACGACATCTTTTGTATCTTGATAGATTATCTCTTCACCAAGCACCATTTGTAGGAACCACTTTCTAATAAGGCATACTTTCGAACAGGTTTACAAGCTGTAACTAATGACCTTGTTATTGGTTAATAAATCATTTACTAATGCTTTGTGGATCCGTAACATGCCATTTGTAATAAATACCTTTGGCCCAGCATGCCTTGCTTTAACTCATCAGTAATATAAAGTACAGTTAATTTGTTAACACCTTTTACAATTCTAGACTTGATGGATTTTCATAATGTAAAAAGCCTTTATCAACTAACAACTGCAGACCTGATGGCTGATTACAAAGTAACAAACCTCCAACCCTTTAACCCTTTATAAGTCAGAGGCAGCTGGATTAACTGTTTTCCAGTAGTAGCAGCAAATTCAGTCGACTTTACCTAGATACCCAATGAAGTGGTGGACTGAGATCCTTAATAAACGCCGTGACCTTTTATTAATGACTTATTAAAAGCAGATCTGATTGCTCATTATGAACTGAGAGAGTCATGGCCCTTTATTAAAGACTCCATCAAGACTGCAGTTATAGATGTTGGTAAGTCATTAATATAAGGTCATGGGTTTCTTGCTTTCCAATAAGCCATTTAGCCTGCAGTTATAAATGTTAATAAGTTGTTTTTTCATGGAGGTTGGTCCAGATGCTCTGCAGCTCTTTCCTGGACGGTAACTGGTAAAATGCCCCATTGGACGGACGGGTCTGCCCGATGAATTAAACAGCAGCAAGGACAGAGAAAGTTTCGCTGCAGCCAAATAGATTTTTTTACACTCGGGGAACCCAAAAGTTGTTCTTGTGGTTTATTAGATAGATAGAGCTAGACCAGTAACTTAGCCGGGCCGATATATTAGCTGATACTGGCTTACTGCAGATATATCAGTATATGTCATCTGTTACATATGATATGTCTGAAGTCATTTGACCAATAATTTATCCACCACTGACTACTGACACTATTTTTCAACTGTAAAATGTCCCTCTAAGCACATGTCTCGGTCACAATTCTTTAAACACCAAAGGGAGCCGGATCAAAGATGTTTCTTTATGTTATGTGTTTATAAGCAAATAAAAATGCATGTCAGCCAATAAATAATTTTGGATTGCATTTTTTAAACTCTGCTTCTGAAATCCTATCTATATCCTATCTTACTGATTTACTTACTGATGAAGAAATAATGAATCATTCAGTAGCCATCAGTAAATCCATTAGTTACCTTTCATAAAGAATGCCTTGTTTAAAAGCGGTGCCCATTTCTAATAGCTACTGTAGTTTTCTCATCCTCACTGTAATAATAGGACTGTGTTTTTACCTATGTACTTAATTCATGTAAACACTACACGCAGCTGTTAGCTGTGCCATAAACCTGTCAGTGTTGTTTGCAGTTCCTCTATCGAAGGTAATGATGAAGTCGTTGCTGCGTAGCAACCCCACAGCTTCGGTTTCAGTAATTAAAATGTTTTCACTCTAATTGACAGATCAAGTCCTTCTTAGACCTCTTGGGCTTTAGAAGCCAGTTCAAAATTGCACAATGTCAAACCGCACTGTCATCAGGCTGAGGACAAGGCTGCTTTTCCTGACAATCTGACAGCTTTTCTGACTTTTTGGAGACACTCAGTTTCCATTTGACGGCGCCAATATATTACTTAATGTGCCGTTAAAGGCGCACAGAAACACACACACACACATACAAACACAGACGTGTGAAGAGGCTCATATGGAAAAGATAAATCACCTAACACTGACAGCCAGACGTGCTGACGGAGCGTAAAATCTCGTTCTGTATCTCACACTCTTTAACGGCACACCAAGACGCATCACTTACACGCATTCAACATCGATCACCTCCTCCGTGTAAATGACCTCATTCTGCTACATATGATTGGATGTTGCACATCAAGTGCTGGCTGCTCTCGCCCAACATCAGCCAGAACACCGGCGTGGATGACTTGGCAGCTCAAGGTGAATCACATTCAAGGCGGGCTGTTTTGAATGCTAACGAACATGCAGGAATATGTCTCGGTTTCTGAGCAGAATTCATAAGCAAACAAACTGAATATATGAGCAAATGTGCTCGCCTCCGAGTGTGCGCTCTGAATAAGACCTTTGGTGGTGGAGCCAACGAGGAACGGGGTGATTGCAAAAAGGAGATAGAGAGCGGAGAGAAGAGAGAAGAGGGGAGGAGAGAGCGGACACGTTCAGAATACTAAAGCTTGTCTGATAGCACAGTGTCACGACTAATACACACCGGGTGGGAATTAAGCCTATATTCCCCAATTAGCATTTCAAAAAGCGTCGCAGCGCTCTTTGCTTGTTGCAGAGGTCCTCACATGTCAAAGCAATCAATTACTAAACATTGACATTCAATGAGCAAACCATAAGTATCGGCCACCTGCGACCCATGTGAGTAAAATAAACCCTCACGTGCAGGCGCACACTCCCATGTGCAGACAAAAAAACCTTCAGCAGCCTCTTGCTGAGTGTTTATCTGCGCACTGTCAATCAAAACTGCCTCTAAAGCATCAAACAGTTGGAACGTCATTTCTGAGTCAACCAAGCGATGATTTCCCTCCAAGGTATGATGCTAAAAAAGTATAAAGTTAGTATAAAATATAAAAAAAATATTTTAAAAAATTAAATAAATAAAGCACCCTCCGCCCTCACCCCTCACACAACAAAACACTCTTTGCCCTTGGGTGACATGCGTGACACGGAGGCATATCCAGAGCACACAGAGCAGACAGGTCCTTTGAGCCCCCTGTAATCTGTCCTGTGTAATAGTTCACAAAGCTTTGCTGACATCTCTCTTTGAACACATGTCTTTTTGTTTTTGCTTCATCCAGAAATAATAGCATTAGGCTGCTGCTGTGTTTTGTTCAGCGCACACAGGCCCTGCCATCATGAATATATTTCTGCCAACTCATACTGGAGTGAACCAAGGTTGNNGTCTGTGCATCTAAGAGAGTGCGTGTGTGTGTGTGTGTGTGAGGTGTGCATATGAGAGGAGGGTGTTTGAGGGGGCACAAGAGGGGAAAGGGAAGTGAGAAAGATGGATGACTAAGTGTGACAAGAGAACGGGGGATGCACAGGGGGGAAAAGTGTTAGTTTGAATGTGTGTGTGTGTGCGTGTGTGTATGCGTGTGTGTACATGAGTGTGCGTGAGTAACAGAGTGAAAGAGAGCAGAGGCACAAAAAAAAAAGAGAGAGAGAGAAATGACTTTCTCTGTTTGTGCATGCAGCTCCACACCTTTTTGGATGCTTAGGTCCACCTGTGTTTGCATGCTCAAGCACACCTGCATGTTTACGCGTGCGTGTTATCATGTCCGTCCACTCTCACATGTTCATCGCCGTGTGTGTGTGTGTGTGTTCAGGACTCAGGTCTGAATCCACTTGTTTGCTCATACAGTATGTGCGTTTGCACTTCAACATCTTGAGTATATTTGCTTTTGTGCAGCGAGTGTGTATTAGCTCTCCGACATCTGCGCATCCTCTACATTTCTCTGCCCATGTGTGTTAAGACGGACACACACACACACACTCACACACAGATGTATAAACACACTCACCTGTCTGGGGATCGACAGAGAAGTACTGTTGGCCCTGCACCAGTGTGTACACTAGCTTGGCACTGTTCCCATAAGTCGGGTCATCAGCATCTGTCGCCGTCACCTGGATTATAGACGTGCCTGCAGGGAGGACAGACAAGGAAGGAGGGGGGGGAAAGGAGGAACACAAAAAAAAGAAAGAAAGGGCAGTGAGGTAGGTAAAGGAAAGAAATGATGGAAAGGAAGCAAAGAAGGAAGAGAAGAAGGAGAAAAGGAGGGGAGTGCAAAGGAAGGACGAAAGGTAATAAGCAAAAAGGAGAAAGAAAAAGAGAAGGACAGAGTCAAAACAAGGCAGAGCTGGAGGTAAGTGGACAGGATACAGCAGCACTTTAAGAGCATAGGAAAGCTTGATACCAAGTCAACCTCCACTCTCCTCTCCCACTCCTTCTTTTTCAATCTCTTTCTGACGGCAGTGTGACAAATACTTTACTCGCCCCCCTCCCGCACGCACCCTCTCCCTCCTCTATCCTGCCGCTCACCTTCCTCTTCTCCACCCCCCCTCGATTCCCTCTGTCTCACTTCATTTCTCTTCATCTCCGTCTCCAATTCCCTTTAGCTCCTCTCTCAATCGGACCGTCTGTCTCTTCAACGGCCTCCATCTCCCTCTCACTCCCTTAAATCTTCTTTCTACGGCTCATGTAGTGTCAATTTGGCAGGGAATTCTTTTAAATTGTTGGCAAAAAAATGGAAAATATATGAAACAGAGTAAACACATTTCATATGTAGAGTATTCATACATGTCTATATTTATTCAAAATGCATGGAGAATGACTGGGCCCAGTGGGAATCCAGCCAGACGAGTTAGGAGGAAGAAGAGGATTTGCGGGAGCAGCTGGTACTTTATTTCTGATCAAAGCAATGACAGTATCACTACGGGAAAGATAGGTGGAGTGTGTGTGTGGTGTGTGTGGTGTGTAGGGAAAGCGGGGGTGGGGCATGAGATCATCTGGTCGGTGATCCACTACAGGTAGTTAAGAATCAGTGGGGTTACTGACAGATGGTAGATGTAAAGTCTGTGAAGATTACACCAGAGAGAGTTCGAGAGGGAGAAGGAGACAGTGTGTGTGTGAGAGAGAGAGACAGAGAGAGAGCAAGAAAGAGAGAGAGAGGTTCAACGCTACATACTAATTCTGAGCAGGTTTTGTGTCTTGTGTTTTCACACTGGAAAGTGACAAAATTAAAGGATAATTCCAGTTTATTAGGACTTGGGGTCTTATTTTTGTAGCTTTACCCATCAGTGGTGCAAAGTAACTGGTACACTTACACAAGTACTGTACTTAAGCACAGTTTTGAGGTATTTATACTTCACTTCCGCTACGTAATACTTATTGTACTTTTTACTCCACTACATTTATTTCACAGCTTTAGTTACTAGTTACATTTCAGATTACATTTTAGATTTTACATGAAACAACATATAATAAGCTTTTAAAATAATAGCAAATCGTTCAACATTAAACCAGTGCTTTCCAACATTTGTGGCTTGTGAGTCCTTATAGAAAAGCTGTGTTTAGTTGGGGCACCTTGTTATGTTTCAGATGTCTGTGAGTTGTTAGCAGTTCCACCAGAGAGACATGTCCCCTCTAAACGTTTCATTTAAAAAACAGTTTGAGGCCCAAACAGGTAAAATTCTCCAATACTTCACAGAGAGAGTGAAGATTAAAGTCCAAAGAAATGAAAACAAATTTGTGTAGCGCAACTTTATTTTTTCTTCTTTCGTCTCCCATTAATCGTTTCATGACCTCTTAGATTTATTGCGTGACACTTTGGAGAGGCCCGACGGCCAGGTTGGGAACCACTGGGCCAAACTACCTAATTGTGTATAAAGTAGTTAAAATTAGCTCCACCTCAACCAACTATAACAGCACAATTCTGCTCACACATTTATGCATCAGTATCAAAAATCGAACATTGTCAGTCACAGGGACCATTCTTCTGCAGAATGAGTATTATTACTTTTGAAAGTACATTTTGCTGGTAAAACTTTGCATTTATACTATGTTGAATGCAGGACTTTTACTTATAATGGAGTATTTTTTCACTCTTGTATTGGTACTTTTACTTAAGTAACGGATCTGAGTACTTCTTCCACCACTGTTACCTATATTTTCTGTTAGTTATGATAACATAAGTAATGTTTCTGATCTGTGAACGCAGCAACATCACTGTAATAAAGATTGACAAAATCAGAAACACAAGCAATCAGACGATCATGATGTTGTAAATAAGCCACTTTAAACCACTTTATTTGAAGGTAAAACCAACACAAGCACCTACTATACTGTAATGTTGGTAATAAACCTTCACTGCACAAAGAAACTGATCGCACGCATTGTATGTTAAGTCAAAGTTGAAGCAGGAGGTCGGTCTGTAAACTGGTGGATGTTTACAACAGACAACTTTGGATAATTTTACAGTTCAACATTATTTTCTCTTCCAAATACATTTGGCTAACCTGGTGGTTTCTTAAAAACCTGTCTGATTGCCTGACTGCTTATTTTGTTGATCAGAACAATTAACTTGGTGAGTGCAATGTTACAATAGCATATGATTGTCAAACCTATAAGTTGAAATAAACTGGAGTTATATTATTATAACAATACAATATATATTCTAGTAAATGCTTGATTTTTGAGTGTGCTGTTTATGTACTGTCCTATAACGCAATGCCTAAAGAACTGTAAATTTAAAAAAATAAAGTAAAAATCAGAAATTGTGGATGGATTTGAGACAGCTTGATGAAGATCTTGGGGAAAAAAAGAAAAGAATTAAATTAAAACTAAATCTTAAACCCTGTGTGAAGTTTAATTAGCAGTGACACTCCAAAGTCACAGTGATTGATGTCTGTCGCTACACGTGATGCACAATTTCATGTTGAAGTACATTGATTTCTTGTTTACTAATTGCAAAAAACAGTATGCTATGACTGTTAGTACACAGTACATACTGTATACAATTAGTACATGGACCAGAGACACAGTAAGAGACAGTGAGACCACGTAAAAGTAAACTGAGAAGAGAATAAGAACCTTATTTTTTTACCTGTGTTTTCAGATGTTTGGCCATTATTTTTAATCCATGCTCAGTTTTGGTTTCTTTCTCCGTTTCACACATTTTCTTTCCCGCAAGGAAAAAAAAAACTATTACAGCACTATCTGCATTTTTTTTTTTTAATATCAAAGCACTCCTTCACCACACCAGCTTCACTCACAGACTGACACAGACTACAAAGTGTCTGCAATTGAATCCCTTTATGTTTTGGTCTTTTTTTTCACTATAGATATTGTAGATAAGTGCAGGGGGGCATAAGTAGATAAGTCGACAGAAATGTTTCTTTTGACAGCAGTAAAAATTATTTAGACTTAAGGATCAAACAGTTTGGCTCTGAGGTTGATGCAACAAGTGCAAGGCGGAGGCAAACCTATTGGTATGCAGCCTGCCAGCCGTGCTATACAGCCAGTCACACTCCACAAGGATCAAATATTCACACTGCCATGCATCCATCTGGAACGCATGTTCTTACCATAAGACATCTGTCCTCTGGTGAAAAGGAATAGGAATCGTTCCACAGTTCATATATATATAAAATATATAAAAAATATTGGATTTTAATATTTATACTCAAGGTTAAACTTTAAATGTGAGTCATTCTCCCAGAATGCAGATACACATCTGGCAAGATGTTTATACTCAGTCGAGTGAAACCACCACAAAACACTTTGCAGACACACATTTCAAGCGGGGAACTGGCTCAGTTCCAACGCACCTTGCATTAGTGCCTCATTGCCATAGATGAGACACCAACTCCCCCGTCTTTCCCCCCACCCTCACCCTTAAATATCTCATGTAACGAGTCTTTGATAGGACCCTCACAGCAGCACTATCTCCTCAGTCACGCATGCTGCAAAGCGCCTGGGTAAATATTGAATCGTCAAGTAAATATTGAATCCATGATTGACTGAACAACTCAATCTGAAGATTGAGCTGCTATGAGGAGCAGACACTCATAAGGCAGCTGATAGGATTACTAAATAGTGCTCGTCTCCATCACCCACTCTCCTTGGGCCCTGCCCCGGCAGGCTGCTGGCAGGGTCATTATTCTAATCTGAATTAAACAATTCAGTGCAGGAGGGACCTTGATGTTTGGAAAAAAAAAAACCTTTAAGAGGCAGATGGCGACGACCTCAGGCCAAATTTGCTGAACTTTTCTAAACTAACCAGTTTAGGGGTGAATTATTTAAAATAATACCCTCTTTTCTGGCAAATTCAAAAGTTTTCCTGAAAGCAATTCTCCTTGCTTTTAAAAGGCAAGAGTGCTCCTCAAAGTAGAACCCATTTTCAAGGGGCAGAGCGGAGTTTAAATGGAGATTAGAGTACTTTTTGTACATACAAACTGTTTCCTACAGGCACTCTGCAGTCATGCTCTGAATTACAATCCCAGACAGTTATTGTCACTCCAACATCTCACTGCAATATGAGTGCAAAACTCCCCCCCCTCCCTATCTGTGCCCTTACCCCTCATTTCATTCCCATTCCAAGCACACTGTCACATTGTAGGTGATCTTTCTGCGGTCGCGGAAATATTATCAGGTCACTGTGGCAGTGACATGCACATTGTCAAAGCTTTTCAAGTGAAAATGAAATGAAAATGATTTTTTTTTTCAAAGTGGCAGATCATTTCATAATCCTCTATAATTTCTTATTAAATTGGAAAAAGGGCCATTTCTCGTATTTGTATGCCATTGCACCCAAATCTCATACAACGGCTCGGCTTTCAAAGGAATGACTCTACCCTGTTCTCATGAATTTCGCTGATAAACTGAACTGTGTTTTTTAGGAGGTAAACATTATCTGATACACAGACACTGCCATACATCAATGCCAACAGGAAACAGGACAGTGTTTAAACAGGAATTTCAAAGCCGTACCCTCAGATTTACTGTAGATTTTGATGCTCTACCAACTGAGGTATCCAGGGTCGACTGTTGATGGATTTTAAGGTGTTTGCCCCAGAAACCCACTTTTCTTTTTTACCACGTTGTGGTGGATGAATTTATTCATTTGGAAGAATCCACCATTTCTGCTGCATCAAAAGCATTTTACAGCGTATTGCTTCACTAACTCGGGGCTCTATTTTCCTGACACTGGGCGCGAGCACAAACACAAACACGGGAGCGCCGGTGGGTGTGGCCAGATAATTCTTGCAATTTTGGCGCGCAGTGCAATATGTAAAAGAGGTTGGAGCAGGATGAATGCATGATCAGTAGGCGGGATAGATCATTCGCAGGTGGAGTCGGGGCGGGTTTCAGCTGCAGCCAATCACGTCAGCTCCTCATTTTCCTAATGAGCTGAGAGGAAAGTCCAGGCCAGTAGAAAACTGCTCTTCTCTGGAAAGAGCAGAGTCCCAAAGAAGCAACACAGTATACGCGACTCGAATATGAATAGACAGCATCCCTAATAGGCAGATTATGTCTTCTTTTTATGTAGTACAATACAAGCTCTTCCTATTTGTGCTGTTCTTAAATACTGTCTCCAGTTGCGCACTATACATTTACATGCACACAATCAAGCCACAACTGGAAATACTGAGATAAAAACAATAGTCTGTTTAAGCTACTTACATGATTACATAACCAGGGAGCTCCCCATAATAATAATAACCATATTATCATTATAATAACCCAAACTATTTGGCCTGTGCATAATTACACGCTGCACATCTCTTAAATTACAGACTGCAGATGGAACGTATGTGCTGTATCATTCCTGCTGCTGTATGATGGCTACAGGTATTTAATCAACACAAGGGAAAGGGAAATACATCCTACAAGCAACTGTGGTGACAGTATTATTAAAAACCAAACATTAATCTAAACCATTACAGATTCTGTCTGCATTGCACTTAAATTGTGCTCTCATTTTGCATTTGATTCTTGGGTTTTAGAGAGGCCTGTGTGCACGCATCTGCCAACTCCATCCATGAAATTTTCTCTGTCTGGTCTGAGCAGGCGAAAACAGAGATGCAATTTCATGCCAAAAGAGTAATAAAATTGAACAGCACCGCCTGACCTGCCTGCGCCCAACAAAAAAGTGGAGACTGAGAGCATTTGAGCACTCATATAAAACTTCTACAAAAGGCGTACACTGCATGTTGTAAGATGAATAATTTGCATGTGCTTTCAAAGTAAATCTACACTTTATGTTTGGTAAAAGTCACCATACATCTACATTAAACTCTTTTACAAAACATTTTTATGAGACTGGAGACTGTTAAAGGGAGACAAAGCATGTGGCCTACATATAAAGAAACTATAGCAGAGCAAATGTCCTTCACTTTGTGCCGCTTTTAGCTTGTAACTGCACTGAAGGCCCTTTAGAAACTATATCTAGGTGTTACAATCTGAAAAGGGCACCCAGGAATCCCCAGAGCCTTGTATTCTGACTCGTGCTACATGGACACAAAGCTCAGTTGAAACTATGCAGAGGGGAATATTTCACTTTCCTCCCTCCTGCACCTGCCAGCCGGGCTGCCAGATTTCTAACATTAGCAAATGTTTGCTGAGTGGCTCTCAGAGTGCCTTTGACTTTGCAAAAGTCTACAAGCCTTAAGAGAAACACAGCAAAGATCAAATAGGCCTCTTATTAACATATCATGTAGGCATGCGTCACTGAGTTGTTCCTTGATTAGACCTAGAACAGGTTAATCTCTGTTTTTACTTAATTATATTTCAGTATAATAAGTGCTATAATTTGGCAATCGCTCGAGGCATTAGATGTTGCTTGTTTTGAATACAATATCAGTTTGGCTCAATAAAAAGAAGCTGTTAAGACTATGGTATAAAAGTGAACTGGATTGTGCTGAATGCAAACCAGTCTAAATGCCTGCACATTTAATTCAACAGCTGAATTCTCACCCCGTGTGTGTAACTAAACCTTGACAGCCATAGTGCTGTAGATGAAAATGTACTTGATACTGTATTATTAGCAATCACTATGTGCTTGTGATAATTTACCATGGACTTGAGAGAATAAAAGGCCCTGAAAACTTGAAATTCTAATTCTTACTTCTCATTTTAAGAGTTTAACAGACAAAAACTCTACTAACTAATCTGCTTCATTAGGGCCGTGTAGGTGTGGTTTGATCAGATGTGACTGACAGTAACCAAACAATGCACCAGCTGTCATCAGATTCTCATTCAAACTTTGGAGGACAGTCTGTCAAAATTCAAGAATTCTTTTTATGAGCTGGAGTAAGCTCTGCAAAGTTGTTTTGATATTGGATGCAGCATTCTCCATCTTTAGCTGTAAATAAACTCTTTTTCACTCAACTTTGAAAAATATCCATGTATTGGACCTATTGTATTGTATTGAACCTACTAAAGCACAGCAGGTTTTCCCACCATACAATACCCATTTAAGGATTCATTTTGATGAAGGCTAAAAAAGGCTGTGCACAAAATGGTGATACATTGTGAATGGAATCCTAGCAGGCAGTAGTGTTATGGCAGAGCTGTACTGTATAATGTCTGTATAGCTGCAGCTGTCAAGACCTTATACTGAAGACCTCAATGGCTACATTAATATACTCATTGTACTTCATTTTCATAATAGGTGTTTATGTTACAGTTCATCTAATAGACGTTTTAAATTTCCAACGCTGAGTTCATTATTGGTTTAATCTAGCTGCAAATAATTGGCATTTTGTATTTTTCAGTATTTCACATTCTTCTCAGTGTTTTTTTGTGTGGGCTATACAGAGCTGTTAAATAAAATACCTTCAGACAATTCATCCCTCTGAGATAGAAATAATAAAACACGCTGTCTAGCTGTGGTCAAGTGGGACATCCATCATTGTGGAGCTTGACAGCAGTGACTGGCTGGTGCTTTATTCTGATTAAACAGCGAACCAATAAAATGCTACAGCCTTAGTTTGTATACAGAATGTGACTTCAATAACCCGCTCAATCAAGGTAGGTTCTTATCCCAGCTATTAAGATTTTTTTTTTTTACCATTTTTGCTCTCATTACTCAGTGGACAAAATGACATGAAAGATGAGATAAAGAAACGTGTGTGACGTGAGACATGGATTCCAGGCCGTCAGCCAAATGAGCGGCCGGGAGACCTCCCCAAATCCAGGATTGTAATTATGTTACCTCATGTTCAGCTTTGCACAAAGGTTGCCTGGTCAGACTATAATAACGGTACCTCCACGTTGTCTTCTGGTCTGAAGATTAAACGTAATCATCCTTTCATCATGAAAAATGTAACTATTCACTGCTGTCTGGATGGCAGATGGCATTGCGATAGCAATTTATTCATGTTATGACTGTGGGAAAGATGCAACAAATTGGGTTTCTGTGGACTACTGAGCAAGTCAGATCACAGCAGAAAGTTCAGATGATCATATTACGGGACAGCTTTGAGCAGCTTTCCTTGTAGATAAAACTGGTTTATGTACAAGAATTCATTTTTTGGTGGACACAGAAAACTGAAACTAAAAAGTACATTCTCCACTGTGTTCGGTACATACTATAATGAAACAGTCATATGAACACATAAAGTACAACATATTACAAAAACAATAAATTACTAAATAATTTATTACATTTTTAAAACTCAATTAATTTTTATGAAATTGTATTTCATCATTTTTATTTTATTTTAGTTTTATTGGAGTTCATTATTGTTTCAACATTTTCTCAATGACTGTGTGTGAATGAATAAATTCCGTATAGCCCCCGTGTGTTTTTTCTCTTCACAGAGTTAATATCTTTATTTTATTTGTATTATTTTTGTTGAGTTGTGTGTGTTTCTCTGAGAACATCTTCAGACGCTGCAGAGGTAACACAACATAAAGCAGCTAGCTGCTGCTGCTAACACTTGCTGTGTTTAATTACAGCAGCAGCCTCTAGTTGGTTGATTCATAATTAACTTAGCATTTTGTTGCGCTAGCTAACAAGAGCTAGCTGGCCAAATTTTGGTAACAGTCGGTTAGCCTGCTAAAAGGCTGGGGAAAAGGCTTGATTGGCAGAAAGGTGAGGGGGGCAGGCACCGGTGACAACTCCACTGTCATGAAAAATGCCATAATGAAATGAAAACAGATGTTTTAAAAAAGACCTTTCGAAATTAAAAAAAATCTAGAATGAATAATTATTATCTAATAATAAAGAGCTTAGTTTCCACGATAACAAATTGCGTTTTAAATTAAAGTTTTAATATTTAAATTTAATCTATTAAATTATTTCACAATTTATTAGGTCATTTATATGTTTTACTTCATTTATTTATATGATTAATTATTTCATAACTCATAATAATTAATTAAATATTCAACACTTTGGGGCTCAATACATTTTAAACCCACCCTCCCACTGCCCGGCCTACTTCCAGTACCTATGTTTGCCATCTCAGGCACCATGGCGCTGTAGGGGCCTTCGTCAAAGATAGGCGGGTTGTCGTTGATGTCCTGCACCCGAATTATGAACTGTGACGAGGGCTCTAGGGCACGCTCCGTCTGCTTGTCGGTGGCCGTGGCAATGAGACGGTACTCGTCCTTCTCCTCACGGTCCAGTGGCTTGGTGACGTGGATGTTACCCGTCTTCTCGTCTATCACAAAGACCGAGCCCGCCCCCTCGCCTCGCAGGACATACTTAGTGCGTCCATCATTCCTGTCCATGTCGGTGTGGAGCTAGGTGAGAAAGGATGGGGAAAAGTGATAAAGACAGGGGAGGAAAAAAAGCATGAAAGAGACAAACGGGAGACAGGGAAGATAAAAAGAGGGGAATAGAAAGAAGGACGTGAGAGGTAAAGACAGACAGGAACATAAAGGGTGGGAAGACAAGAGTAAACACCAGTTAAAAATTAAGTTTGTTTTTTCAAGACAGGCAGTGAAGACAAAACAAGCAGATTATCCTCTGCATGCCTCCAGGATATAATGAATTTAAACAGAGGCAGACAAAAGAAATACGCACAATACCTCCCTCTCTCTAGCACACTTTCCTCCCATTGTACTGTGTCTCATCTCTCTATTCCTGCAGTATGAGCAGTTATGAACCAGGATCTTCTTAATCTCAATGATATCCAGAACACATACTCTCCTGCTCACTCTTAAAGCCTCTTTTCACTTCCCAGCAGCTGTGGACGGCAAGAGCTTACTAGTCTGTGCACATGCAGTGCCCTGGCTATTTAATGAAAGCACCAAATCAAAGGAATAAAGAACAGTAGGCCAATCAATTATTCCTTAACTAATAGGTGTGTATGAAGGAGAGTGGAGGGGTGCATGGCAGCGGGACATGCTGTATCGATCACAGCCCTGTGTTGGGCTTTATTGGATCAGCGCCTGGTGGGATGGCAGAGCAGCGGAGCGACCAGCGTCCTCTCATGCAGGGAGAGGTAATATCAGGGAAGGCTCCACACTGTCCTCCGTCCCCGACGAGAGAGAGACGCCAGCGGGATGCGCCCAGCACATCAAGATTCAATCTCATTACCCTGCACCTACGTGGATAGAATAGCAACTGCGACAAAAAAAAAAAGAGTGCTAAATTAGCCCCCTCTCGCAAGAAAGTGTGACATTGTGACTTTAGACAGAGGGAAGAGCGGAGAGCCGGCTGGGGAGGGGACGGGGTTTTTGCTCAGGAAAGCATTGTTGCGTGGCAACAGCTAAGCACATTTGCGAAATGAAATGAGAATGGATACTGTGAATCGAAATGTTCATTTACTTTGAGGATCGCCATTTTTCAAGGGGGGAAATAGCATGGATATGGCAGCTTTCCGGGGGGTAAACGATAAGTACGGATGTTGACAAGGTTGTTTATAGCTAAGAAAGCAATCATAAGTTCAGGCTGTCTTAAAGTTGAAAGCTAAAACTGTGTGAACAATTTGGCATGAGCTCAAAAGTTAAACAACACTTCACCTTCAAGATCCCTCTATTTAAATGACGTTGCAAATTGGAAAATCTGAAAGCACTCTGGCTGACATAGAGGGTGTTGTGTGAGAGCAGTGTGCACTTAGGAAACTAGAAATAGACCTACTGCTGTTCTGAAGTCTGTTCCACATCCATGCACCATGTAATGTTATCTTGATCTTTATCTGTGAAGGTTATATCTTTGATTGGCTATGCCACAACTAGCTTTAGCATGTTCATGCTAGCTCTGTTTGACCATAACTAAAGTGACCTGATATCTTTTACTGTAAATATCAAACACTCACCACTGTAAGCTTTAAAATTTTAGTGGTATCAAATAGTGACAAGTTTTGCAGAAAAAAGTATCAAAACGGGCACATTTTCTATTTACATTTTGGATATGTTTTCCAGTGTGAAGACTCTCAAAGGACAGATTTTGGGCTGTGAATCATTTTAATGTGTCACCACAACTTTTTTCAATATAGACTTGTCATGGCAACAGCAGCATCTTAGTTTATTTTGGCACTTTTTTGCCCATTTTCAATGCCCACCAGTTCAAAAACTCTTCAAAACTCACCAATAGGCTTTTTTTTCCCCAGCAGCAGATTTTAACATGTCATAGCAGGAAAAGCACAGGTGTTACTAAAAACATTAACGATGGCTCTATTCTATTCAAGTGCCCCAGTCAGTCATGACAGTGCGACAGTGAGCCAGCACGCACAACACCAGGACCCTGAAACTGACACAGCTAAATGGAATTCAGCCATAATAATGTTATTATTCACGCCTGTGCTTTTCCTACTGTGACATGTCAAAATGTGTCCTGTCCGGCAGTGGTCCCCAGCTCTTCCCACCTCCCTCAGTCATGATTAGCACCCGTCTGCACACCTGCCCCTCATTCCCCTTAATCAGGCACTCCCTATATTTACCTGCCCACAAACACGACAAAGTAGCATTTGCCATTGAACTCCAGACATTTGCTGATTTTACTTGTCTGCCTTTTCCATATGTTCTGAAGTTAGCCTCACTTTTCACCTGCTTTTGTTTTGAGCCCACACAGCGCCTCCCCGAACTGTGACAAGGCTTAATATTTAAGGCTATGTATAAGACAGACTGCATTGATACATGGCATCCACTTTCAATATTCAAGTTTTATTTTATTTGTATATATAATGCAGGATTGCACAATGAAATGCAATTATAGCCTACTGAGTGCTACACACGCAAAACATGTCTCCAGCAAGCAAAACAGTGTGAGCTTGACCGCCTGAAAGTACCAGTGAGGCAGAAAAAATACACACCTTACCCATCACTAGCCATACAAAAATCTGGATGCACACAGCCGACAAGGTGCCAATATCTACAGTATCTTGGCAACCAGCAGGTAAGCTTCACTCATATTAAGTCATGTTATCACATCATAATTTAGGTTGACCTGCTACAAGCTGTTTAGGTCAGTTTTTGTCATTATAATATGTTTGTTTTTGTGTTACATAGTATAGCTCAGTAGCAGAAACTGTTTTTTCTGAGGTCTAACCATATGATTTGGTCCATCACCAGTGCACCTGTGCATGTTTACAGGTTTTGTTAACATAACAAATTTCAAACAAACTTCACTGTTCAAAGTGCTCTCATCCTCCATCTTCTGTGGAGGCCGACTGGGGCCAATTGGCCAAAACACCCGGCTGGTCAGGACCACCATGGGAGCCTGGCTCCTCACTCTCCTCAGCGAAGAGCCATTAACAATCAAAGTCTTAACGGCCCTGCAGCTTAACGAGGGGACTTAACGAGCTTCTTAATGAAGCCCCGGCCATCATTACCACAGTGAGTGGTGGCAGTGCTGATTGAAAGCACTGCTCAGAGTCATTCTGGAGCAAGAGAGCCCAGCCTAAGGAAACCAAATCCATTTAAAGCTGACCTCTCACCCTTATCTGTTCCTCCAAGATTAATAGGAAAGTATAATAAGGGAAACGCACTTAACCAGATATAATGGCTATGGATATTTTATGGCTACAGAGGTGGCACAGCTTTGGAATATCTTTCAGCCACCTGTCAGCGTAGAAAAATATCCAAACAATATTCTAACACAACTGGCTATCACCATATTTCACATCCGCTTAACTTGAATAATATGACATCTCATAACTCCAGCGTTTCATATCCCCCTGATATACCATCAAATATATCAAGAGCCAAACAATATGAAGCCACTGGCCACAAAAGCCAAATTTACTGATGTGTCACCTCTGCTTGGAGAGTGATTTCAGCCTGATAAGCTGCCATTTCCATTTTCCCTTGCGCCAGTTGTGTATGCAACACCCAGCCTCCCCAGACTCCTAAATCTCTTCAATTACTTATATTATCATAAGGTAATATGCTTATACTCATATACTCAATTTCACATTTTTGCAATAACCATAAATCATGAAGCGAGGGGGAAAAGTACTCTCTGCCAACCTCTAAATCACTTAAATAACTAATACACCATATACACAATTTCACATTTCTGCCGCACAATAAATCATAAAAACACCAGGAAAATGTGTTTTTTTTCCACAGCTGTGCATTAGCCTAATGAATGTGGATGTTTTCCCCCACAAATTCAGTGTGTATTTGTGTGTGGTTGCTGTGCTTGTGTGAGGCTGAAAGGGAGGTGAGGTTACAGTAGCAGGAAAAATTACAAACTGTGGAAAATCGGCTGGCAGCTCACGTAAAACGCCAATAGGCGTACGGCGGCAGCGCAGGGCACCGCTGAGCCCTGCAATTGGCAGCAAGGTTCAATCCCCCGAACACATCAGGGAGAGTTTGCGAGAGCGCACATGCAGGTTTGAGAATATCCCCCAATCTCCTCTGCAAGCCCGTGGAGGAGGGAAAGCTATTCATCTTCTGTGTGGTGACTTCAAAAGAACCGGAGGTCTATAGGACAACGCAAGCCCCACCGGCCAGTCAAATTCCACAACAAGGCTGGGTGGAGGTATCACCGGGGGCTGCGACTGAGCCAGCTCTTTCATATCAGCCAGGGAGTGTCAAGCAGGGCAGAGGGGAGAGGGTCAGCCAATCGATTTGGAGCAGGCCCACCAATTCAGAGAGATGTCTGAAGAAACAGGCCGATCAGGGAAAACGGCAGCAAAATTAATTTGGGACAGGGCCCATATGAGTTCAGAGAGCCTGTTTGAAATGAAACTGTGCCTTGTGGCCAGCCTACCTACCACTGAGATATCACTTGCTCTGCTTGAGGGTATGTGTAAGCGTTTGTGTGTGTGCTTTTGTGTGCATACGTGTTTTATACTATACGTGACAATTTTAACAACAGTCTTTCCAGGTGAGCGTGTGTGTGTGTTGGCCACAGTAACTTTAAAGAAAGAGGTATAATGACTCTGAGTCTCTTTCTGCCCTGGCGGAACCTCCACTTGGCACTGTCATTGCGCAGAGTGGACAAGGAGCCAAGGCGTGACTAAGAATATGTGTGCGTGTGTGTGTGTCTGCCTGTGTACTTTGTGTGTGCCCGCCTGTGTGTGCCGGCGGCGCCTGACCTGGAGAGAAGAAACAGTTGAGAGCAGGCCAGGAAGAGTGGGGCGGTTAATAGAGCACAGCAAAAAGCTGAGGCCAACATCTACACAGCGACTAATAATTAAAATCAACAACTCTCTGGGCTGGCTGTGATCAGCTCTGCCATCATCAGATGTCTTCGCTCTTTCCCCCATCTGGAGAGCAATGGATCCCCATCTGGGCCGAGATATAACACACATATACAAACACAAACAGGTGTGTGGACACAGACATAGTAGGCTAATGTGGCTCTCTCAAATTCAAGCGTGGGATTAACTGCATCAGTACAATTTGTATTTAAAAGATCGAGGGTGAAGAAGAGGGAGTGTATGAAAATGATTTATTGTTGGATATGCCAATAATTAATTGAATTAATTCACTGGAAGTGTACCAATTCAACACTGCAATTTTATTTTTCCTATAAATACTAGAAAATTACATGGTTATTTTGAGGAAATGTATTGGAATTATTAGGAAATTACAAACCCATAAAATAAAGCATTACCAAATTAGCCTTTAGCCACAATAGCCACAATGTAACACAAACTAAAAATCAGCTTTTAAACCAGGAGCTGGGTGGCAGCTGCGGACTTGCAGACGGGCACACGGTCCCATTCATACTACAATTGAGGGTCCGCGTGTGTTCACCACCACACTCAAAACAACAGACTGTAACGTTAGCTATGGCTGGTAGCTACCTTGCTAAGTAGTGGCTATCTTGTATTGATTGTGGCCACTCGTCTTGTATTCTTTCAAAGACAAATTATAGGCAGTGCCCGTTGAAAAAGAGCAGGGGCTGAGCCCCGCCCATGGCAAAAATAAACACTCAACAGAATCCAGTTCATTCAGGTAACTCAGGCAAAGGCTGAAGCAACAAACACAGGAGGATATTTTAAAAGGAGAGAAATTCCCTCGAGACAGCGACAAGGCCCAAAAGATGACAGAGAGGGTTTGTTATTTTATACTATGTTATTTTGTAAAAAATAAAAATAATAAAACATTAAAGAACATCCTGGATGCAGGCAATTTTTTTCTTAATGCACTGCAGAACTATTCAGTTGTCAAGCATATACACTGGATTGATTTTAATAACTTTAATGTACTTGAAGTCTACACTGTGCAGCTGTATTATCTAAGAAAATAGAAGTAACGAATCAGGACTCGGTATCGGCAGATACTCAAAATTAAATGGCTCAGATCGGGATCAGGGGCAAAAAAACTTGATCGGGACGGGGCAAAAGACGCAAGTAGTCGGACAATCGTTAGTCCAGGTAAAAGTTATTACCAAAATTGCATCATAAACATCCATCATAGTTTACAGACCGAGTGTAGTAGCTGTGTGCACAGATTTTTCAGTGCAATGAGGGATTTATCACCTACGTTATGTCTGCACTTGTGATTTTACCTCAGAAAGTGGATTACATATACTTTTGGCTTATTTACATCCTGTTTGATCATCTGACCACTTGTTTCTTGTCCTGTCAGACTTGTAGCCATAACAGTTAGAAATTATGCCAAAACTATGAGAATAAGACCCAAGTTATAAATATCCTTTAACTTTGAAATTCCTTCATCATAACTCCAATAAGGACAATAATTGTCATGATGTGAAAACACTCCACACTATGCTAAAACAAACCATAATAACCACATCAAACATATCCACAACCATAAAAAGTATGCAAATAGTGTTTCTCACAGGTGTGACACACACATGCATGCAAATTTGCACGCTCTCATTCGACTGCTCGCTTCTCCTCTCTAATCAATGCAGACACACACAACAAAAACACCTTCCAATTATGCAGACTCACTCGAACATAAAGCCCCCACAGAAACAGAAGCAGAAACCAGCCAGCCTCTGAGGAGCACTTGTGACTTCAGAAGACAGACCTTTGTACTGTGACAAGTTTTAAATTCCGTCTGAACTTTCAATCAGACCCCTTCTCGCAGCGAGTGTGAGGGGGGAAACTCCCTTTTGTTCTGCGCTCATAGTAAAATGTCAGACAGTATTGAAAACAGTCTCCTCTCACTCGCTGTCTGTTTGTCTTACAGCAAGACACGGTTTAAATACGTCATGAGGAGCGGCAGTTAATTGTTTAGCATTGATCCACCATTGATTCAGCATTGAAGTTTGGTTAGTGTCGATTGCCTCTTTAATTCAGTTGTAGTGTGGACATGTTGCCCTGTTCTCGTTTGATCTAATTCAGTCTGTCTCTGGAGGGCACACTGTGTGGCCTCCACTTCAACACCTCACACACACACACACACACACAGGCTGCGAAATCTCTCTCTGTCACACTCACACACACTTCCTCCCACTCACGCACTTCCTAACAGAACATTCATTATTCATCATTATTAGACTTTTCCTTTAGCACCATAAGCTGTTCAATGCATCTCGCCACTGTTCCCTTCCTCCGCAATACATTATTCAGGACAAAACTGTGCTTTTAGCCCCAGAGTATGCAAATCCCACTTTTGATTATCATAATCAGCTGATGTGAAGGAGTGTGTGTGTGTGTGTGTGTGCGTGTGTGTGTGTGTGTGTGTGTGTGGCGGCTCGTCGGGCGATTGTTTGTGTTTTATTGCTTCAGTGCTCCACTCTGGTGGTGTATACTTCACATCATATTTTTAGCCGAGGGAGACGAGCTTGGAAAAGGCCACTGGAGGCTTAACTCACTGCTGTACATTTAAAGGGCAAATCGCCCACATATATGCCACCGCGTGCCACTGCCAAGAGGAATGGCTTTTACCATCCTGAACCAAAAGTCTGTGTGTGTGTTTTTGTGTGTGTAAAGGGAAAAGACCAATGCGCAATAATGAAAGGGAATTTCAAACACTGTTTCTTATCTTTTTTCATTACTTTGTTTTTAGTATTGAGTTTTTGTGAAAAAGGTTGTACGATTGATTTTTGGCACAGATGTACAGGTTGTGTAAAACGTAGATGTGTAAGCAATACAAATATTTACTTACATATAAATTAATGATAAAAATAGGCAATGTATCATAATTCTGTTTTGTAATATCTTGTATATATTCATATAATAATTAACTAAATTAATATAATATTTAACATTCAGTGTTGCAAAAATCCTTGCATATTATCACACAGACTTTTAATATAAGATGTATGGAGTGTGCAGCGTATACTATGCTTTATTAATACTGTTTGTCATTGTAGTTGAATGAAATCAGCGTGTGTGTGTTTGCGCTGGCATGTCTCTCAGGATGCATTAAAATATTAACCTGTGTGTCTGCATCTGTCAGCAAGCTGAAGAGAAGTTTCCCTCCTCTCCTGCTCTTCTACTCCCATCTTCCTCCTCCTATTCTTTCACCTCTGTCACCCCCTCCGCCCATCATGTGCCACCTCTCCCCCATTCGCTCTGCTCTCTCCTGGCCTCCTGCTTGTTTCATCCTGACCCCGCTCTCTTCTGACCCACCCTCACCATGCACCTCCTCTCTTCTGTGGCCGAGCCTCTTCCCTCTCTACCATCGCCTCCACTGCTCCCACCAGCTGTTGGCCACAAAAAATCTGTTTCCACAATAAATAAGCGTTCCATGAAATGTATGAAAATACTGGTATTTTTATTACAATGCTAGAGAAATTTAAAGCTGCTCTAATCCACATATTTATTTATTTTAACAATGAATTAAAAGACTCAGTTAAACAGAGTATTTCATGCTCATTATTTTGGTTTCAAAGCCCATAGTTTTACCGTTTGGTTCACTCGCATTGCTTTCATCAACCTTGTTTGCAGCCTCAGCAGGCAGCTGTTTTTAACAAAAGAGCTCTCATGAACCCACTGTACGATACCTGCCAGCAGACAGACAGGCTAGCTGGTGAACATACTGTAGTTGAGCATTTAGCAGTTAAAGAGCCTGATATTTTCCTCAGGAGACCTGAAACAGAGCTAAAAGAGAGTAAATATTGGATTTGCACTCACCAGGTGGGCAGAAACACGACTTCTAATGAATGATAATACTGCTCTGTGTCTGTTGGATGCGTAAACAGGCGACTGCTTGCCTACATGTTCGCCGTAGCAAATACAATTCAAGTAATTCAGATTTAAAAATAATAATAAACCATAGCAGCAAAAATGCGGTTGCTCATTTAGTTTTACAATAAATAAAGTTTTCATGATCTAAATAAAATTAATTAAAAATTCCAGTGAAAACTGTCCATGTTTCAAGCCAAATCTTGGCAACTGACACTGGACTGGCGTTGCCTTTCAATTAGCTAATGTTAGCATACTAACAGGCTAAGACTAAGATGGTGAAAGTGGTAAATATATGCCTGCCTAATCATGAGCATGTTAACATCGTCAGTGACCATTTTAACATTTGACCATTTTTACATTCCTGGACCTCAGCTTTTATCCACCTTTCAGTTCGTTTTTCTTTAAATGAGCATTGCAGCCTCACGGCCAGGGGCGTAGCACGGAATTCTGGGCCCTGTACAGAGGCAGTCTCTGAGGCCCACCATGATTTTAAAATCATTATTACAAGCAATTTTCGTGGGCCCCTCCACACCTTTGGACCCTGTAAATTAATACCCTTTGTCCCCCCCGTCCTACACCCCTGCTCACAGCACTGCTAGCACTGCTACAGACTTGGTCGACACGAGCTGGTTTAATTTAATTGGAATTCAACAAAACTGAAATTTGATTATATTTCAGTAGCTTGTTGTCTTTGTTTAGCGGTATGCCTGTATCTGTATCGTCCTGTAAATGCGTCCTATACATTGTGTATGTTGAGAGTTACTGAGAACTGCAGTCAAATTCCTAATATGTGACATATTATGTGACTTTAGGAGCACAGCCATGTTATAAGTAAAGAAAATCATGTTTTGAAAGTAGATTTGTCACCGTATTAGATTACCAACTTTGCTGCCTTTAGTGCTGGAATCTAGTCCAAGAAAACCAACGATCAAAGCTCAGAAGCTTACCCAACAACCTAATTTACCGCAGCTTTAATGTTAACAGGGGAGTACTCCACACTGATTAAAGCAAATATTAAAGTTTTGATTTAAAACTTTGATATTGATAATGTGTTGATATTTTGGGTAATACTGAAGCTAAGACTGGTGGAAAACAAAAACCATGAATATTGTGTTGACATGCCACAAAGCTCATCCTCTTGTAACTGGAAACTCATCTATACGCTAATGTTCAAATCAGACGTTCTTAGCAACAGCGATGATTAACTGACCAGATCCTCTGATTAGCTGCAATAATCTGTTCCACTATGACTGCCCGAGGGTGGTTTGTGTCACCTTTCAGCCTTCGTTCCCCTCACCCTCTCTCTCTTTCTGTCATGTGACTTCTCCTCTTCTTTAGCTCTCCTCTGCCCGCCTCTCTCGCCCGTGCCCTCCACTCCCTGACTCACGGCTCCTTCAGGGCCACGGGGAGAAGTGGAGTGCACGGTCCAGGCCAACGCATACATATTAGCTCAAGGTCACGGTCACGGAGCTCACACTGGGAAATGCATAATCATGAATTCAACTCCTGCACTGCCTCTTCACTTCACATATTCCCTATGTCACACTGCTGCGCACACACTGTCACCCTTGACACGGCTGACCTTGAAGGTTTAACCTCAGAAGATAAACCAGCTCCAGCTTCCAATTTCTGGTTTATTTTATGTCATTACATTACCATAGGTTGTTAAGGTTACACACACACTAACCCAAATTTACAGGGTTATCTACAAATGCATTTTTACATTAAGCTGGAAATGGCGTAGATGTATTCTAAGCGTTTCATATACTCTCAGAGATAAAATATTGCCATTCTCACATCCGGGAGAACGATGCTTTAAATTCAGATGCTCGCTTTGCTGATTTGTTCGACATTATCCCGAGATGAAACACGGGCTATAAAGAGAGAAGGGAGATTGGAAGTAAAGGAGAGAAAGGCAGGCTGTGTTTCCTTTGAATTCCATCTTTAATAGACTCTACAGTTTCTCCTCTTTTGTTCCTCTTCTTTTCCCCTCCTAGCCTTGTTCTCTCAGTCATCCCGTCTATTATTTTCTCCATGTGATCCTGCACCCACTCAGCACAGAGACACATTTGAATGTGGCCTCCACAGGGGCTTGCAATAAAATGGTATTTAACTGCTTTCTCCATTCTCTCACTCTCTCTCCCCTGCTCTCTTGTATTTTCCTCTGTGTAAACCCTGCCCGTCCCTGCACTGATGCCCTGGATTCCCAGCTGCCTCTTTTCATAACCCTCTCTTTCTCTCTCCGGTCTGTCTTTCTCCGACTCGCCTCAGGCCTCGACGGGCTGTGAGGTCAGCTTTAGAAACGTGTGTGATCTCTCATTCCTTCCCCTCCTCTCTTTTTTCCCTAAACTGCCTCACACGTTCTTCCCCTCTGCCAGTTGTAAGCCATTAACCTTTCCTCACTTTCCAACGCGCTCACTTTTCTTTTCCCTACCCCTCCACTCTGTATATCTGCATGCCATTAACGCTGCCCTTACTGTACCGCACATTCCCTTTCCTTTTTAACCTCTCTCTGCTCTCTCTCCGGTTTCACCCCCTTTCTTCCGCATCATGCCTTCTTCGTCCTGCATGGTAATCTCGCTCTCCTCTGTCTTGTTATCTCCCCCTCTCCTCCCTCCCTACAACACCGTAGTCACTCTCTAATTGCTGTCTCACCCCTGCTGTGCTCGGACCCGGAGGCTAAATGATTTCTACAGAGAGTTAGAGTGGAAGCAGACCAAAAACACAGAGCTGTTTTTTTTTTATCATTATTGATGAGTTCCTTGTCAGGAGGTGTGTGTGTTTACAGTTAGTGTTGGCCCTCCCATTGGCATCATCACACACTCTTCTTATTTTTATATTTATGTCTGTGTGACTCCATGCCTCCCTGCTCTCTCCTTCCCTGAGTTTCATAAAGGACCCTTTTATCTGAGGAGTGTTATTTATGGCTTTGAAGCAGGACTTACAAGCGTCCTGTGTTTTGTGATGTGTTTGTGTGCTAACACAATGTGGATTTTACCCATTTTGTTCAAAAATATGTGTTTAGAATCTACAAGTGTTTGTGTGTTTTCCAAAACATAGCAGTGGAAGAAGTCTTCACATCTTGTACTTAAGTGAAAGTAGCAATACCACAGTGTGAATATGTCATAAGTAAAAGTTTTGTATTCTAATGTATTATCTGCAACATGTACTTAAAGGTATAAGATTTCAGTTGCAGTTGATATGGCAAAACCTGTAGTTGCTGGCGGCAACGCTAAAAAAGTCTGAATAATGAAAGTGCCAGAGTTCTGTTCGAAATGAAAGATGTAACTGGGGGAAGGAAACGCACATTAGCAGCTACTCTGTCAGACAATAGAAGCTTGTGATCTTTATAAACTGCTGTAGCCATACTTGTCCCAACACAACCATGTTTTCTCTTCAAAATGCCTGAGACCTGCTGTTCTGCTCTTCCAGATTACAGCATTACATGACAAATGCATATGAGCAGTTTGTCCAGTGTATGCATGAGTTGTTTCCTGTGAATTCCTTGTACATGCACATGCCATTTGAATCCTGCAGGGAATGGCGGACTCCGCCACTAACAATGCAGACTGATATATAGAGAGGTAACAAATGAATGTAAATACATTTCATAACTATGGCAGAAGAAATGCCAGCTGTAATTAGTAACAACAATTGGGTTTGATATTATGAAAATTATGAAAAGGATTATCATATAATAACTTTAAAGGAGTACTCCAGGAATTTAGTTTTTACTTTTATAAAGTTAGGAGACTTGCAAGACGCCGACATAGAAAGAGAATGGTAGAGATATCCTGACCTTTGGTATGAACCAAGCTCCAAAACATGAGATACTACACTTCCCACAATGCAAATTGACAGCATATTTAGTTGGACCCCTATGCCTGGTAAACTGCCACATGTTTCAAACTCCACACCACAAAATGTGAAGTCTCAAGCCCAAGCCGAGATAATGATGATTATTTTCTCAAACCCTAGGAGAGTCCACCCAGAACCACAGAAGAAATTATACAACTGTTATCACAGGTTAATAATCATGCGAAGTAAAATCTGTGAAGTGCCTCTTCAAAGTATCAAAAATAAAAGTACTCAATATGCTGAATGACCCATTTCACATGTAAGCAGCATTTCAATGTTGAAGAGGCCAAAATGGAGCAATCTTTTTGCTACTTGAGCTACTTTATACAGTGTGGTAGTTTTGTCCACAACAATGTATTATATCCTATTTGTTGATCAAACATATGTTTTATATGTAAAATCTGCAAAACTAGTAACTATAGCTGAGAAATAAATGTGAAATAAAGGGTACAATATCCCCCTCTGAAATGTAGTGGACTAAAAGCATAAAGTAACATAAAAATAAAAATCATGAAGTAAAAGCACTAAAAAACACAAAATTGCACTTGAGTAAAGGTACTTAGTTACTTTCTACCACTGGCTTGCGGCTAATGACGAAAGGGCTTCACTAGAGTGAGCATCAGAGAAAAACATAATGTGCATGCACACGTACACAGTTTCAAACAGTAGCTCTTAACTTCCTGTGACAGCCTCCTTCTCGTCCTTGCATCACACCGCCGACTTCCCACGAGCGCTTTCTCAATATCATGGGTGTGCACGTTGCACCCAGAGGCGCCGCAGAGAGGCGCAGGAGTTATCAATAACAGAACGGTCAATAACCATGTTATTTATATATCTTTAGATGCCCTCGGGCTGGAGGAATCTTTTAACTGCATTTTCCAGAGCAGTTTTCAGCAGTGAATGTTAATGAATGATTCAACATAATGAGAAAGCTAAGTATGTGCTGCTCTGGGAATTGGTTGGTATTGTTTGGTGCGTCAGAATCTGAACGTATTTAATTACTGATTCACACTGATGTCTGCATGTTTTATATTCATACTGTTCTGTAGTGTCATGTGTGGCAAAGACAATACTGTTAATTGTGTAATACAGGCATATTTCACTAATGAATGAATGAATTATGTATGTTCATGCTGATGGTAATGATATGCTAATGATGATGATAGCCTAGGTCCATTTCCTGTTGCACTGGCGAATTACATATGCGTGTTCGCTGGCTTGCCAGGTAGCTCGTGCACTTAAGTTGTTATAAGGGTGAAACAGGGCAAGATGGAGACATTGGAATTTCCTCACAGAGAGGCCGAAACTACTACAGATGTCACGTTTTCTCCCCACATGAGGTGTTAGGGAGTTTGCATTTCAAGAGGAGAGTGAGGATGGAAGAAAAGCTAATCAGAAAGTGGTGTTTTTTTCTTAATCCCAGCTCTGCTGAGGCGCCTTTTCTCCTCAAGAAAAATCTGTGTTTCTTTCACACTGCCTCTGCAATCACTTGAAACCCCATTACAGACCATGTGACAGCATCAATTAAATTCACAATTATCATGGGGCAGAGACACTCCAGCGTGAGAAAATATAGTAACGCAGCATCGTCTGCGAGTCTGTGCGTGTGTGTGCGTGCACGTGTGTGGCTGTGTGCATGCATGTGTTTGTGTATGTAGGTCTGTGTAACAGAGAGAGAGAGAGAGAGAGAGAGAGATTTTATAGAGAGCAGAAAATTGAGTCAGACAATTCACTACTCAGAATGTTTCTTGCCCTTTTTGGCAACTCTTGTGAACCTGAACAACTCTCCAAAAACAAGATACCACAGTAAACCAAAACTCAAAACTCTTTGACGGTATTAAAACATTTCAAGGGCCACTCCAACAACAGCGGGTGGACAGCTGGTGACTCATTGGCTGCTTCTTTTAGATTCAATACCAAATGAGCTGTTTTTTTTATAGAGCTTTCTAACAATTTGAAATCAGAGAAAGTGCTCATAAATATCCATGCAAAATTACACTGGGTGCAGTCACTGTGTCCACAAAGTTGGCCCCTAATTCATCATCAGTTTAGCTGCAGAGCCTTTGTCTCCCATTGACATCACAGATTAGAGTCTTGGCTCTTGTTTCCAGTTTTAGTGGAGATTTATCCAGACCAAATTGTCCGAGATCACACAGAAAAAACAGCATGAATCAGTGTTGGAGGGCAGATTTTTAAAGAGAGCCCACAATTAAATACAGAATCACACCTTCACATGTGCATGGTTTGTGTGCCTGGGCGTGTGCGTGAACACAGTGTAGCCGACTGAAGGAGAGACACGTGTTGTGAGTCACAGGCAACAGTGCTTGCAGCCGATTGAGCCTGAATTTGGACCGCGTAGGATCTGGCAGGTGGAGCAGCTCTGGAGCTGTACAGTCAATTTCTTCACGCTCTCCATCACAGCTCTCTCCATTAAAGCACAATCAGGTTCCTGATAGTGGAAAAACAAGGCAGCGCGTCCGCATTGATCTCTCTACCTATAGCGCCTGCCTACACTGGAGCACAGCAGGAGATTAAAAATTCATAAGCGTATTAAGATCTATAAGAGCATTATTCATGTGTGCCGTCACTGTCTAATACAGTAGGGTACTAATCATAGGGATCTCTAGCCCAGCACACACACACACAAACACACAGTCACAATAGCATTCTGGGTGTACTCCAAGTGTCAGCACTATCATATGGGCATGTGTGTGCGGCCTGGCGTTGTTCCCTCCTTGAGTGCCATACAATGTGCTGGCATAAATACCTGCTTGACACAGCAGATTGGCACTAATGGCTTTACACGCAGTGCCATCTGTAAGCTGGACCGTTAGCTCTTGCATCTTCTCCATGGCCACTAACGGTGCTTCATAGCATTCAGACCCAGACCATCATCAGTCATAGTGCAAAGGCAAAAATAGCCAAATTAAATGTTGGCTGATTATTGGCGTACTCGGGGAGGCTGCACATGAAGGCAGCAGGGTCCTGCCCATCTGTGTGCACCTGGATATTAAAATCTAGAAGCACAAAGCAATTTGGGCCTTTTTGTCTATATTGAGTGTGAGACACCTCCTACTGAGCAGAAGCTCTTAACCACCAGCTCAACTTCAAGCACTCACACATACACACACCAACTTCTAACTCCGTGGCTTCCAACAGCCTGCAGCAGTCACACAGGGATCATTACTATTCATTTGCTCAGCAAACTGGCCACACAGGCTTATAAATTAGCTCATCTACCGCAGCTGGGTACTGAGACAGTTGGCGCATGCTGAGGACTGAGAGCGCAGCCATTACAGGGCAGGGCTCCGAGACACCTTCTGTCCACTCCACGTGACCTCCTCCACGCTCATCTGCTCGCTCTTTCAAAGGAGGAGGGAGTGTGTGTCGGGCACTGGGGGCGAGACATGCCCAGTCAATGATTCTAATAAATTACAGCGCAGAGCAATAGGACTACAGCCCTGTGTGTGTTGTGCTGAGGGAGAACGCGGTGATAAATCCTGTCAAAGCAAGTGTAAATCAGTCGGAATGAAATAGCATTAGCGGGACCTTGCAGACCTCTGACCATGAGGGAGGAGAGCTGACAGGTCTGACCTACAGGGAAATGAGGGAACACTCGGACTACTCTTGCTTTCTGCCTTGGGGTGAGGATCAATGGTGGAAGGAAAAAGTAAAGCTATTAGTTCTCCTGGATGTGTCAATTCCCATTGGCGTGTGCGGATTGGTAGTGATCATGACTAGCCCCTTGGGCAGATAGGATCTGGGGCTTTTGTTGCGCCTCGGTACCCCATTGATTCATTTAAGTTTTTACGGCTATCTGGAAGGCACCACATTGCACTGGAGCAAATGTAAATCAATTCCAATTGCAGGTTTATAACAATGCACAAAAAAGCTCAGAGCATGACTGTAGGGTTAAATTATGCTAACCACTTCTTGTATAAGATGTGTACCTGAGAGAAGGACCTAGAGGTTAAATAAGCCATGTAAGAGACTTGTAACAGTGTCTTACATATTCATAAAACATTCATACAATAGTTCACAGCCCTTGTAAATGATGGATGAAGTTTTTCTTTTTCCTTACCCGTCCGATGAGCACAGGTTCAGGCCCGGCATATTCTTCGATCACAAAGAACTGGTTCCAGATCCAGCTCCTCCTGCTGCGAGAGCGCGATCCCTTCCTTTCCATTCGGTCACGCACCTCCTCTTCCACCTCTGACTCTGCTTCCTCAAACACGAGGCCCTTCCCGTTTTCTGGATCGACAGCTTGCATCCCAGCGTCTTTTGTATCACGGCTCCATTCGGGAGCCGGGTGGAGCCTCAGGACATGACTGCTGTTGACAAGTTTGTTGTCTTCATCTGCAGGGTACTGAGCTGTGCTGAGTTCTGTTTGAGCAGTGTGAACTGACTCTGTTAATGGGTCTCTATGGGAATCTGCTGCTCTGTTACCCGGTCTTACTCCCAGGGGTTGCACTGTCAGCACAGACTGTGGAGAATCATTTGTTTCAGAGGGAACATACAGTGGGAAATGTTTTGTCGATGTAAATGGTGGTTCTGTTTGGCTTATTATTACTTCCTTCTCGGGGCTGAGACTGACCTCGCTGCGAGGTGTTGACAGTAAACGTACGAGGTGTTTGCTCTTGCTATCGCCACTGTCTGAATCCGGCATTCCCAAGTTGCCCTGCCCTTTACTTAAAGCTGGGTTGACTTCACTTAGCGGATTAACACGAGCGTTGGCGCCCTGGTCTCGATTAAGATCTGGAGTGGTGACCGGGCTTACATAAGGAAATGCAGTCTGATTATCAAATCCAGTGTGAAACTGAGTGACAGCCATATCTTGTCTCGGCACTTTCTGAGCTTCTAACTGTCCGTGATTAACGTCAATCAAATCTCTCTTCCTGCTCCGGCTGCCCTTGCTCGGAAAGCTCAGGCTGGGAACACTCTGCATTTGGGAATTGACGATCCTGACTAGGTTTTCTTTTGACAGCAGCTTCAGAACCCCATAACTGCCAGTGAGGTTCAGCTTTCGGTTTGAATCTATGCTGAATCCTTTTCCTGGCACACCTGTAGTATGGACATTCAAATCAGTTCTGCTCCTGGATCTGGATCCTGGTTTAAACCTGGTTCTATTGTTGTGAAGATCTGGCTTATGATGGATTGTGAATGCTTTCTCTGACCTTCCTGTTTTGGTGGAAGTCTCAGCATTCTTGGTGCTGTTCTTGACTTTCTTCACGTCCTGGTTTAATTCCTTATTATTGGCAAACATGTGCGGAGTCCCTTCTTTTTTACTGACAGAGTCGACCTCACGCTTGGGCTTGAAAGCTTGCCTCTCCTTGTTAGCTACTGACGGTGCAGCATGATTCTGCAATATTTTGGAATAAGAAAAAGATCCAGTGTCGCCCGCCTGCTCATGACTAATCAGGTTTCTAAGAGTCACCACGGGCATTGCATTCGCATCCACGCTTGCATCCCATTGGTCCGCAGCTCTGCTCTCCCCTAGCTTCACCATGTGTGATCCGCCCACTCCTCTCCTCCGTACAATCTTACTGGCCGTTGCGCCTCCCGCGAGCCCCTCCCACAGGCACAGGGAAACCAATAGGAGCAGATTTCTTGTAATCATCTTGTCTTGTGGCGAGATGTCCTAATTTGAGCGAGGTTTGCTGTGAGGCAGGCCTTGTTTTCCGGTTGTCTTCATTCTCTCTTCTGTTTTCCCTCTTTTTCATGCCCCTCCTCTCACTCTCCTATTCTGTGCCCTTCACACTGAGCTGGAGGGCAGGTGTCAGTCACTCCTTTTCTTTTTCTTTTTTTTTCACAGCGTCTAATATCTTCCTCTATCTCACCAAGCCTCTCTCTGCTGGTTTTTTCCCACTCCTCTTGCGAAGCGTCTCATTCAGTTTCCCACGGAGGGTTGAACACCCTGAGAGAAAAGATAAAGATAATTAAGTTAAAACTTTAATCATTGCACTGCGTTAATTAAAAGTGTAGCAGCATAGACAGGTAGGAGAGCTCACAGACAGGCAGGCAGGACGGACCTTTTAACAGAGCAGCAATCACATTTCCACAAGCACAGAGGGCTTTTTGGGCCCAGAACACGCATCCATTTATACCTTCATAATGACCCAAGTGTTTTTTCTCACATCTATTAGATAGACAGGGACAAAGTTATCATCGTACTATTCTACATGGAAAAAGATAGGATAACACTATTATAAAAGGCTCTGAGCATTTATTAATGGGAACAACTGTCAAGGATTTCTGACTGCAGAGCAAAAAGGGACCAGAAACGATATGAAACTAGCTTCATATCACTTTGATGCGTGATTAATTAGCTGGATTAATATTGCGCTTTGATCAGTTGGACTGACAGTCAGTTAGTCAATACAGATGCAAGCCTTAGATGCAGATGCGCTTTGTTGTACACAGCGCCTTGAGCGATGTAAAAGGTTCCTCGGCTCTCACGCATCTGACTCGCACTCTCAGCGTGCCTCTCATGCACCCGAGCCTCGAATGGAAATCCTACGCCAAATCAAAATGTCAGATATCAATCAGTGGGCTTGTTTTAAGATGAGAGCGGGCACATTGTAGTATTTCAGTAACATCGGCCTACGCATCTGACAAGTCGATAATGTGACTATTTGCCAGATTGAATTAACATAAAAACCGTTTTATTTTTACTATGTGTACAGAAAAGTCAAGCATGCGCCTGTGTAATTCAGAAAACTCCAATTTAAAGGGGCACTCCACTGATTTGGCACTGCACTTCCATAACGTCAGAGGACTCACAAGAGACAGATTTAAAAGAAAAAGAATAGTCAGAATCGAAGCAGCAGGCACTGACAAATCCTGACTTTTACCCTAGCATGGGTCAAGCTCCAAAAATACTGAAACCTACATTTCCCATAATGCAACTCAATAGTACTCACTTTTATTACGCCCGCCCTGCCTGGTAAATGCCCACATCTTTCAAACTCTCCTTCCAAGGTTGTAACACAGGCTTTCTGTTAAATATTTGAAACCTCAAGCTCAAGATAACCCTGACATCATCAGGGTTATTTTCCCAGACATTAGACAGCTCCCCTCAGAGCCACAGAAGACATAATGCAACTGTTTTTACAGGTTGAATAGTATTCTTCGTGGGGAGTAAGCTGAACTTCTCGCATAAAATTGCTCCATTTAAATTACATTTTCCTGCGGACAAAGCTCCATAAAATTGTATTCAATGTTTATATATCTTGTGAAACTTGTGTGGTATGGGTTAAGTAGTGCCAGTTTCATCTTGTCCTGTGCAGCGTGGTGTGGTTTGTCTGGGCGTATGACACTTGCTCCGCTGTGGCGCAGACAGACCCTGTCAGCACATTCACTGGGGCATGACTGAAGTTGGGATGTTCCTCCTGGAATACTTTTCACCCTCTTCCTCTCTCTCATCTTCTCCTCAACGTCCTCAGCTTCCTCTCCCTCAGTCTCTCTTTCTCTGAGCAAACCCTTTTGATGAACAGTAAAGAGGAAAAAAAAGATTATCCACCCCTCCCCCTCCCCCGCTGTCTCTTTTCCCACCTCTCCCACTCACCACCTGTCTCTTCCTCGGCCTATCTATCTCCCTAAATCTCCCTCTATCCCCTCTCTTTAACTCGCTATTGTTTTAGTATCCGGTCCTCTCTGCTGCTCACTCCTATCCTCTTTTCCTCTCTCTCATCTGTGTCAATCACAGGCCTGTCACTGCGTCCCTCACCCTCTGTGCACTCTCAGGCTTCAATCAATCAGCCAATCTCCTTCCTCGGCCTTGCTACATTGGAAGTGACAGGTGTCTCGCTGGCTACCATCTTGACGACGGGCTACAACACGATAATTGTGAATATAAATCTAGTCATCAAATCATAAAATGCAGCTAATAGGATGTATCCAGTAGTTACATGAGACTGGTGGCAAAATGCTGGACAGATTTTACAGAATAAGTTATATATAAACGTCACAGGGGCCATTATAGAGGATGTGAGGCTTGGTTTGGCTGCGTGTTATCTCGAATGTACAGCATGAGGAGGCAATCGGGGTGAATTCAATGACAGAGCTCCTCTCTCTCCCAGAGGAACTTATCAGCTGGGAGTTTGATGGCCAGGCAATCATTGCCACGGGCACCTTGTTAACAAGCCTGGGGCAGGTGGCAGGATGCAGTGCAGAATATCAACATGGCACTGTCGCCAGCTGAACACAAATTTATAACAATTTCATGTGGGACGTTTTGTCAGTGTGAGCTTTTCTTTGACGCACCAAAGTGGGAATGAAAGCGCTTTTATTCCCTTGATTCTTTTATCTTTTACACCATTTTCAAGGGCGAAATTTCACTCAGAACAGAGTTAAGGCACTTCTGTAACGCATTGATCTGTGTCACAGCCTTTCACATTGTGCTGGGCACCTTTGAGGAGAGCTATTGTTATGCCATTACCCTGGGTGCATCGGCCTGTGCAGCAGTAAGTGAAGATAATTGGGTGCTCCGGATTCAAGCATAAGGGAGCTCATATTTCCTCATTAGAGTTTTATATAATGTAACACGGCGAAATTGTTGTTTTCATCCTTGTGGAACCAGCAAGGATCAGGATGGGGATTTCACCTGTAGCCTTTACATACAGTACCGTGATTTCCAGTAAAGTAAATAAAGATAATAGGGTGATACAGTTGGTACAGTTGGTAGCTCCAGGGAGCTCTCACTTCCTAATTAAAGATTTAGAAAATGCATAGTTGAGGTATATTCTCAAAGAGTTTAAAACCATGTGATTCCAACTGTACTGTATTTCTTTGTAAGTTCAGCACACCTACAGCAAGTTTTTCAGTGACCTGATTAATTGGGGCCATAAATATCTTAATTAATTTCCCCTTACTGGTCCCATTCCACCTAAAATTCAAATGATCTTTTGGCTCGTTAGTATTGGAGGCAGATACTCGGCATCGATTGCGAGCTGTCACCAACTTAACGAGACTGAAAATTTTAATTACGATTCACCTCCTTGCTTGCTGTCTATCTTCTTTTTCTCTCAGTAACCCTCCCGTCGAACAGGCAAACACGGAGAAATGTGCAGCAGCACGCCCACGCACACCCTCTCCACAACAATGAACAAACACACACATGCCATGTGACTTCAAGCCCTGTTGACAAAACAATCTCCAGAAAAAGCATTTATTTATTTACTTATGCATTTTAAAAATAAAAAAAAAACAACTTATAAAAAAAATGCCTGGACTCAAAAAAACACATTCATCCACCCTCTCAAAGTGTGTGTGTTCATGAAATTCATGAAGACACACACACACCAAAACCCGAATACTCCACATACACAGAAATCCTCTTCTTACCACTTCTATCTGCGCCTGGTAAGAAAAATAAAGAAAGCTCTGGGGATTGCCTCTCTGGACGCAGTGAAGTCAAAGAGAAGAAAGGGAGCACTCTCTCGCACCAGGAGGGAAAAGAAAAAGCAGCCACCCCAAAAGAATTATGCATGGAGTGACAAAGGTGAGCTCCAGAAAGCAGGGAGGTTTGGTGGGATGGTTGTGGGTGTGTAAGCATGTGTGTGAGAAGAGGATGGGAGGTGTAGAGGGGCGGCAGCAGGAGGGGGGGCCGGGTCCTCCTTGGAAGACCGACCGGGTAGTTTTAAGTGCAAAGAGCCGTAAAGCAGCTTCGTCCTCGCCTTGAACCTTGGCAGATAAAAGCAGACCTGTCAGCGTGCGAGGAGGTGAAAAACAGCGGGAGCTTTCGTCTGTTAATGTATGAATACTTTCTTCACCTGTGTCCCCAGCCGTGTCTTTATCGCAGCCTCACTGATATACTGACAGCAGGTGCTAACCTCCCTTGGGAGAGTACATAGCGCCAGCCTATGGACATAAGATAATTCCTCGGGGGCTGGAGGTGTGCGGAGGACGCGGGGAGAAACAACAGCAGGTAAACAATGTGACAGCGCCAGCTTTACAGTAAAAAAAACAGTGGAGTGAATTTACAGTTTTGCATGGTGCAAGTGCTGTGAAATTCAGTCCGCTTATGGGTGGCTGTTTGCCTATTGGTGAGATTAAGACTAAAAAGACTCAGTGTAACAGAGCAGCGACAGGGGGCTTTGGATTTGCTTGGCTTTCAGCTAGATCAATGGGGTTACATTAAATGGCAAGAGTCAGAGGCTTGTAGAACATCCAGCAAGAACACTGCATTTCAAAACACAGTATGTGCACTTAAAAAAGCAAACATGAGAGATGTGAGAGTTCAGCCTTGTTAAACGCCATTTTTACAATAAGATACAGCTGGTGAAGACTCAGAGTTGGCCAGATATGCTAACCCAGCTGATGTTGTCATTTCACAACGCATACATTTCTATTTAGTAACCACTTATGTTAGAAGCAGGATAAGTTTGAACTTTTAAGAGCTGGTGCAACTGGTTCCAGCTCCACTATGTGCTGCAAATGCAAGCTTCTCTGCGGCTGCTTTATCTTAGGCTACAGTATGTAAAATGTGAGAGGTGCCATAAAGATCAAATAAATCTTGACAGGAGACAGTCCAGAGAATCACAATGCCAGGAGACGTGCCAGCAGGTCACGACAGGGACAACATTTGTGGCCCATATTTTACTGCCTTGGCAAGGGTTCAAGTAGTTCTCAGTCTGATTTGTCTGGTCGTAAGGTAAAGTCCTGGCTAAGAGTCTGTAGATATACCAACAGTGACAGCACTGACCCACTGAGCGCCTGTGATTTACTGCTAAATTCTGCTCATCATTCAAGCCTTTTAGAACTATAAATTATGCAAAGGCAGCACAGTGTATGTGTTACTGCTAAAAAGGCAGAAATTCATACCATACCAAGGGTTTGCTGTATGCAATTATAAATAATATTCACAAAACTAGCTAATAAATGGTCTCTTTACTAGCAACTGTAGCCTGGTAAACAATGAAGCCAAGAACAGACCATAAGACTATGGAAACCTACAAAGACTAGACACCCCACAAATAACAACTACTTCAGCCAACATCCACGGATATTTTAGTCATAACAGTCAATAAGGAGGATTTAATGACACGACATGTACAACACACTCTGATTAGAGTCATGTCACTAGGAGACCCCCTGAAATCCAGTGAGAATGCCAATACTTGCATGCTTCTGGACCAAAACAGTGGACAATGGACATCCATCACAGTTTGCCTTGATGATTTGATGCTTTAAATGATGCTGCAGTTTGTGTGGAAAAGACAAAGTCAGTGGTTCCAACAACCACTGACTTCAACTTGATCATAAAGCAAACAAACACAATCCATGAACAGCACACGCTGTATGATTTTATCTGCCGGGCTGTCCAACTTTGTTCCGAACAGTCGTGACGTGCGAATCATAACTATAATTGTGTGTCCCTTCCCTTAGCCATCACCTCAGCTGCATCTCAGCTCCCAGCCGGATCAGTTGAGAAACAACAGTAAAACTAAAGTCCAAATGACAAGGGGAAGATGCTTAGCTTCAGCTACAGAAAAAGACCTAGGTATCACCATCCAGAAAATATCTTTAACTTTAAATTAGATGTGGCTATATCTATTGTGGTTACAGTGTTTTATATAAAACTGTAACGTTGATTTAATCTCAAATGTAGTCTGACTCTAAGTTACAAGCGCAGTCATTTTTATGACTTACGAACACCAGCGCTGAGGTGAAATCTTGTATCCTGAAATAAAAAAATGAAAGATAATGTTCTTTTCATGGTGGATGATCCTGCTTCAAACTACATCACATGGCCAAAAATTATTATTACGTTACTGACCTATAACAACATCTGACATCTCTCCACCTTTAGGCCCCTGCGCTGTTTCTCCACTGAGAAGTTGAAGGAGCTGATCAGCTTCAATGATCTTCATGCACAAAGGTCAGGGGAGGGGGGTTTGTGTCAGGCAGCTCATCTGGTTTGAGCTAATGCCCTTCTATGTAGGTGCTCAGCCTGCTTTTTCTGAATGGTGAGTCATCAGCTGCCACAGCAGTTACCAAAATTACACCTGATGCCTATCAAGCCTGTCTCTCTTCCTCTTCCGCCTGACTGCATGTGCAACATCAAAAAGCTATCTGATCCTTTCAACACACTGGCTGACATTTCAGCAAAAGTCCTCGGGAATTGCAGATGGACTTTGTCACCCCGAAGCTGTGTGTGTGTGTGTGTGTGTGTGTGTGTCTGTGTGAATAGTATGTGTAAATGTGTATCAAGATGTGTGCGAAAGAATGAGAAACGACAGAATTTTTCATGCAAGCTGTCAGAGAGAGATTGTAAGAAAATTACCTACTAAAAGAGCCTTCTGACATAAACTGAGAGTACGCTCACCTGTCATCTCAGTAAGCCATATAGCATCATAGACCCGGTTAATAAAGTTAGTCCTTTATTGGAGAGAGTGGCGCTTTATCATCTTTAAAGATGTTTTGCCTGAGGTTTAATTCATGACTCCCTTTTCCTCCACCTCTGCTGTTTACCTTTCAAGGGTGTTCCTTTCGAGAGGCACTGAGGCTGGACAAGAGGCGAGTGGAGAGGACACGGGGAGGTGGGAGAGGGTCGTTTCAGAGATGAATAAACACAACACACCCAAGGTTGTCAGCGATAATATGTGATGCATTGCCAGGGAGGAGATGGCACGTTGTGGATTAGCACCAAGGCTATTGGCCAAGAAGGAGAGTGAATAATGGCACTCAATATTCCACCTTAATCGGTCCAATTCTCTCTTCAATTTACATTTAAGGATCTTTTTCATGTTTATCTCCCATCCAGGCAGGCGGTGAGTGAAAAGAGGCAAGATCGAGCTGACTTACTTTTAATGGCCGTCTGATAGAATCAATAAGCCTCTGCTGTGCAATGGAAAACTTTCTCTGAATGTGTTCTCCACAGGTGTTCAGGGTTTTGCTTTCTACGACTAATCCCTGGTGGGGCTAGCTGCAAAAACAGGTGTGTAATATTCTGATGATGAAAAGGCGTCTGTTCAGTTTGTGGTAGCACCCAAGGGTTGATTCTGAAAGTGTTTGGTTTAGATTTCATGGTACTACCTAAATGTGGTGACATGGATTTTTGGCATATTTTTGTCTATATTTGTATATACTTTAAATAATAACTGCAAATATTCAGAGATCTTAACAGCTACAAGGCATTTAACACGTAGTTGCCTGCCAGGCACTGTAAAAAGTCTACAACCACGCTGGCAATTATGTGAGGCTGTACTTAAGGCATCAGTGTGCTTTAAACTAAGTGCTTGTCAGATCATCAAACTGTGTCTAAAACCCCTGCACCTTTCCAACAACAGAATTGGAATTTTTGTAACTTTCAGAAACCAACAATCTGACAGGGATGCCCTCTTCACGTATGTACAGAGGTGAGAAAGTAGACAGGAACTTCTCTCTTAAGCTCTTTTTTCATTCTTATATTCATCAATTACTTTTTGTGTGTACAAGTACAACACCATGAATGCCTTAGAGGAGAGACTGTCGGGAAGAGGGCTAGATTTATCATCTCTCTTCTATGACGACCTACCTTCAAGTGTGCCATTCTGAACGGGTATAAACACTTTTGCCTTTTAGACATGGTCTGACAGCACCTCGTATTAACTACTTTGTTTCATGCATACCCCAGCCTTTAGGCAAAGCGGTACTTTAAGCTACTTTCAGACCATGCTAGCATGCTGATGTTTTTACAGGTATACTGTTAACCATATTCACTATCTTAGTTTAGCCTGTCAGCTTCCTAACATTTGCTAATTAGCACTAAACACATAGTACAGCTGACACTGATAGGAATATCGTTAGTTTTGCAGGTATTTAGTCAACCAAAGTAGTAGACAAATTAAAATGTTGACCTGATGATGGTGCCACATGAAAGTTCAGTTGAGCTATTACTGTGCAATTCATCCTGTGAGGAATATGGATGTCTGTACCAAACTCTGTACCTTCCAATAGAAATTGTACCTGAACCAAAAATGTCAACTTGTTGTTGATATTACAGTAAAAAGTCAAGAGACCACCAAAGTCATTAGGTTATATCTTCTGGGAACCATGAATGTCTGTTTAAAATGTTGTGCCAATGGATCTAGTAGATGTTTTATTGGACAATAGCTTGTTTGCAGTCACGTGATTCCGATGACGCACAAAATCCAGATGGGGGTCAGGAAGTGAAAGCAGAATGGACAAGATGGAGGAAAGCCCGTACTGTGCTACTTTAGACGATGTTAAGTTACTTTACCTTTGACGAAGCGGTCACTGCACACATGCATATCCGACTTCATTCCTCCCAACTGCAGACGAAGGTTCGCAAGCCATTTTTGCCGGTGTTTTTCGGTCAGTTTCTTGCATTTTTCCCAGTATGAATAACAGTTTGATCGATTTGAGCAACTGTAAACAACGCAAACCTCTGGCATTTTGAGAGCTTTTGATAGTGCTTCCTTTGTAGAAAATCACTTCCTGACCCCCATCTGCAATTGTCGTCACTGCGTCATCATATGCAAACAACCTATTGACTATTTCAACCAGCTGGTGGTGCTTGATGAAAAGTCAGGAGATCAGCAAAGTCATGGATTCATCCTCTGGGGACCATGAATATCATATGATATATTTCAGTTTGGAGCAAAGTAGTGGACCAACTTATCCACTTACTGACCAACAGAACAACCGGCCGACTAAACGGCTGACTGACTGCATTCCCGTCTCTAGAGCCCTGCCGCTAGCATGGCTAAAAACCAACATGAACAGATAGCTTCTGTTTAGAACCACATCTTCCTCTGAACTCAAACTAGTTTTTGAAAAGCATTACACCACAGCCCAGCGATCTGTTTCAGAATATACAACATCTAAAACTTATTATAAAAAGGTTGGGATACACCAGTATAACATTAATCCATATAATTCATCCATTAAATTATAATTGTCGCGTATGTCTCCTGGTTCCCACTTTAGGATCCCTGGAGGCAGCTGGCCCACTCTTGCCGGAACCGCTGCTCTACTAAATCAAAAATAGAACGCAGTCTTACATCTATTCAACACTGACTCGTTATCTTTGTTTTGTCAGAACCATCTATCCCAAGGATGTTGTTGTGTCCTGCTGCCTTATCGTAGCCTGCTGCATTCACGCCTCTGCTGCGCTGGTTGAATGTTGTGTGAACACGTGGGCCTGGAAGCCTGTACTGTCACAGCTTTTAATCCCCCTCGTTGAAGTCCCAGCCTTATTAGCATATACCCCCCCTCCCCTCTTTGTATGACTTTCATGCTCCCTAGGTCTTCTCCCGCTTCTGCACCATATCTGACAGTATATTTTTGTAATTCTAATGACGTCGCCCCAATCTCAAATTCATTTCGCTTTTGTCTCTCTCTATTTGGGTCAGTTTGTTGTTTTGTTTATTTTCAAGCGGCTCAGGGAGACAGAGCAGATTGCGGCATGTTTAAGTCGCTATCTCTGGCAGGTTATAGCGCGGGGCCACCTTGGGTGAGGATCGGATAAAGGATGTGGAAATTAAAACTGAGTGCTTTGTGCAGCAAGATGTTGTGCAACATCCAGTCAAGCATCAGCAGTGCAGCAGTTGTTTCCTTTTCAGCGGGGCAGTCGTCAGCTGAAACGACAGCCTCTGCTACGTGGGCACGCGGTTCACTATCCTCCCTCTTTTTACTTTCCAACAATATTTGTGGCACCATTGTTTTTATTGGTACCCTCTTCCGTGTTAGTTCAAAGAAGTACAACGAGGCTGTGGGTGTATGTTGAGGGAAGATTTCCAAGCTGTGTTTGCCCGTCTCAGTGGTGTGTTGCAGGGCGATGTAGGAGATCAAAGTTTGGCAGTGTTATATTTTCAGGGCGATTTTTTTCTGCAGCGCGCATTCATGCCGTGTAATGTTTGGGATGTTCTGGCACCGCTCCAGCACTGGGACTATAAATTCTATTTAAGACGTGGGGGGGCTGACCGACGCACAGACACACATTACAAGACACACACAAGCAGAAATACCCTCTCAAACAAGCACGATCACCTCGCACCAATCCCAGCATCGAAAAGAAAGAGAGCCACCAGACTCTTGTCGCCTTCCAAGGTCACCTCTTCCTCTGCGTAGGCGCAGTAATGATCCCACCTCCAGCGTATGAGGGCGCTGAGGTGGGAGCCGAAGTTGCCCTCCAACCTGTCCCCTGGAAAGCCCTTTTTCCCTGCATCAGGGATGGAGATAGCAGCCATCAGACAGCGAAGACCGCAGGGGGAGACTCCCCTCCAACCTCCTCCGCCCTCTGCCTTTGTCTCTAATATGGAGCGGGGATAGCAGGGGCCGCTGCGTTTAGAAAAGCCCTGTGTTTCTCCCATAAAAACCACATCTATGGCCGTGGAGAAGCTTACACTGTAATCCTGCATGACGGATTGAGTCTGCCACTGCAGCACTCTCCCTCTCTTTTTCCCTCTCTTTCTTTCCCTCCTTGTTTCCTACAGAAACTTCTGTGGCAGCAGGCGCGTGTTCGAGTGTGCGGACACATACATTCGTCAAAGACAGCGTAAGGTGTGTGTGTGTGTGTGTGTGTGTGTGTGTGTGGGCGCGTATACATCCATGCAATGCGCGCACGTATGTCTATGCGTGCCTTTTTGCATTCGTACCGTCACCCCGTTCTCCTTAAAAAATGTACGGCACCCTATAGCTGTGTCTGTTGAAATTTTGCAGCAACAGTGAAGAGAGTGAATAAATAGACGTCAGTGGCAGGGAATGGAAAATAGGTTTCCCTTTTCGCAAGTGAAAGAACAGAATGTAAAAGATACCGTCACACAGACTTGCACAGTACAAGAGAATGAATCCCAATGGGAAGTCTCAGTGAAAGAGAGTGCTGGAGAGGTATATAGATGACCTGGATTTTGTATCCTCGCTCCCATGGCATGGATTACTGCGCACTGGTAGAAATGGCCTCTAATATAAAAGACATTTATACGCTCACGGATCACTACTATTAGGACCCCTCTGAGCCTGATTTGCTCCTGTCCTTATCTATCCATCCTCTTGTCACTCCAGCTCTTTGTCTCTTTCCTCCTTCCCCGTGCATCCACTCTGTATGTTGTTGTTGTTTTTTTTTATCACCTCTCACTCTGTTTCATAATCTCCCCCTCGCTCTCTTGCTCTGTCTCTCTGGGTATTAGGCATTCAAAGATCTTTCTGTGGCATGTGGTAGAAGTTATCACCCCATCTCTCTCCCTCCCTCACTCTATCTCTCTAATCTTCCTTAATCTTCCAGCCCAGAGTGAAGTGAGAATTAGTTTCTCACTCTCCCTCATCAATCTCTTGCACCTCCCCTTCTTCTACTTCCCTCTACCTCCTTCTTTCTCCTCGTCTCTCTTCCTCTCGCCCCCCTCCTCGCTCTCCTCTGGATCATCCTTACCAGCTGCTTTCTTAATCCTCCTTCTTGCTCAGTTTGTCTCCCCTCTTCTCCCTCGCCTCTCCTCTCATTCCGCTTCATGTCATCAACAAAACTGCAGAGGTCATTTCTGCTTTGCCCTCCTGTCTTTCTCTCTCTCTCCCCCTCGCCTTCTCTTTCCATTTCCACCTCTCGCTCTCAGATTTTTTTTCTCGCTCTCTCTTCAAAAGGCTCCTGGGACTTTTGCATTCAACCCAGCCTGTTAACCCTGAGCCGTGTCCTTACCTGCTCGCTGTCCATCGTGGGCACAAACTCTGAGGCAAAGCAGATGTTAACACCCGCTATCTGACACTTGAAGGAGTCAGGAAGCACAAAAACACAGGTCGGATTCAATTCGGCATAAAAAGCCCAAATTTTTGCAATTGAAACGCACACATTTATTACATGTTTAAATGTGTGCCATTTTCAAAAACAGCTTTTCATTTTTAACCTTTTCAGCTTTTGCGTTTTGATGAGTTTTGCTGATTGTACTCGATTGCACTCAGACTCCCCCTCTACCCTTCAGAGCTCAGAAAGCACTTATCACAACCATCAACAGAGGCAACAGTGTACACTGTTGGCTGGCTACAGCACCACAGAGAGGAATTAATAAACTGCAAAGTTAAAGGCCAGGAGTGGAAACTGTCCCCTTCAGCACATCACCTCCCAAATCCAAAAATATATCTATTCACCACTACTTCTTTGGTTCAATGTAGCACACCCGAATCATGTTACGACTTGAAACACATTATGTACAATTTTACGTTCTAATTTCCCACCATGCACGAGGCTCTGTGTCAGAGCTGTGTGGGGGGAAACACTAATTCTGTCCAATGTGCACCTGATGTTATTTTCAACTTCAAACCCCCAGTGGCACATTTCACTTAAAAGCACAGACTGAGCTCAGGAGAAGAACAGCAACATATGCAATGCATGAGCAACCACCAGTATAATTAGGTGCGGTTTTAAAAATCTGAATATGTTGCCTTTTTTTTCTCCAAGTTGTGCCAATAAAAGTCATTTGTGACTCTAAAAAAAACTCCTCCACTTAATTAGCAAAACGCCTTGGCCGCGAGTGCTACGGAGGGAAAATAACATCCCTGTGCACTAAATGCTCCTCATGTTGGATTGTCTCTACAGCGCTGCATCATTTTGACTTCCAGATATTACTAATAACTACAGTGTTACATTCAACAAGAATAAAGGCCGTATTCGCCGAGCTACGCAGCTGACTAACTCACTAAGTTTCAAAGTAGCGCCACGCACATTCACTTTGAACCACACTTTGATTGGACTCGTATACATAAGCCGGTGTGCCACACGAGAGCACACCCATTTACATTTTAGAGTCCCAGGGGATGGAATGCGACAAATGAATATTAATTCCACTATTCCTCATTATCAGGGCGGCATAATCATGATGAATGCTATCCTGCGTCGAGTGAGCCTTCAGGATCGAAAAAACAAAAAGCAGTAGTTCAGGCTGGATACGCTGCACGTCAAGGCATGAGTCTAAGTGGACAAAAGAGAGCAGGGCGGGAGAAAAATAATGTTTCAGTCCAAACCTTAACACTAAGAGTGCCACTGAAATAACATCCATTGCTGATCTGTGAGCTTGCATTTTAAACAAGAGTGAGTCCACAGCCATGCTAGCTGCTCTGTGAGGCTATGCTTTGAACTAAATGCGAATGTCAGCATGCTAACATGCTCACCATGCAACCATGTTCGCCATCTGATTTTAGTGTGTGAGCAACTTTATTAGCACTAAACTCAGCGGAGAGCTGAGGCTGGGGCTGAGAGTTATTGAGTCTTAAACCAGAGTATTGGACAAATTGAAATTTTGACCTGATTTACGGCACAAGATGAAAAGTCAGGGGATCAATTCATCCTGAGGGGGACATGAACGTCAGCAGCAAATTTCATGGAAATCCATCCAATAGTTGTTGAGATATTTCACTAAAAACCAAAAAGTGTCAAACTGGAGTCATGCTGCCAGCATGGCTAAAAACACAGCACAAAGGTTACAGCTATAGCAAAACTTGTGCTGTTTGTTGAACAGATATGTACAGTTATAATCACAGTAGCATATACCAATCTCCTCACAATAATAGCACGTTCCTCCACTTCTGATAAATATTCCAAATCCTGTTTGTGTTATAAATTGTCCCCAGTGACCTTAATACTTGATGCCAGAACCAGCTACTCGCCAAAATGTATCTCTTAGCTCCTGTGCAAAGAACACGCTTAATGCGCGATTGAAGAGAAACCTTGAGCAAAGCCAAGGAACAGATGAGAATGGGGGACGGTAAGAGAACAGATAAAAGCAACAAAAGGCATTAATGCAGAGAGCAAGGGATGGTAAAAAAAAAAAAATGAAGATTAGCGAGAGTGGGATAAACAGATAAGGAGAGCACGCACGTGATGAGAACAACAACAAAGTTAAAAAGATACAGGGATGAGGGGAGAGATTGGCGTTTTCTAATCCCAACTCCTCCTCCTCTTTTCTGCCCTTTTCGGGGGAGGGAGAAAAAAAAACGAGAAACAGGGGGAAATGAGATGAGTTAAGGAGAGAGGAAGATGGATGAGAGATGAGAATCACAGCGAGCTAAAATGGATAAGGGCTGATTACAGCGTAGATGAATGCTGGGTCAGGTTGTTGCCTTAATCAGGAGTGGATTTGCCGGCTGCAAGGCGTGTATTAATACAGTACAGCTTGAGGAGTTGGGTTAAGCTGGGGATACTTTGTGCTTCTGAAACGAGAAGGGAGCTGGGTGCTAGTCATTAGCATGCATGCAGCAAAGCATGAGAAATCACATTAATCGCAGGGAATGCTAATGACAGTGATTGGCGTAATCACAGCAACACGGGCGGAAGCGGTGAGACAACAGGAGGTCAGCCGTTTCTCTAGTTATTATTCTTTCATGTTATTCCACCCCTGCCGATGAGACTCCTTGAAAAATAACTGCACTTTGTCTTACATCCTACTGTTGCTGATGGAAGTTACGCCCCAGGCCCATTAATCCTGATGATTGGCAAATATTGTGTTCCTATATTCTAATTTTAACAACTTTGTCATCAATTTTCGAAGTCAAAACTGACGGCATCATGACTCAACACCAAAACATCCCACGTCATTGCTGCTTCCCAGCTGGTATGACTTTTCAGTCCTCCCTTACTTACTTGTCTGTGTGTGTGTAGGCGTGAACCGCGTGCACGATTGCTAACAGCTACCGCAATAACAAATGGACTGCAGGTTGCATTCCCGGCGGTATGGTGGAGCTATATCCACAATCAAGGCAATTAACCTGTATACGTCTGCTGGGATCTCCAGCTGTGGGGGAGACTGAGTTTAACACTGTAACCTACCAAAGTCTAGCTGGTAGAGGGCATCTGTTCGACAAATCAGCAAAGCTACAGTATGTAATCACGTTTCACACCGCGCTAATCACTTCAGCCTAATTTATCACTGCTATGAAAACAATCTTATGCGCTATTAAGGGAGAGCAGACGAGGAGGCAGAGGCGAGATGGAGAGACAGAGGGAGGAGGAGGCAAAGCTGTGAGAGGGGAGACCGAGAGAGAAGAAAAGAGGGAAAATGGAGAAAGCAACATTGTGAACATGTCCAAAAGGGCTCTGATTTGTCTAAAGCTCACTAATTCAATCTTGGAAATCCGATGGAGTGACTGAGCCGTCCCCCTTGCCCTCCTCCTCCTCCCCACCCAGGCCTCATCTTCACCATTTGAGAGCAGAGCTCTCAAAGTCCCTAATCCGGCTCCTGATAGCAACACCCTGCAAGGAGGGAGACATCAACACCATACAGGGGTGGGGAGAGAGCACGATGAGTGGCAGAAGATGGAAGGCTGCGAAACAGAAGGGGAGGCAGGCAGACAGAAAGAAGAGGGGCGAGGGAGAATAACAGGGGATTGTGTGGCAATTGAACTCAGTCTGTTGGTCGCATCAAATTCCTCTTTAATTAAAAGTCTAAATCCTCCTCACTTTAAAGCCCCTACTTTATAATTAACACTCTGATCTCGTCGCCCCCCCTCCCTCCCCTCACACGAAAAGAAAAACAATTAAAAACTTTTGCGATTTTTACTTCAAAACCCATTAATTAAAAATCGCCAATGAACAATGGTGCAATATTAAGGCAGACCCCCACTTTGCTCATTAGCCGCTGGTTAATTGATCCTAACGGCAATGTTTACCAAAGGGACGCTAAAGACGAAAACATTATCATTTTACCTCGCCTAATTGCAGTCTTTAAAGGAGGGGGGCCAAAAGGGAATTTCTGGATGTTTGAGATCATAGGGAAAGTGGATTTCAGAGGCTCCTCTGTGGTTTTGTCTCTGAGGGTTGGCAGTCGTTTTATAGCACTTATAAAAGGTTATGGGATATTCAATATTACATACCTAAACAATTTAGCGAGAGAATTAAACGTGGTGGCAGCAGCGCCAGAAGCAGGAGATGCTGTAATTTCTGGTGGTCAGATATCAATGTAGTGGAGTCAGTCGTACCTCCGCCCTCCACTCAGACCCCAGCACTGGCCAGACACCGCTCATCCATCAAAACTCCATTACCCAAGATCCATCATAACAGCTCCCAAAAGCAAAGACTGAATGCTTTTATTTTTCAGAGGACCATAAATACACTCACAACTTCCTCAGTATTAACTTTCTTTTGGCCCCCTTTCTCAAAACAATTTCGACTTTTATTTCCTCCCGACTTCGTCTCCCCGCCGCTTTCACCTCGGGTCTGGGGACGGCTAATGAAAGGCCGCTCTCAGAGGAACATGGGTGAGACGTATCACGGTGTCTCTCAGCCATATCACCGGGAAGCCAGCTATAAAGAATTCAGGGCAGCTGCCGCTGTCGCCACCAGAGAGCTTCCCTCTGTCATTAAGCCACCTCAGGTGCAGGCCGGTCCGTCTTCTTGCTCGTCTCTTTTTCGTCTCCCTTTCTTCAGTTCCACACATTATCACAATCTTATCAATATTCAGCTCCCTACCTCTGGCCTGGTCTCTCCTCCTTTCCAAGTTCGCGTCATCAGAGCCCTATTCTCCTTACTCTCCTTTCTTTCAACCTCATTTCCATTTTTCCTTCCTTCCTTCCTTCTCTCCTTCATGGTATTTTTTTTATGTCAGGCGGAGTGTGATTTGACCCTGATTAATAAATTCCTTCCCTCCACGATGGAGCGGAAACAAGGTGCAGATGCAAAAATGGATTTTTCCTCAGTTATGTTTTTTCCCGCCTTTTTAATGCCAGCAGAGAGAGAAAGGGCATCATAAAAGCACATTGGGTTATTAACGTGAGTGATGATGTCGTTAGCGTGATCCCCGGACCCGGATCTCATCTCGTTGTTAGCATGTTTGCTGCGCGCCCTGACAATTTGATTAGCAGCTCTGGATGTGGAGCCATTGCGCTGCTAAATCAAGTCTGTCAAAAAGGGCAAGGCACAGATTGACTGCCATCTCATGTTGACTCACAAATTCACAGTGATGAAAAGTGCCATGAACAGACTGAGACGTGGAGCCATACCTGCAAAAATAAATGCACACTTATCCCAGTGCACGCACAATGTTTCCTCATAGCAGTTTAAAGTTGTCTTTTTTATTTATCCCCTCATCATACGTCACCTGTATCATAAAAATGTATCCACACCGTCTTGATAGATTTATTTTAAAGGATCAGTTCACCGAAATGACAATAAACGACATTTTTTTCCCACAGACTTCTAGTAGTATCAAGTCATGTAGATAGCTTTGGTTATGTGTGCCAAGGTTTTTGAGATTTTCACCTGCACCACGATACAATGGAGGTAAATGGAGTTGTGTGTGTGGTGCTCACAGCACTGAAACATTCAACAACAACTTGTCATCCAGGAACTGTGTCCTTGTTAGTGATAATTAAAGGCGCTCACTGTGAACTGTTTTTATTTGGACGACTTTCTACAGAACAAATAGTTGTCAGTGAGGTATGTGGATTTTCCAGGGTCACAACAGCATGTAAAATGGCAAACATTTTCAGCCTACGTCAATAGATTTACCACAATCAGTGGATTCGTTCGCAGGGGTAAAGTAAAAGCACAAATTCTTCAACTATGATGAACTTTGACATGAGAATTTGCACTGTTGACCAATACCAAGCTGTCTTGACAGTGCTGACCTTAGGAAAGGAGAGCCTGAGCTCATTAGCTGTTTTCTACCATCCACTTTTATTTAACCCTCCTCTGTCCAGAGTTTAAACTGCTCCACAAAACAGAAATGGTCTGCAAACAGTTGTGAGACAGGAGCCAATGGTACATATGTCTATGAATAAACTGTGTGAGCGACCAAGAGCTACTGTAATGTGACTGATTAGTGCTAGCATGTTCCTGGCTTGCTAGTGTGCAGAAGTTAGCTTGCCAGCTACAGTAGTTCGCCAGCTAGCCCTGCAAGTAGTCACCAGGCCTCCAGCACCACAGATTTTGCGAGCAAGCGCAGATGAATTTTGTGCTGTGCTGCTTCCTGGTGTGACAGGGTAACTGGGTCACTGATTTCAGAGAAGGATGTTGCTGTTGAATTTTTTAAATGTGATTTTTTTTGGAAGGGTTAAATACATAAAGAGCAAATCCATAAAGAAAAATATTCTCTAATTTTTCTCTCTGAAGAAACCACTTCCTACCCAGACCACTTTCAGACAAAACTACCACATATTTACACCTAACCCACCCTCGTAGAATCCCCATGCTGCTCCTGAATCCTCCTGCTTTATAGCCCTCATTTTTTTCCCTTCTTCCCCACTCAAACCGAATGCTGTCAATTATTTATTCATCCCTCCACTCAATAATAATGTCCTAATTGTCCTTCTCTCGCGCGCCTTGTCACACTCCTTCCAGAGCACTCTGCCTTTCACACTTTCCACTTCACCTCATGCCTCCCTGTTTTTTATTCCTTCACCGCCTCTCTCTGTGCATTTACGCTCCCTCCCTCACTGTAGGCATCCCCCAGCTTCTATTTTTCTCTCTTCTTTTTCCAGCTTCTCTGTCTCTTCTACCTCACCATCACTCCCACCCCCTGTCCGTCCTTTTTTGTCCAACTCGCCAACCCACCTCCCGATTGTAAGGCAGGCTGCCAGCGGCCTTTTTCATTCAATTAAGGCCTGAGTGTTGCTGTTATTGTTACCACTAATAATGAAGGCCCTACGTCTAGCTTGCTGCCAGGCTGTCACAGGCACGATCATCAATGGGCGCCATCCCTCATCTCCATCTCCGGCAATCACCGGCCTTATTACTATCATCTGAGAGGAGAAGAGGGCACAGACGTACTAAGACGCGTGCACACAAGCACACATGCAGACAGCGGCGTGAGTGTGTGTGTGTGCAGACAGAATGAGACAAGTAGGGGGTGGATGGATGGATGGAGAGCCTGAGGAGAAGAGAGTGAGAGAAATGGAATTGGAAGACAGTGGAGGGAAGTGACAGAGGAGATTTGTGTGTGCCTAAGTATGTGTGTGAGTGGATGCTGGGTGGGAATGTGTTTGGCTGGTTGGTAGGTGGGTGTGTGAGTGAGTGAGTGAGTGTGTGTGCGTGTGGGTGACAAAGAGAGACAAAGCTAGAGGGAGTGATGAGATTATTATACGTGTGAGTGTGATATGTGCATGCACAGCGTCTGCGCGTGTGGGTGGATACGTGTGTGTGTGTGGTAAAGACTGCTGGAGTGGCAGGCAGGAAGGGATGTTGAGTGTGTACCAGGAGAGTGAAGGCCCCTCCAGGCTGTTGTTGCATTTTGAATCCAGGACGCACACTGACATGAATGTAATTGGTGGAAACTAGCTCGGTTTGTGGTTCCGTGGAAATGGAGACATAGTAGTCCTCTTACTCTCTGTCTCTCTTACTTTGTCTCTCTTTATCTCTCTCCGTTGCGCCCCGCCTCCATCCACTTTCTGGTTCCTTCTACTCTTCCCTCCTCCCATTTTCTCGTCTTGTTGATTTTACTTTATGCATTGCCGAACCTACTCATGTGTAAGACAAATTCCCTTTGGAGCAATTAGAGTACTTTTCACTTCTGTTCTCATTCACAGCCCCTCCGCCTCTCACCCCCCCACCCCCCACNCTCCCCTCCCTACCTTCTTTTCTCTCCTATTTCGGTTCTTGTCATCTTGAATATTTGCGTAGCCTCGCGGTGGGTAAATGTGAATTCTCATACCTTTCTTTTGACCTTGGCTCGCTATGTACACTCTCCTCCTTCTACTGGTTAAACTCAGGTTGACCCTCCTCTTTATTATGCTCTAAAACCAATTACTGGCTAAATGTATGGTAGTTTCTGACATCTCCATCGGGACGACAATTCGCACACGTCTCCCTCGTGTGACCTTCCAGGAGCCTCACGCCGCCATTAAGGTTCACAAAGTTTTGGAGACCAAAAAAAAAAAGGATAAAAAAGAATCAAGAGTTGAAGTGCTTGCAGAATACTGAAAATATCCTGACCTTAGCATGATAAGGTTATATCTGCTTTTCCCTGTCAGATTCAATGTTATAATAAAAAATGGTTGTAAAATGGGCTCCAAATCAAGACTGCTGCACCAAATGTCAGCATGCTTAGATTAAAGATTAAATCCAACATCTGCACTTTTTTTCATTGTTTTCACATCTCTTCTCTGCTGTCTGATTTCTTCAAAATAATGAAATCTCTCCAGAAGAGTAAAATATGCTGGAAAAAAAAGAAAAACAGGGGATGAATTGCCGGCGCTTGTTTCTGTCTTTTCAGAAAAGAACTCTAGTAAGCACCCAGTTGGTTTCCTAACTGTGGGTAATAAGACAGCTCCATTGCTCACGCAGAAAGGTGTTGAGTTTTTTCACTCCCCACCCGTCACTCATGATAAATAGCAATGAACTGAGTTGAACTATGGTGGTCTCACAGGCCTCAAACTCTAAATATTTCCAGACCAGCACAGCAACTTCCTCTCACCGAGGGCAAGCCGTACCGTACTGTAGCCGAACTTCACCAGCCTCTTTACCAGAGCTTGGTTGAGAGAGCAGAGAGTGCAAGGGTTAATCCCTGCGCTAAACTGTGCACTGTTACTTCTACATTCAATTACCTCTGGTTAATACGCCCGTTCAACCTTCCCTGTCAGCGGAGGGGAGAGAAGCCATTTCCCTCCTAATTCTGTTCGAAGGAGTGTGCCTTTGAGGAGAGCCAGGTATAAAATGCTCAACGTATTTCTGAGACTAGTGAGGCAACAGAAAATTATTTCGTTTCATAAACATGTTACGCACAGCGGATTCACGCTGATTGGTGTCAAGCTGATTGATGGAGTGGGAGGGCAAGTTAATATATGAAGCCACAAGAAGGCAAGCTGTGAAGTCGCATACAGAGACTGCAGCATGAGGGTGTCTGCCATTTGAATGTTATGCTCTTGTGGCTGTGCGCACGCATACACAAGCGGCTTAAATTGAATGCCCCTCTTTACAACAGTGCACACATACATTTGCACTCGAGTACAAATGACTCAGAGCGTATACTATGTCTTCTCACCCAAATATAATCACACACACACACACACACAACGCTATGTCTCCCCCACCACCGCTGTGTGTTTGTGGGCTGTGTCTCTGGGAAAAGTGATAGGTCCCTGTCTAAGCTGGAATGAGCCCAGAGTTATAAATACATGCTGGGAAATTTATCCCTGAAATAAAGCGCCAATACAGAAGCAAGTGAAACTCTGCAACACTTCCATTTATTGCTAAACTTCCTTTCACCGCTTATAGTGCCAGGCGTAGGGACTCAAAACCCTCTTTAAAGTCATTCACTTGTTGGAAATAACTCAATGGCTGCCTAGGAAGGATAACAGAGGCTCTGTGCTGTGTGACCGAATGACCTATCAATAGGTTCTGATTTTAAATGACACAATCTAGAGTGATGACAACAGCCTCTGACCCTTTATTATTTATCCAGGGCAGGTTTTTGCTGAGCGTGCATGCTCTTTTTTAGCAATCCCCTGCTTCACATTCATACAATTCCATACATTCACGCCTGAGAGCTGCCCAGTACAACCACTGACATCCACTGTTGGCCACTCAGCAGCTTCTCCAGAGCATTACTCATTCACTTTCCCCTCTTTGCTGCCTCACCAACAGCCTTTCACTCACAACGGATTTCTCTATTTCAAAAATCATCTTGTTCACATTCAAAACTTGTGAGGTGGCCATACATCAAGCGGCGGCAGTAGTTTATTGGGCCAATTGCGCATTGCGGCTTCACAGAGTCACAGTGCATCACAACGGCAGTTCCATTAATTGGAAAAGTGTCTTCTATTCGGGGGCATGATTAAAATGTGGTGTGCTGTGTTTTTGCGATAAAGACTCAGGGAGATGGAGAGATACGAGGGGAGCGCGCTCAGAGGAAAGAGGGGAGAGGAGAGGCCCAGAGGCCCGGCATGCTGGGTCGCAATCCAACGCCTGCGGGGTGTCACCAGCGGGTGGCGGAGCATCATCTTTGTGAAAGTGGACTAAAAGCCTGCGATTTTCCTCTGTGGGCCTGTAAGAAATTGAGCACACAACAGCCCCTCACAAAGCCACCAGTCTGGTTTCTCAGAGTCCAGGAGAAAGAGTCCTCATGGCAACAGTGGTAATAGATTTAACCTATAGTTACAGGGATGACATTTCAAAGTGTAGAGGAGCAAATGCTCTGACACAATAATACCCCGTTTCACAGCAGCGAGGATGTAAAAACAAAAATCTCAGTTTCCCCTCTGAGATCCTTGACTGCCTCTTCTCCACACTGCTGCTCACTAACTGATGAATATTATACTGTTCACACTTTAACACAGCCTGATCTGAGCTCTGCCATTTTACACTGTTGGTGATACTCTACTTGTGAATGTGAGAATAAAGCTGCAGAGTTGGGGATGTGGTGTCTCTAATGGGAAACGTGTGTGTGTTTTTTAACTCTCCCAGCTTCTTGTCCCTTATTCCATGGTTTGATCGTGTGACAGGCCTTGGGGTGTGTAGAGCCGGTGTGGAAACAGGCTTGGCTGACTGCTCTGGCTACACTCCCTTTTCCATACCTCCAGGGGGCCTTTGCTACCCCTCTCCCATGCCGCTCATTGCACCTCAAGGTGGGCTTTACCCCTGGATAGTTATCCATCCATGCTCCACAGTTCTCAGCTCCCCCAAGGCCAGGCTGGCTGCATATGGAGGCCAAGCCCGAGCTGCTTTGGGGAGGGGAAGCAGCAGAGCCGGGCTGGGGGTCCTCCTCTAGGGGGCTCAGCGGGTGCTGAACCGGAGCCAGGTGGTGTGGATAGATCACTGGTAACCACAGGGTTGGTTAGACACACACAGGCTGCAGACTGAGCACAGCCAGACTTCCCCGCGTGTCTTCTTCATCTTCAGCTCCTCGCAATCAGCTGCACACCTCGGCAGCCATTGTCAAAATAAAAATGGGTTCCATTTTCACTGTTACTTTGTTCAGGAGCAGTGAGCTGAACAGAAGAGGTAGAGTAATTATAGGAGCCAGAATGAGCACTCTGATTGCAAAATAATGTTTCAGGGAAGTATTTTACAGCAATAAGAAACAGCAGGGGAAGGGGGAACTTTCTTGGCAAAAAAAGAAACAAATCCAGAGATTTTGTGGGGGGGGTTTGCCCATAAACATTGTCCTATGTAATTAAACAAAGTACATTTCTGGAACTATGAATTTTTATGAGACTGTCTTTTGGCTGTATATGTGTGTATATTTATCTGTGCAAACTCCACTCCAACTCCTCTCTCTTTCACTAAAACAACACGGCTCTGGCTGGTTTCAGAACACTGGCGGAAAAAGCTAAAAAATGTCACCGGTCGTCCATTTCGTCTACAGGGACCCGAGGATCATGTGGTGGCAACAAATCGAAAAGCATCTTCACCTGGTGTGTTGACTTGAACTCCCGTGTCTGGAGACGTGAGACGCACGCAGTACCTCGACGCCGCTCTCCGCCAGCCATCGATCTGAGGCTCTGAGACTTGGCCAAAGAGCTATCAACCTTTTAAAGTGTCACTTTCAGAGGGAAATGGATTGCCGCGGTGGGAGGGGAGAGCGGAGAGACAGAGAGGTGGAGGGTAAGATATCCGAGGACAAACAACCGGCGTAATCAAATCACTCCCATCAGAAGCTCATCATTCATGGCTAAACAGCTCACTTCAGTATATCAGTGTGTATGTGTGTATATACAGTATGTGTGTATATGATCACATTAAGTGTCCTATCCTGTTTGTTTAGTGTCATAAATCATTGTGTGTATATTTTAATTGTGACCTGCCAAGGGACTGCAGATGCAAATTAGTTTTAAGCTAACTCTGGTATCAATCACACTACAACATTTATGTTGAAAAGAATAGTTTTGCCAAATGCGCTCATTTTCTTTTATTCTGAGACTGAGATTAGAGGATAAGATGGAAGGAAATTTTTTAATGTTTGATCGAAACCAATCTTATGTCTGTGCATAAACATTCCAGAGCTGGAGTCAGGACTTGTTTAGCCACTTGAGGCAGGGGGGGGAAACAGCCACCTACCGACACCTCTAAGACTGACTAATTAAAACATTGTATATTGTCTGGTTTTAGTGGTAGCTGCATGCTGGATCCTGGGCTAAACTGACTCCAGCTCTGTGTTTATGCCGAGTTCACTTGATGTCATTCAGACTGTAATCACGAGCAGTCGAGTTGGAAGAACCATTCACGTCAGCCTCCGAGGCGGGGGCAGCAGAAATATCTGACAGGTACGATATGTGGGTCTACCACTTGGTGAAAAGAACTATAGAAGTGTCAACCAACTGCTGGCAAAATGGCGCAAATCCACCATTGTTGGCACTTACATCTGAATAAGGTCCATCATTAACACTAAGGGAGGTATGAAGGAGCCATATGGTCATGTCTAGATGGTAACCCTAGATTTGCCAAACTCTCGCACAACTTGATTCAGCACAGTAGTGCTTGATTCTGCACGTGCTAGCAATGGCAGATATACTGGGTATAAGTATATATAAAAGTACTTTACATATGTTCTCCAAACACTTTACATCCTCTTAGACATTAAGACAAACATAAGCAATAGTAGGCTATGTGGCTACAAAACGAAAAAAAAAAGACACAACATTTATGATAACAGAAATCAGTGCACTTGAAATGCTTCCTCATTCTTGCTCCTTGGCCTAGATGTCAGTCACATCTGCAAGGGAAAAAAGTAAGACCTGCTAAAACTACATTGCAACCAGTATACGGAACAAAACAACGCTTCTCGTGGCTCCATGGTAACAGTACACAATGGCAAACAATGGGCACAATGAAGAAACAACGCGTACAAATCTTGCAAGGGTTTGGCAAATCTAGGGTTACCATCTAGACACAACCAAGCTATATGCTGCTTGTTTGTGTCTGGTTTCCCTTGTTAACGGACCGTTAGACAGAAAAACAAGCTAATTTTGGCTATTTAATGGTGTGACTACAAGATTGAAATAACAAGAGGTTTTCCTTTTCTTCCCAGTCTGCCAACAATGCAGCATTAACGCATAGACATGACAGGGATATCAATTTCTCACATCGCACTGACATAATGCAATGCATTCCTCAAGATGTTGAACTATTCAGTTAACGTTATACGTGCTCCATTATTCAAAAATACAATGCATTGGTATTATTTAAATGTAAATATAGGAAATAAAATCATTCTTGACCTTGGAAATATTAGTTTGGCACAACTCAAGATCCACTAACTAGCTTTTTCCGAAGCTGTCAACCACATCACACAACAAAATGTGCACTATTTCAGCCTATACTGAATATACTGAATGTGTGCAAATGTTAAAAGGAATGAAAAATACATTGGGGTTTGCACTTTTTAGAATAAGCTCTGTCCAAAGAAACAGGCAGATACACTCACATGGTCAGAAACATAAAAGTACAGTAGTTTTAAAGGAAACAGAGATTGAAGCAACAGTCAGCCCAGAACCCCATCTCGCCTTTTCTCAACTCTCCCTCTAGTTGATTAAACGCCTCGAGCAATCTTTAGGGTAAAAAGTTACTTTAGCCAGTGGATATCTGAGTGCAATTAAGCGAAAAATAGTTTTCATCTCAGAGCAGTTTCCCCCAACGAGTGAACCAGCTCAGAAGTGAAATCTAAAAGCACAACATACTACAGTACCAGACCTTTGCCATACTGTAGCTTACGGGAGGCATACAACCTCATGCAGGTGCATGTGGGCGTTTGACAGCTGACATTAAAATGCTGTTTCTACTTCTTATTAATAAGCTTTAGGGGATTTTAACAGACATGGAAGTATATCAGCCTTCAGCACATGCTGTTTAAAGTATGGCTGAGCAAATGAAAGAAAGGAGACCACTTTCTTTGTTTCCGCAGTTGAATGCGCACATGTACATCTGTGCATGCATGTGGGTGTATACAGCATGCCCATGCCTACATTATAGAATTTAGTTTTCTACTGTGCGTCTTTGAACTATTAACCCATATGTTTAAAACTTGAATAATTCAAAAAGCCTGAGCGTGTTTTTTGCCTATATAAAGATTAATTTATCCATTGTTCTATGTACACAATCGTTTGACAGCAAAGACCTAAGACCTGTCCTTCTGTTTTCCAGCACAGACTATAAGTTTCAGCACAACAACAAAAGTCCACAAAGATGCCCAAGTTTATTCCATTTATGAAGGAGAGAAAGGAGAAGGTGGGAGATGAGGAGACAGACACATTTCCTCTTAGTTGAAGGGTCAAATCTTAGCAAGCTCCGGTCAAATTTTGCATTCATCTCCATAAAGAAGTCGAGAGGGTGTGTAATAGGAAACGTTCACACGTCGTAGATTTGGCAATTATTGTGATGAGAGAAATGTTGGCATGGAGAGGAATAAACTTTTTAAAATGGAGTGGGAGAATCAAGGTTGCTCAGCTGGCTTGGCTAATGGAAGAGGATATTAAAGAAGGGCTGTGTGTTAAGGCAGCACTTCTGTCGAGCTTTTTCAAAAGGTGGAGTTGTGGCATTATGGTGAAGAAAAAAGCCCTCTGGCCATGGGAACCAGTAAAGGAGCTGACAAACACCCACACACACATACACACACACACACACACACACACACACACACACACAAACACACACACACAGCAGCAGCAGCATCAATCTTGCCTCTGAGGCTGGTACACAAACTCACACACGGCCACGAGCAATGAGGACTGTACTGCATGAACACACACACTATATATCTCTAGAGGTAAGACAGAAATCCAAAGACCTGACAAGACAAGTCAAAGGGATCCAATGCCTTGAGGCAGAAGAGAAGAGAGGATGAGGAGAGGGAGCAGAGGATGAAGGATGAAGGGAGGAGAAAAAATCAGGGGGGATAGAGAGAGTGACACCGGACGAGATGGGAAGAGAAGGGGAGGCGGAAATTGGCGAAGGGGGGCGGAGGAAGTGGAGGCGGTGTGGGAGGAGAGATGCGAAATAACGGGAGAGGAGAGAAAGCGAACGGAGAGTTGGAGGTATGAGGAATGAACAAGTGTGGGAGGAGTGGGAAAGACACGAACACAAAGTGTAAAAAAAAAGGAGAGAAAAGAGCGAGAGCGGAGCTGCATTTGGTGGTACTAAGTGAGTCCGAGGACAGGGCTCGGGAGGAGAAAGAGAGATGTGTTCTGTATGCGCCCCGGATGAGAGCGAAAGAGACAAGGAGATAAACTGTCAAGAGAAGCCAGTGGATCCAGAGCGACAGAGAGGGAGCATGTATGCATTTAGATGTTAGTCTTGCATGTGCGGAAGGCCCGAGCGAGGCTAAAATATCTGCCGAGAGATGTCTCAAAGAGGGGGAGAGAGAGAGGGAAAGAGGGACAAAGTGAGTGAGAGAGATGGTGGCGGTGATTCGTTGATGCTATCTGGGCACAGGGAGATGTGTGTGACACAATCTCAAATTGGAAATCGCTGTTTCAATCTCGCCTCACTCCGTGGCTACCCGCTCCACTGATAACAAGAGCAGCCTAATTCTATTAAAAACATCCCGTGAGTGCAGTGGTGGCTGAGACGAAGACAGCGAGAGAGAGAGGAAGGGGAGGGAGGGGGCAGGAGGAAGGGGGAGTTACAGTGGGAGACAGAGGCCAAACGAGGGAGAGGGAAAGAGAGGAGGCTGACTGACTGGCGAAACAAACCCGAAAGACAACAGTGAGCCTTAAAGCATTTGCACGGGGAGAAAGTTTCGCCTGTCTTCCACCATATCTCTTTACCCCATCTGCTCATCATCCCTCCCAACCTCTCCATCTCAGCGAATCAGCCTCCTCCATCTATCTAACTACCCATCTGTCTATTTATCGCTCAATCCATCTGCCCGCTCTTATCACTCCCCACAGGTGACTGTTCTCATTTAGGACAGCTCTCTCCGCTCCGCTCATTCATTTTTTGACTCTTCAAATCCATTTGCGCTACTCGTTTTCGGGCGCCAAGTTAGCTAGCCGCGAGATGGAAAGCCTGCCTGACAGCCGGTTGCTCTTTCATCTCGCTCTTCAAACTCCTTGGCCAACTGGAGTGCTCTGCGAAGTGCTTTGTTTTCCAGGTTTGACTAAAGATAGAATTAAGTGGCCGGCTAATCACTAATCAGCCAGTGGATCAATCTAAATTCACAGAGGGCTGCGAGGGAATAAGTCCTGGTTTAACTTGTCCTCAGCCAAATAAGACTTTTGTCTTTGCCTCCATAACAGTTGGCCAGCTGAGACCAGAAATTGTCAGTAAAACAAAGGATTTGATGGAGATGAGGAAAAACTAGACTCCGGGGGCCAGCCAAAGAGTACTCCGGGACAGTATCATCTTGCTTTGGCCGGCTCAAAACATCATCATTTTTGCTATTATTTCTTAGGCTGTGGAGACAAAGTGAAAAAGAAAGCCCGAGAGAGAAAGCCAGAGTGTGAAGAGCAGAGTGTGTACATGCGGTCGGCCTATAATAAAAAAGTAAACAGCTATGACTCCTGCAGCCAGGCAATAAAGTGTCAGACTAATGAATTAATCAGACAGTCATTAGCTTCTATCTGCTGAGGTCCGAGCCGGCCACTTTTTCTCCTTCTCTCTTCCTTTACAGAGAGAACAGAGCACGCAGGGAGTGAATGCTCATTCAGCTGTGAAAGAGACTGTGTGTGTGTGTGTGTGTGTGTGTGTGTGTGTGTGTTCACCCACTGCCTGCGTGCCTTTATGCTGAGCTACGGATGCTAGCGTGGATGTGTGGGTGCGTGCATGCACCCATTACGCTTTGTAGCTTCTGTTGATGATCGCCTGTCATACCAATAAACTCGATCTGAAGCCCTAAATGGGCAAAGAGGGGTAGAGACGGGGTGGTGCAGAGAGCGCAAAGGCAAAGTCAAGGAAGATGGGGGGGGGGCAGACAGAGAGAGGGAAAGAATTAGGTGGACAGTTGGGAGACAGTCAAAGCTGAGAGATAAGATACTTGGATTAGTGAAGAGAGAGCTAGAGAGTGAGAGATGAAGAGGTTGAGATACGGAGAAGGGCAGTTGTGTAATCTTGGGCTTTAAAATGAGTTGGCTACTGCTGTGGTCAGAGGAGGAGCTCTAAATTGAGATTATAACGGAGGGATTGTGGGAGAAATAGACAGTGATACGGAGACACTAATAATGACAAAGATAAAGGGGTCCGCGAGCCGAGGATCAAGACGATAGCTGTTTATGAATCTGCGCGCCGGCTGATACTTAATCCCCCTTCAAATATCACTTCATTTAGCTCAAGCGGAACAAACCGTACACAAGACACAAACTCACAAAAATGCATAAATAAAAAGTCAGTGTGTGTCTCAGATAAAAGTCCTTCTCTCTGTAGCTGCCTTTGTACGAAATCAGTCTCAGAGTTGTAACCTGTAATACTTACCTCGGTAAACAACACGCACTACACAGACTGTTTCAATGATGTATGCAAATTGGATAGAAATGAGGAAAATAGGCTACAGATCCCAAAATAGCAAAGCAAATAAGACAGAATAATGAATTTAAATTGTTATGGGTCCGCTGCCATAGAGACGATTATTTAAACAAGAGAGCAGCCACTTAACACCGAGCATTCAAGGTCTGACCAATAATGGTTGTTTTAGCCAGAGCTCTCACAATCAATCAGTAGACTAATAACAAAGGATATGGAGTCGGGTGAAGCTATATAAATTAGTTCACTCAGGTGATATTAGCAGGAGAGAGGTTAGCCACCTTTTCAAACTGATTCGTATCAAACTTTTGAATGAGGGTGCTTTCACACCTAACCTGCTTGGTCTAACATTTGCCCGTGCGGTTGGGTTCATTTAGCGTGGTGTTCAGGCTGTCAATCACACTCTGCTGGGGGCAAAATAACCAGGCTATGGCCACTTTCACACCTGTAGTTCAGTCCATTTGGTATATTAACAGTTCACGATCAGCAGATGGATTTAGCAGTAGTTTAGCTTTTGAACTCATTTCATTTAGGCCGGTGCGAAAGCTGTCAGTCAAAATCTCACACCTCCTCAAAGGGCCGGTTTCAGTCCACTTCCACGCAAACTCTGGTGTTGGTGGTATGACAGCAAAGCAGAGCAATCACAGGATTTTCTGATAGTAGGTATGTGATTTAAACATGAATCCAAAGGCTAAACTACTCTTAAATCCATCTGCTGTCCGTGACCCCTAAAGGAAGTGAATCGGTACAAGCACTCCATATATCCATACAAGATCATTTGTTAATCGTGGATAACACATCAGCATGTGAGCGTAGGGATTTTCTCTGATCAATTAGACAATTTTCGCCTCTTTTTCAGTCCATGCTGTTCGGCATTATTTCTAACACATGGTCAAGTGGTAGTCTCGACTAATACTGCCCATAATCAGTTAATACTTTATGCTCTTTGTTACACCAGAGAACATTTATATATGCATAAGAAGCAGTTTAGTCAAGGAGTTAACCGTTTATAGCAAAAGCTTATAAAGTTAGATTTGCCAGAAGATGCTCTGCTCCTTTAGGGGCTTTAGGGGATCTCTTCTGCTGAGAGAGCTAATTCCCCTTCATAAACACATATTAATATTAAATCTTAGTTAAATCAACAATACCAAAAATATAGCACACACTGTAAGGAGGAGGTTGGGGCGGTGGAGGGCGCTGCAGCGGCAGACTGTTGGCATGAGAGAACGAGCAGAGTAATAGTGAGGAGTGCTGTACACCTGGATGAATGTGATCGGACGCTGATAGCCAAAACAGCTGACGAATGAGCCAGTGATTGTGAAGCATGTATGAAACAGCTGATGGCAATCATCTAATACAAGCACGACTGAAGCGCTCTGCCTGAAATAACACTATGCTTCATTTAAGTGCTGTCAGTCCATATAACTTGATGTTCAGAGCTCTTGGTTTGTTTGTAAAAAAAACATGAAATGGGATGGAACCAGACTGAGCTCACAATCTACACTAACATCTAAAAACCGAGCTTGAGTGAATGTTGACAATGACAAGAAGCGCTTCCACTTTCTGATCGATGGCCAGACCAGAAAAAGGAAGGATGATTGGCATTTGTCATGGATTTGATCTATCTGGTCATCTCCACACCTGTCCCCCTGTCTCTGTGTTGCAAAGAAAAAAAAAAACCTGATCAATACATCCGATCGATGGCTTCAAAGATTTAACCTAAGCTCTGCTCCATTCTCAACAGGCTGTCATTCACCCCCGGCTGCCCAGACACATCTTATTCCAACAGGAGACAGCTATTCACTTTCTGGCTTTCAACTGTCTGTGGAAAGTAAAGCACTCCCTGTCGTCCATTCTGAAGGGTTCTGACAAGAGGCGGTGGTGTGTTTTTTCGGGAGGGCTGAGCGCAGAGATCGGAGCTCTGGACCGCGAGGGGAAAAAAGGCGGGGAGGCGGGGGGGCGGGACGGAGGTGGTGCTGTGGAGAGGCCTGCCTGCGCAAACAGACGCTTGCGGAGGCTGCGCTCAGGAAATCATCAAACAGCAGTCGGTTAAGGGTCTCTCTTGTTCCACAGCAGTAAAGGGACCCTGATGATGTGACACCAGGCTGAGCCGATGAATGTGACTTTTGGCTCTGGTTATAGATAGTCCCATTTTGTTCGACACGGGCCGCCTTTCTTCCTCTGGCAGCGAGCTGAATGGAGGCTTGGCATTTGAAAGGAAGCCGAGAGATTTGCTGGCGGATTAATCCTTTCATTAGGGAAAGTGAGAAGTTAATTGCGGCAACAGCTGCATCTCTCATGTTTACACGACTGACGGTTTCAACGCCATCCCTTTAAACGGAAAAAAGCAATTATCAATAAATGCAGAGCAATCTTGCCATGATGAATTGAGCTCAAATTAGGCTTTCTTCTTCTCCACACCGCATATTCGGGGCGCAAACAGCCATGTTGGCTGGCAGCACGTGGTCTTTTCCAGAGTTGAATTGTCACACAACAAAGATAAAACACTTGACTTTCTGCGATGAAGAGTTCCCAGGGAGAGTGATCAAAGGTGAGCCGTGAGTCGTGATTTCTAGCTGATGAGGAGAGAGGGGAGATGAGGAGAGAGCGCAGGGAGGCAGGGAAGGAGGGTGAAAAGGGCTCTAACTCACTTGTGCAAGCTGAGGGGGATGAGGAGTCGGGTGTGTTGATACACTGAGGAACAACAACTTCAACAGAAGAAGAGCTTGCCAGAAAACTAGAAGTCAAATTATGCTGGCAATTGAGAAACTGAGAAAGCGTGGTTGTCTGCATCCCAAAGTTTCACTTAAAAAAATGAGAGGAAGAAGACCAAAAAACAGTCAATTCAAAGAGGGGAGAAAGCTGCGGAGGAAGTGGGACAGGCATGGAGGTTGAGAGATGAAAGAGAGGATGGAAGGCAAAAAGTAACTAGATGACTGAAAACAAGGGCAGCGGGGAGTCCGACAGCGAGAAGGGATGGATGGAGGACAAATAACGCAGGGAGCACAGCGGTAGAGAAGGGAGAAAGAGGAACTGAGGCGCTGAGGAAGGCAGGGTAACATTCACCATTAGAGCCGATCAATTTCCCTTCCCCTCAATAATAGATGTGACGAGCACGGTGGGCTGTTATCTGTCAGGCTTGACCGGCCGAAATACAATCCCCACTGGGAGCCCACACACACACACACACACACATACACCTATGCGAGCTCACACACAGTCAAAAAAAATGTCTTAGCACGCACACGCTCGAAGCTTAACTTATGAGTTAACCTTGAAGCACGTGGTGGCAAAAGAAACAGAGAAATGAAATTTAACACAAAATGGAAATCGTTTGCCAGGGCCTTCGATGTCCTCTCCATGGTCACACACTGGTGCACTGATGTCACTGACGCTCTCATTCATCAACCGCACCCTCCGTCCATCTCGCGAGCAAAGACATAAAGCGGCTCCCAACGCCGCTTCCCTTCTCACGCCCTTGTGTCGCGTCCTTTTAATCTCTCACCCTCCATCTTTCATGGGACCCAATGTCATGTCGCACGCGCGCGCACGTGTCCGAGGCCACGCTGCACCGACGCTGGCGATTTCAACAAGGCAAGAGCATGGTGGTATCAACACACACACACTAGCATCAGGTTACCTAACAGCTAGCGGGAGCGTCAAGCAGACGGTGGAAGGCAGGCATGTGGAAGAAGCCTCAGCGTGACAGAGCACAACAGGAACAGGCTCTCACTCAGCCCATATCTGTCAGGACCCCCCCATGTCGCTTTACCCAGATGTGTCACACCAGAACACACACACACTCCCTACACATTTGCTTTATCTCCAGCTGTTCCCCCTGCAAGTACGTATGTCGAGGGTGGGGGATGCACTCCAGGCTTGCAATTGTGTGTGTGTGTGTGTGTGTGCACCCACTGATCGGAGGAGTATCTGTTCATGTGCATACTTTTGTCTTTGCTGACATTTGCCATATTGCGTGTGTCACAGCATATCTGTGCAGTTGCATGCAAAGGGAGGGTGACAAAAGTAGAACAGTGGAATATGTTAGCGTGTGTGGTGTTGGGACAGCACAGCAACGAATCAACAATTGAAAACATGTCAGCCTGACACCCTCAAAAGACGTCAAACACAGTCAAGAAGAGGAAAAGCAGAGCTGATACATGTGGTATATTGAATCCTATATTACGGGTGCACCGGGCCAGTCGTTTTCGGCAGAGAAAATTATTATTAGGTGTTCAGAGGCATTTCAACTGCCCGATCGAGAACAAAAAAAATTCAATTTGGAGAGAGTTCGGACATAAATGGCAATAAAATTTATGAGCCAATTTGTGGGAGTCAGCTGAACGTCGGCAGTGTAGTCTTCATCACAGCCTGTGGTCATGGATGACAAACACTTGGACAGAAGGCCGAGTGGATGCTGCCACAATGAAAAGCATCTCAAGCACAACCGCTGGCAACAGGTGAGCAAACACCTCAGTCATCAAGCACATGATAGCATGTAATTACTATGTTTGGGCAGACTATGATTTCTTTACTCCTGGTTAAGGAGGAGATGTCAAGCAGCTATAGGAACAATCTGTTCCTGCTGTGCTACACTGGAATTTATGCTTGCTGCGGGCCTTTAGATGATGTGTCATTCATGGTTTTAAAGTGGAGCCACAGGAAAGCTGAGCTCTACTGGAAAAGACCTGCACTACCATGCACATCTTTTTCAATAAAAATAATAGAGGTAAACACTTTGGTTCTCTATAATTGGAATCCAAGCCCAATTTCTTAAAAAGGAACGCCATATTTAATTTTCTTTTCAACACATTGTTGCTGTATCAAACAATAGGCAGGCAGAAATCAAGAGTGTACACACCCGTTAAATATTCACAAATTAAATATTCACAAATTTGCATCGTGTGACCTTTGCAACAAGATTAAGGATATTATTGGCATCCAGTGTGTGGTGATACGTAGTCAGAAATAGATCTGTCAGTGTGTATTAAGTATTAATTCAGCTGATGGTGGCATTGTGTTGTAACAGCACGGCAACATTAGCCTCAACAGCGCCGCACACCCACACAGACAAAACAACAGCATCAGCAGAGGTGGAATCTGTTTTGTGTTTAGTGTAGACAAATGCACATTTCAGCTTATGGATTTATTTCTGGAAAACACGCCAACGTATTGTATGTATAATTTTCTATTGTCCGCCATGGCATCCAGCAGCAGTTAATGTTTTTTTACATTGATTAAAGAAATATGTCAAATTAAAGAGTTGTTATTTTTGCCATTCTTCTGTTGCTATTTATTATGAATGTTGCGAGACAGCTAGCTAACTAGCTACATAGGAAGAGGCTGTCCCATTCTTATCAAACTGATTGGTCGACTGTTTCAGAATCAGAAACAGACGTCAATGGGCAGCACACCAGACCTATTTGGATCGCTGGATAAATCTGAGATGTGGGCGGCAATACAAAAGTCTGGAACCAGACTAGGAAGAAGACTGCATTCATTGTGTCTAAAACCTGTGAGGAACCAGGTCTGATCAACCAGTTAAGTGAAACCACCAGTGTGGGTTTACCGTGGATGAGTGGGGGCTATAATGTATGTGTGCAGCGATTTTATACAAGGCCTCTCTGCTTCTATTCCTTTAGTATAGTCTGTTCAGTTTTTGTGTTCACTACAATGTTTTACGCTCAGCATGTGAAAATTATTGACTCCTAGACGTTAAACCAAAATTTTATTTTTAGGCACTCCATTGAAAGCATCACAGTTCAAACTCTGCCTCCGTTATTAGTGGATTAATGTGTTTGAGTGCCTATCTGTGCTCGTCTGTCTGTTCTCACCCTGCGAAAGACTGGCAACCTGCCCGGGATGTTTCCTGCCTTCTGCCCAGTGCATGCTGGGATAGCCTCTGGCGAACTTATGACCCTGGATAGGAATAAGATAGCATGTTAAGTGAATTGAAAAATTGGCAAAATACCTAATGTTATTCGAGAATGGGATAATTTTATGCTTCCCTAAACAATGTGATAGTCTGTGATACGTTTTGCGATGAATAAAATATTGCATTTTAATTCTTTCCATACAACATAATTAGAAAAATACTAAAAAATATATCATAGAAAAATCAATTATACATCGATTACTAGAAGCTCCTTTAAATTTTCAACTCCTCTTTCATGTACCATTTCCATTTTTCAGACCAACATTACTCAGCCTTTTATTAATAGTCTTGCAGTGGCTATGTATAAAAATAGCTGGAATCAGTGTACAGATACAATATGCTGGGGGAAAAGTATTATGATAATAAAAAGTATCAAGGCATTTCTAGGCCAGGACCAAGAGAGGAAAACTGCTTCCCAAGAATCCAGCATGACTCCCCAGTGAGCGGCTCACTCGGTATGCAGCAGCCCCGCACGTACAAAAGGGAAAAAAAAAATAAATTACAGTCCACTTGAAGAGAGACAAGTGACAGGACTGTAAAGAACAAACAACCTTTCTGCCTAACACTGTGTACAACGCAACAAGGAACAGATTCTCCATCCGAAGCATGCTCTGTCAAGCTCACAACATGATTCCAGCATTGTAGCGCTGTGAAGTCCCTGCCATGTAGGCCAAGCCAAAACAAATGTGATGTCAATGCAATAATAAACGAGCTTTGTGTTTGAGTGCGACCATGATAATTAGTCTCAAGACGGTATGTTAGTAGAGAGAACGCTCATAAAATATAGAGGCCATTTGGCGTGCACTCAAGAACAAATCTGTATTCTAAGAGCGTGGGCTGTTACACTAATGTTCTACATAGTTTAAATCTGGCAGAGGCACAGTCAGAAAACTTTGTTTGGAGGAAAGATGCTGACGGTTCCAGGCAGCAGGCGAGAAAGATTACTGAGTCAGCGCACGTACGTAGAGGCGCACCCTCTCTCTGGCACACATAACACACATGCCGACATGCCACATACTCCACTCACTAAAGAAAATTCCTTTTTGTTGACTCGATTGCCCATGTGCCCGAGAGACCGTGTGCATCACCATTCAAGGTTCCTGACAAAATTGGGGTCGCCACTGAACAGCACAGCAACTCAAGGTCGGGGAGATGATAATGATGTTTATGAAGTCTAAATCCACAAAATAAGATTCCCTCTGTATCTCCCCAAGTGCCTACCTGCCGAGCAGGCCTCCATTGTGACCGAGTGTGAAAGGTCTGGTTCGCAATTTCAGCTAGGAGCCAGCGTCACATTGTGCGGTGGAGCTGGGGAAGGAGGCTGAGCAAAAGCACACATGCACCTGAGAATCAGAGGGCTCATAGTGTATGTGCTGTTTGCAGGCAGGCAGCTACAAGAGACACATTCCTACAGTTTCATGCAGTGAAATGTAAGATTATTGTCCCAACCCTCCAACATCAGCGGGGGATGCAGTGACATTTTGACAGCACTAATCACCTCATTCTGAACCTGTTCTGTTTGCTCAGGGAAGCGAAGAAATCTCCAGTGTCTGAGACCCAGGAAAACACTGCAGAAAAAATAAAAGGCGTAGCAAGGATCTTTGCTGCCCGTCAGGTGGTCCGAAAGCTCCTGGTGGGCTCTTTGGTTCAAGATGCTAGCTGCTTGCTCAAATTGTTGCGCGGTGTGCTTTCACAGCTTCTGTTCAAACAACCCCCTCCCCTGCCAGACACCCCATTCTGAGAAACGGCAAATACATCTTGGCCATCTCCTGAGTAACAGGCAAATAAAGAAGAAAAGAGACTTTGTATTTCTTTGAACGTTTAAAGCTGTTTTTCCCTCTCGTCGTTTCATTTCTGTTGCATTAATTATGCATATAAAATGGGACTTTTTGATTAAAGCATCAAATACACAGCAGCACAGTTTAAGCATGGATTTTCAGAAGGGAAACTTGCCAGGCCTAATTGAAGTGTGCTTTAATAGCAATCAAACACCCAAAATCAGCGACAATGAGACTCGATTGGTGTCGTCGCAAGCACGCACAGCTGGGCTGCCACGCTCGTGCAGTGTGGCTGAAACGTACATTTAGTAGATCGACGTAGATAATGTAGAGAGGAATAAAGATGAACACATAACCAGCGCATTATATATAATGCTTCGGAAAAGCAGCCATGTGCATCAGAGTGTGACTGGGGCTGACCACCATTACCGCAAAAGTGCTCTCACACACTCACGTACATACACACAGGCGCAGCCTCGACCCCAAAGTGCTGCTACACACCCAATTACAATTAAATTCTGTGCTCGGTGCTCCTCGGGGCCAGGGTATCGATGATTCATTTTGCGTTTTATCAAAGAAACAGGAGTGCCATTAAAAAGAGATCAGTCAGCCACCAGGCTTGAAGAGTCTGCTTCTAATTGGCCATTCATCAAAAAGCCTTCTCAAGTAGATCGCAGCGCTGAAATATCACGCATGACAACTGAACCGCACTACATTAATTACACTACTGATGAACCTCGTGCTCTGGAGCTCGCCCCTTGTGATTGCGGAGAGGCTGGAAAACGCACAGATGCACGCACACCTGGACACATGTTCAAATGCAGCGGAATATACAGTGGTAACAGAAAAGGCAGCTTGCTCTAATACATAACAGGCTACAGTGCATCACGCCAAGCTAAATATCATGGTATTTATCAATGTAATTTGACACTGAGATAAGTATGAAGAAACATTCCCTTTGCTTCTGTATTTTTAGCCTCAAAAAACCCTCCCTGAGGTGCTGCCATTTCATCTGCTCAATATCATCAGTCAGCCTTTAAAAAGATGCTTTCAACCATTTCACTTCACAGCGTGTCCAGCGTGTTTTCACTGAGACGGAGCACTGGTTTAAAAAGGTATTGTAGTCGCTGTCTCTCAGTTGTCTTTGTTCAACTTAGCAGCCATCAGGACACACGCAGACGAAGCATTTTGAGCTCCATCTCTCTCCTCTCACCACGTGCGGGGAATTCTCCCTTTCATCCATTTCCTGATGCACTCTAACTAGACAGTTTTCGGTCATGTCCCAGAATTATGCGTGCTAGCTCTCTAGCTTCCCTCGCACACACACACACGCGCGCACAGACACGAACAGCTGCACATCCGCTGACAATTCATCCATCTCTGAATCTCTCATTTTCTGGTTTGAGCATTTTGGGGCTTTTTTTTTCCCCCTTCTGAGCTGCTGGATCAGCTGGGGCCGGGTTCATCACTAAGCAGTTGCCCAGAGGCCAAGAATCAGAGAGGCAACCGCTGTTAGTGTGGTTAGTGAGCAACTACGGGGTTAAAACATGCATAAAAAGAGCCACATGTACAGCTCGTTTGCATGTGCACATACACATTTATCTGCGGTGTTTCCTTTAGGCGCAGGACTGATGAGGAAGGAATCTTCAAAGTAACGGGAGTGAAACCCAGATGGCGTTTGATGTGTGGATAATGATTTAGGTAAGGCGAAGCAACACTTTCTCTACATCCAAGCTCTATAGAAGCCTGAAACTGTTGTGTAGACTTGAGCATGAAAACCAGAAATTGAGAGCTTTACAAGGCATGGGAAATGTAGCTCTGAAGTCTTGGATGTGCAGATTGTTCCTAAACCAGCTTGTCTGTGTCACGACTTTTCATACATCAAGCAGCAAGAGCCATATACGGGGGGGGCACCTTGTGGGAATCGAACGTGTGCCCTTGCAGACTCTTGTGCATGTCAGTCCCTGCACAGGAGCTCTGGGCTAGGCACCACAGCTATCAGTTCATCATTGTCATACAGTAATTCAGTATGTAATGTGCCTCTCTAGTCCCCAAGAAGCAGAGGAACAGACACACTGTCTACACGGAGCATGTTAAGCCCAGTCAGTGTCCTGTAGGACCGGCTATTTAACACAGGAATAAGCCAATTATCTTCATGGAGTAGGCAAATTTACAATAGGATTTACTCAATTCCTACAGGAGTCCTATGTCAGGGGTGGCAGCTTATACTGTAGGTTTCTTTCTGTCATGGCCACACACACATACACACAGACACACACGTCTGCAGCTGACGTGATACATGCAGCCGTGCAGATGCACATTGCCACCAGCCCAAGCAAACACCTACACAGTCACTCCTACCTCAGGCACACACAGCGTTTTCCCAGAGTTACTGTCAGCCTTGATAAAGATGAGCCAAAACGCAGAAGTGATAAATAACACACAAAAAATGAGTTACCTTCTGTACAAGCAAATGTTTCTACTTCAAAAGCAATTGTTCAGAAAAATAGTTAATTTCCTGAGTATGATAAATTTAATTCCGGTTACAGTCATTGGCACCTTTTGTCGCAAAGCTTATTAAATTCGTCCTAAATTGTGTTAAACCATGGTGAAATTATTTAAGTAGCTACAGTTAGTGCTTTCAATTTCATGTGTGCTCATGAATCGTGAAAGTAAATGAAAAGCCATCGAAAGCTGTAGAAATTTGCACCAAAACTAATCACTTCAGTGTGAGGTCTGAATAGAGGAAATCAAATTCTACAATGATTATTAGGATTTCAGATTCTGTGTGCTAAAGCGCTAATTGTAGCCTCCTCCATTTCAGTGCAGCTAAGTGAGATTTGACCCCCTTATGGATTCCACCTTCATTACCCTTGTACTTGTAAGTAATGCAAGCTGGGCTGTGTGACCGATACGCCTGTTCTTTGATCTGTTCTTCACTTGGACACCTTGGTCCTCCCGCCACAATGACTCATGATTTAGAGGGATTTTATGAGCAAGCTCATTTCCTGGGCAGATGACCGTACAAAAATGGACCAAAATTCAACTTTTTTTTAAATATAAGTTTGAGCTTAACTTGAGCCATATGGGAAGGATATCTGCTGTCCTAATGTGGGGGAGAGAAAGTCAATAAGTCAAACATTGTGCATGTGAGTGCTGTCTGGTAGAGGCTTAAGGTTAAATTAGTGCATCACAAGCTGTTTTGAAAGACAAACATTGTCTTGAATGGGTTTTAAGCAGTGTTGGGCAAGTTACTTGGAAAATGTAATCAATTATTCATTAAATATTACTCAGTGAAAATTTCATCAAAAGTAGGGGTGTCCCTGACTAAGAATTTACATAGTCAAATCTATTATCATTTACGACTTTGGCTTCCGTATTTTTCCACACCAGACAAAAGAGCTGAAACACAATTTGTCTTGTTGACTTCAGAATGTATTTTATAAAGCTAAATAAATGTGTTACATTACTCCTTAAATTACTTTCTCTGTCAAATGTGCCTTTAAACGGCTCAAAAGCCACCACATCCACACATCAAATCTTCTGTTGTTAACGTGTAGAAATAGAAAACGAGACATTGTCGCCAGCTTATGGTTATGAGATATTTACTAACCATCAACAGCATCAAACTTAAGCTTAGCCCTGGTGACTGACTGCACTGGAGCTAAGCTAACATAAGCTGACTGAAGGCTTACCAGCCAAATGTAGGCAAAGCTACTGATAGCTAGCTGGTGGCTAAGAAGACACAACATGTCAGTAAGAGACTTTTGAATTACCGGTGGTGCATTTGTCCTCCTTGGTAGACGCTAACTGTCTCCTCACACTTGCCCCTGCACAAGCCAACACGTCACACAGCAGCCTGTCCTCTGAACGCACAGAGAAGAAACTGATATAACCCCGATATCATCAAACTCCCTGTGAGACAGCAAAAAAGTTAAAGGTATAAGGAGTGTGGCTTTGAGCAGGGGAGGAGGGGCCAACTTTGAATGTTGTGTTTACAAACAGCAACCAAATCCTACTCGTTATACCTTTAACCCACCAAACTGTCAAATTAATAGAACATACTGGGGTTAGTAACTAATGAAATTACTCAATTTCAAATTGTAATCTCTTACACTACTCGTTTTTGAGAAAAAGTCACACTATTACACGTTACTAAGTAATGCATTACTGCCCAACACTGGCTTTAAGTTCATTCTGCTCCTGGGAATGTTCTTCTACTGTATACTTACATACACTTAATATTTGTGAACCTGACGCGTGCAAACATTGAAATCTTTCCAATAGGATTTGACAGGAAAGTAAGGAAATTCTCCAGCATTATCCAGCCCTCGATTTCTGGCTCAAATTCAACTTTTCATCAGAAATAACAAGAGAAAAGATTCATTTTAGCTCACTACTCCAATACCTCAGCCAGTGGCAGCAAGTCTATAACCAACTCACACACATACAACCAACAGTCATACAAGCTTTCCCGTTCTGTCAATGTCTGACTCTCTTGCCCTTTCCTTCTCTCATTTCTACACAGTAGGGCATAAATGTAAATACACAGAGAACGCACACACACACCGACACACACATTCAGCCCGGAGCGCCCTCTCGTCTTTCTGTATAATAATGTCTCCAGTGGAGCGAGCTGCTGTACTTTTTTCACTGGAGTCCTCCTTCATTCCACCCATCCAAACAGCCATCCACCACCGAGCCGAGAGTTGCCTCCACCAATCTAACATCCCACTCTGAAATTCAGTCCACTCCGGCTGCAATACAGGCCCCCTGCTGACAGCCGAAAGAGAATGCGCCTCCATACTTTCAATACTTGTCAAAGGGAGAAAATTGAGGAAAATCAGAATAACGTGTGTCTGCGTGTGTGCATGTACAATTTTTACACTGTTTGAGGACAATGATTATGTATGACTTTTCTAAGTCGCACACAAGTGTGTGTCTTCTCTTGATAACGTGCGTGCATATATGTGTCCGCACCTGCCTGCATTACCACGTGCGCGCGGGTAAACAGCGCTGTTGGTCTGAGAACAATCAGACCGTGACAGACTCTGCAGCACCATCCCACAGGCCTCCACTGAGGAAAAACACTGCACCGTTAGACATAGCCATTTTCTCTAAATGACCGCCCTCCTCCCCTCCCCTTCCCACCATCCCCAGCAGGGAAAGAATGGCTCCATGTCTCGGCATAGCACTGCTCAGGCTGGGGTCAGGGCGTCCTGCTCTAACCTCAGTCCGGGGACGCCGGGGACGCAGCGCTGCATTGGGGGACGATGAGGGGAAAAGCGTGAAGGGTGTCCGAGCTAAATCCCACACTTTTCCTGGGAGATGCAGGCTGTGGAAACCCTTGTCGAACTCCCACCGTCTTAAAAAGTCAAGCATCAGCAATCATGTGTCTTCACCTCCTTTGATGCACGATCACCATCAAAGGCCACAGAGGGAAGGTACAGTACATCATCCTTCACATCTATCTGGAGTTTAAAGGGAGCATCACGTATGGATGAAAAATTGCTCGTCAGTCACTTGCCTTGAGTAGGTAATTGGAGATGATATAGTTGAGATTCAGTTCCGTGCAAAGTCGCTGCAGAGTCACAGGCTTTTCACTCCCCCTTCAAAAGACTGACACCAGAGGAAAAGTAGTCTGCCGAAGATTTTATACAGCTCATTCCATTTTACCCATGCCTGGAAAGCAAGAAGAGGGGAGTACAAGCAGGATCTTAGGCGGCGTTAGATCCTGGAAGCTCCTTGTTTCCTTTCCCGTTTGAAACAATCGGAAAGGGAATTCTGCCATTACATTATCTCTGTGCGCGAGGGCCCTAGGGACTGTTCATGTCTTGAGCGCTAAGCATTTATTTCCTTGTTCTCCACGAGGATCCCTGGGAGGCCATGTTGTCTGATTCATTTCACTGAATTGTCAGCTAATGAATGGTACCCGTCCGTCGACTGCCACACACTCTGTCGGAAGAGAAAAGCCCCCATGGGCGAACATCTTGGGGGTTCTCCCATTCTCATTAGGAGGGAATCAAAAGGAAATAGAGGCTCACTGATCATTTACCATATTCCCTGTGTGTGTTTCCCATGGGGGGGTGGGGCATGTGAAGCCATTATTTCTCACCATAGAAGGGTGATCAGCATGTTTAGAAGTGGCTCTAACATCTTCGGGGGCACGTCATTGATAGAGTTTGATTAAGTCTTTAAAGAAAGACAGCCAGTGGAGTCTCTGGAACATAATTAGTCAGTAATCTGTCTTCCTGGCAAAACTTTGCAAGGCACTCCAGGCAGGAGAGGCAACAAGGTTATGTAAGATTGGTGGTTAAAGAGAATCTTATTTCAAGACCTGAATTCAAATTCCGCTCCCCAGTGCATCTTCGACTCCCTGGTTTCTTTCATGAACGCACATACACCTTTTTTACATGTCCTTGGTGTTTTGGAGTCTGCCGGTGTTGTTCAACCCTCCCTTCTCCCTCAGTATCCCACCATCTATCCCGAACCCCTTCCTCTGCTGTCAGTCATGATACACAGTAATGTCCGCTAACGGGATTCAGTGTGTCCCTCGCTTGTCACAACTACAGCGCCTCTCTTTCCAGCTTCTATTCTTCAGGCACTTTTATCGCCAGCATAAGTCACTGACTCAGTGCGACCTGTCTGCTTCCACCACCCCACCTCTCCCCTTCCTCTTCCTCTCGATCTTCCTCCCACTCTCCACTCATTTTCCAGTCCTTCTTCTAATCTCTCCTCATGTTCTGCCCCGCCTCTACCTCTGTCCACCTTTCATCTACTCCATCTTTCTCCATCTAACTACTCCTCCTCTCCTCCCTTGATGTCTCCGAACCTCCCCTCTCCCTCTTCTCCCTCTGTCCTCCTTCACATCTCTCTATCGCTCTCCGGTCCCCATCTGGGTAAATGCAAGAGCTATCTGGTGTAAACAATTGCTAACTGAATGCTGACACACAGATCGCCGTGCGCTCTCTCTTAACCACATTAGGAGAGGAGAGAGTGTGTGTCCAATCTCTAGTCCCCCTCCCCCTTGTGATGCCACGGCTGGCCCAGAGAAAATTGCAGAAAAGTGCTCATGTAATCAAAGATACTGATACACATAGTGAAAGAGACACAGAGATAAACAGATGCACAAATACACACACACATCATAACAGACACACATAAACAAATATAGACTCGTGGCGTTCACACACATTGAACTGATTGTACCCATATACCCTTGGTGCAACAGTGATGTATAATACATGAGCTTTCCACATACATAAACATGTCTCACACTGATCAGAGCCATTACAGTCGCTTAGAGCCCATCCTGTGTGTGTGTGTGTGTGTGTGTGTGTGAGTGGGAGCCATTCATGTATCCATTAGTTTTTATGTATATGTTCAACAAGGGGCTAAGAGCACAGATTTCCCACTCGTGAATTGACCCAGCTGCAAAGATGACTGTATCAAAAGCAGGCTGTGCTCTCTACAACATCAAGAAATTATATATAGATGTGGCAGACCCACTTTTCTTGCTCTTACAAAAATATAGTACACAGCAGGCTGCAATAATCGATATAACCTGAGAAGGCAGGTCATAAATCTAAGCAAATGTATTTCCCAGAAGGGCAATGGATGCTTAAGGCTTCACACAAACACAAACATTATTATGTTTGCGCACAGTGTGAAAAAATAAGCATTTTGCACAAACACGAGCGCATCCCCGACAGATGTGGATGTGGAGCCAAATACTTATTATCACCGACTTATAGGGTCGCGTAATAAATGGACGCAATTAAGCCGGGTTTTTGAGGCGGCTCGGAGCCGATCAACCTCATTAGAGACGCGCTGAACCGCGGAGAAATTGCGCATACGGACGGCGTGCAGGTAAAATATTTGCCCCGGGCTGTCGGTGCTCGGTATGTGACAGTCTGTCAGCCGCTGGCCCCAGCCGTCCTCTGGTAACGGCTGCGTGCAGACAGACAGGAGTGCGCACACGCGCGCCGTCTGTTAGGAATCGGCTCGCACGCGTAAAAATATTGCGCCGGTCCAGTTTGCACAAAAAGTGACAGCCCCGTCTCCTCTCCTTGTGATGGGAAGAAAACACGGACTACAAATCTGGAAGAATCGATAAATGGGTCAAGAAAAGAATCAATCAATGTATAACAGTTATTATGGCGCTGAAATTCCCCCACATAAAAGCACATATGAGTGTGCGCCAGCGGACAGGTCCTCAATCTCTTTGAGCAAGGGCTCCCAATTAGGACTATATATGTCCAATGTCGTCCATTATGAAACTGGCCCCGCTGTAAAATTTCTTATAACAACAACTCACAGGTAATTTTACCCGAAGCTTTAAGGGACGTACTTTTATAACGACAAAAAATCCTGCAAAACCCTTCAGGGTCTCGTAAATACGCACGGAGACCGTCCGCCGTGGGAATAAACCACATGCATCTATGTCACGGAAACAATTCAAGGAAACCACGAATTGATATTGAAGTATTTTAAGTGCCACGTACCGTAATTTCAATTTAAATGTGATGTCTGGTGAATGTCAAGCAGCGGTGCCAAAGAGCAGGCAGGCAGAGAGAAACGCAATTCCCAAATACCAAGCGAGGGGAAACTAGGTCTGATCTTCAGTCAGCCTGACCGCCGTAAAAAAANAAAAAAAAAAAAATCAAACACGCTCACAATGACAGGATTATCTGCTTTCAGTCTAATCTGAATTTACCTCTGAATGTCGGATCACGGTGTGATTGTCTCAAGTTTCTTCGTCCGTCGCCCGTTCTGCCCGTCAGCCGGTCACAAAACTGAGTCCAAGAAGGACAAACGCTGTTATCGCGTCTCTCCCTCTCTCTCTCTCTCTCTCTCTCTCTCTCTCTCTCCCCTCTCTCTGTCTCTCTCTCCTCAGTAATAACGTGACTCTTGAAAATCTCTCAGCGCGCTTTTACCACCTCCAATTTCTCGGTTTTGTCTCTTTTTCCTCCTTTGATCTCTTCATCGCCGCTCTCTGTCGGAAGTGATTATTATTGGTATTGTGTCCATCATCACTCATCATCACCACCACCTCCTCAACCACCAACATCATCATCACGGCACCCAAAAATCAATACAGCCTTCTAATTAGCATAATATTCATGTGGTAAGGTATCCTGTGCACTGTGTAGGTATTTGTGTCATTTCCTATAATAGTCCAATAGGAACTCACATTGTGACTGCAAGTTCAGTACCACTTTATAGTAAAGGGTTTATATGGTGTAACTAAAGCCTTAATTAAAACTTAATGAATAATATACTGATGCTTTATTTATCAGTTATAAGACATTAATAAGGCTATTTAGAAATGGAAAAAAACCCTGAGTATTTATTAATACTCCTGTTATAAAGAGGTCACTGTAAGATAACTAACACACAGTGGACTGCAGGCTGCTACACTCATATTATTACAAGACATTTTAAAAAGAACTGTTGGAACCAATTTCTAGTGAGGCATTATATGTTGTAACTAATGCCTGAATTAGGCAGGCTTATTAGAATGAAGAAACCAATGAGTATTTATGATCAAATATTAATAAATACATGTGTTTCTTATCTTCTCAATGGCTAATAACTAATATATAATGATTAATTTCATTATTTATAAACATTAATTAAGGCGTTACTTACAACTTATAAACTAAGGATAGAGGGTGCTGTATACTGTACAGATTGTAAAGCCCCCTCAGCCAAAATTGGTGATTTGTGATGTCGGGCTATATACATAAAAACTGACTTGACTAAAACCTTAAGGGACTAAGGGGGTCTTGAAAAAGTGGTACCAAATGTTCTGTTCAAAATGTTATATAATAGTATGACTGTTCCTGTGGTGACTTGCAGTATACTATATGTATTGTAGGTATCATATTTGACCTCTTACCAACACAAGTATTGATTATTTCATTTTTATGGTAACCCGTGGCTTGTAACTGAGCCATAAAGCATCAGTAAATGATGTATTAACCAATGTTGTTAGAAAATGGTACCAAAAATTATTTTTAAATTATGAGTGTTTCTGTTGTGACTCATATGTCACTGTCAGTCATAGTCAGTTATTGTGACCTCTTCCCATAGTCTCTGGAACTTTTAATCTCTTACAGCCTGTTATTATTATTCTATTACCACAATATTTAAAGGATCCTGTGGGGGTTTTGGCCATATTAGCGCACTAACAGGGCTGTGGAGGAATGTTTTTACAAACGGGTCCCTGTTTTATTTGTATCGCGCACACGCACTAGGACATACAAGCACGCGGGCAGACACATTCCTGCCCGCGGTTTCACACTATTCAGGTGATTGGCAGTCGGTGGTAGTAATGTGCCCTGAAACGTAGTAATGCACCGACAAAGGCAGTGAAGAAGAAGACAGCAAGCTAGCAAACAGGTATGTAAACAATGTACGATTTACAATATTTTAAAAACTGGCTTTCAAATGTTTTATGAGGAAGGAGGTGGATTTAACACGTTTGTTAGTCTTCAAGGATTCACACGAATGTAAACAACTTTTGTTTATTTACCAGAAAACTTACAAGGGCGTCTTTAAAGGTATAACGAGTAGGATTTTCCTAAAAAACAAGGACTCATACAAAAATAATCCCTCTCAATCATCATTTATGACCCACTAGAAGTGTGTGGCGGTGTCTGTATCTGCAGAGACTCTGCCCTCTGCCTGTATTTTCTTATTTTGTTGTGTCAGGACATTTCTGGGCGTCAACCTTTGGGCAGTGGTGTGTAGCTGCAAGCCAATAACAGCGCGCAGGGTGTGAGGTGCGGGACTCTATAAAAACACAGCGACCAGTTGCCAGACCGTAAGCACGTGGGACCACCAGAAGCTTTGAGCCGGGGAGGAGGGGCCAATTTTGAATGTTGTGTTTACAAACAGCAACCGACAAATCCTACTCGTTATACCTTTAACATCAGTCTTACAGCATGGAACTTTATTCTTGGCTAACACACTGTGGGAGAGCACAACAAGCAGTGCAATTGAATATTAATATTTTATTGAAATCACTGCTGCTTGGTGGTGGATGTCTTTTCTTGCTGCTAAGCAAGAGAGCTTAAGGGATTGTTCAGACTGCAGGCAAATCAGATTTGTTTCTCAGATCAGATCTTTAAGACGGACTGTCCGCACTGTTATTTGCAGGTGATCAGATTGGATTTGTGTGTCCAGACATCACCAACCTATCTGCATGGGTTGCTGTGGTAACGATGTAGACGTCAGTAACTACGTACGCTGGTGACACTCTGCATACTGCTATGCTAGTAGCAGCATGGATTCTGCTCAGCTGCTGTGATGCACTTCCGTCACTCTGGATTTGACATCATCGTTGCGTGGTGCGTTGCGAGTGACGCAAAAGACACTTTGAAATCCGCTTTGAGAGGCCAGAGCGGCCGGGCTGAGACGCATGTGTAGAAATCTGATTGGAATCGCATTTCAAACAACCTTCAAATGTGGCTTGGATCCAATTTACAAAAATCGCATTTCATGTATGTTTTTTTGCTGTCCAGACTTCTGGATATGCCAAAAATCAGATTTGGGCTGGCAGTCTCAACAAGGTCCACTGCTCACCTTACTGAGAAGCTTTGCAAGGTGCTGGAAGGACAATCATATTTAAATACATAAAAGACCATCTGTACACTGGGATCTATTTATTTACAGTGTGCAGTTCCTTGTGTGTAGATGTACTTTTTTTTTTTTTTACACATCAGGGCTAAAGTCACTCTTTAATTCTTCAGAAAATCTTTGAAAAATAGTTTGGTCCAACTGATCAAGTGCTCAAGTTAGAGGTATTTATACCCAGTATGAGATGTTTCAGGAAAAAAGAACTCAAATTGGTAAATTAGTGCACCTGTCATTTTATTCTTTGCTTGTTTCATGCATCTTATCAGGTCCTCATTATCAGGAAATTGCACTGGGACATTAATTGGTCTCCTGGAAGAACTGTTATCTTTCTACAATATTTGTCTTGCACACACTATCTAGTTATTAAGTTGTTCCCTTTAGTCCATCTTTTTCCATTTTTATCAAGTCATGAACACACTTGCTCATACTTTGCTCACTGTATCGTCATTGTCATCTGTTAAACTCCGTCTTCTCTCTTTATTACCAGACTGTCCTCCCTACCAGAGGCTCCTGCAGCCATTGACTGGAGTTACTACAAGAGCGCAGTGGCCAAAGCCGGGATGGTTGATGAGTTTGAGAAGAAGGTGAGCTTTACTCCACTGGTTTATTCAACAGGTCATGAGCATTATGCCATCTCTCCATTAAATGTGGGTTAAAATCCCACCTCTGACACTGTATAGCAACTTTCACTTTAATTGTGGGGGGCATATTTTTTATCACTGCATCCACCTATGCTGAGACTTTTCCAGATAATGTAAAGACACATCCCAATATCCAAGTTAATGGTGAATTCACTGGAGCATAAATACATTGAAGTCATCAGTAGAGGCCATAGAATCTAACTGACAAATCTTAGCTTGTCACTTGTAGGATCTCTTGAAATTATGCTTGGTGTGAACAGCTTTGAGGGTGACTTGTGGCAGGAATACTACATCTTAAATTCCCTTTTGGCCCCTCTGCAAAAATGATCAGTTTAGCTAGTGGTTGTATTAATTTGTTCAGCATTTGTTGGTTTCGTGTTACCGTGGTAAATCATAAATGTTCCTCCTGCACACAGTTCAAAGCCCTTCAGATCCCTGAGCCTGTTGACACACAGACGAGCGCCATCAATTCACAGGAGGCTGAAGCTGTAAGTGATTACATCAAACAAATCCATGTATCGCCTGAATTTCAGCTTTACTGTACCGTTGTAAAATTGGTTTACTTTAAATTTGAAAACTGTTGCAGTTAAACCAAAACCAAATTGGTAATTATCTGTATTTTTTTTTGTAACTACTGTGGGAATTTTAATGTGCACAAATAGTTCAGCAACCATGAAATTCACCCAACTAAACCAACTAAACTAACCTAAAACAGACATTGTAAATTAAAGCAAAGATATGCAGAAACTGGAATTAATAAAGTTTTTCACATGACAGCAGCGATATGATTTGCCGTTGTCATTTTGCATTGTCAGATGTAATCATTTCACTTTCCTCTAACAGAACAAAAGCGCATCCTTATACATTGAAGGATCTAAGGCCCGCATTGCTCAGTATGAGAAGGAGGTGAGACAGTAGTTGCGTTATTTTCTAAAACACCTCATGGACTTCTTCAGGAAATCTGCATTCATAACCTCACTGTTTTTTTCTGTCTCTCTCTTTCTGTTCTTTCGTGTTTGGTCTCAGTTGGATAAGTTTAAGAACATGATCCCCTTCGACCAGATGACCATCGAGGACCTCAACGACACCTTCCCCGAGACTAAGTTGGACAAGGTCAAACACCCCTACTGGCCCCACAAGCCCATTGCGGAACTGTAATCCTATTACTGGACACTCACCTCACAATAAAGATTATGTATTTTAAAGAGAACTGTTTGATGATTTAATTATCTGATAAACATCTGAAAAGAAATGTGTGTCTGAGTTGTTTTGAAATATGGGCCAAATACAGTTCAGGCAGCTGTGATGTTGTAGGTAGTGCCCACGAGGGGGCGATGCTACTTTAGTTTTACTTTGAAAGGTAAGCTTGGCGGTTAAAATAACTATTTACTAACATTTTGACAGACACTATAATGTTATAATTAATCTACTTTTCTCTTGGATTGAGCTCTGTAACCACGTTATGGTGAAAACGTGTTACCAAGGTTACTGTGCTTCTGTGGGCATTAAATCAATCCTGATTCAATTAGCGGCAGTCCTGAGGTACAGCAGAGCGCAGAGGTCTGGTAAATAACAGCATGACGTAATCACTGTAATCAATGATAAAGTTTCGATTACATATTAGCATACAGTATATCGTTTGTCAACTTATCTCAGCAACGTCCCATGTCAAAGTCCGACTGAAATGCTCGAAAGTTCATCTGCATTTATAGGTTAACGTAATGTGTCAATCATTCCTGATGTTATCCAATCATCGCTCGACTGGTTGTGTCCCTCAATAATCATTGGACACCAACTATTTATTTACATAGAAGTGGGTGGGATATCAGGCCTTCGCCCCAGCTTTGCATTTTGATTGGTCCCCTTTTACAGCGTCTCAGTTGTTGATTGGCCAGAGTTTTGTGGAAAGTAAAACAGGAGGGGTTTCATGAAAGCTGATTTCCGTTGTATGTTATTTGACAGTCAGTGACGATTGAAGGGAGTCCATCAGCCCAGGTAAAAACATTCTTTAATAACCTATCTATAATTTAATGACATGTTTTCAGTGTGATATATTTAACTCACGGTCGTGCGATTTACTGAGCATTTTCCTTCAGCGCTGGTGAGTAACCAGCGGTAAAAACAGGAGCTATCCGTTTAAGTGTGTCAATAACGGTAGAGCTCATTCATATTGCTCCTGCGGAGGTCAAAAATGGAAAACATGACAGCATCAGAAACCATTCTCATTTCAACATTTATGATGTTTTGGAGTTGTTTTATGTCCACACCCGCGACGGTGACCACAGTAAACCGCTACCAGTAGCATGGATAGCTAGCTAACGTTATCCAGTGACAGCGTTAGCCACAAGAGATTACGGTGTAGATGGGATAGTCAGCCAGGTGCCCTCTGCCCTGGATGGTGGAAGGATGTTTGATTCAGCTTTTTTTTTTAACCCAGCAAATTCAGCCAAAGACTAATGGTAATATCACCCAAAACATGTAATGTTTCTCCAAGTGGAAATCACTCATTTTACACTCGTCTGAATATAAACAATAAGGCCTAACTGTATCCATTTAGCCACAATCACCTATAGGCTTCATGTGACTGTTAGCTAGCTAACGGTACACCACTGCGTCAAAACACCCTCTGCTGGTGTGAAGTAGCCACATTTCGTACAAGCTGGAGGTTTATTGAGAGAAAACTCCACTTTTTTAGTATTCTGTTGAGCGGTCTCCCGCCGACTTGGTGTGTTTACAACACAACTAAACAATCCTGCCAAGGGATTTACGGGAGGTCAGTAAGGCAACACCTCTGTGGGTGCAAATTATGCAAAACTATTTTGGCTGGAGGGAAATATGAGCTGATGTCGTCCTCTGACTTCACCTTGGTCAGTGCTTTGCTGCCGTTTGTATTGGGGCTTATGCTCTCTATATATTTCCTCCTAAGCTCCCATTTGCTCAAACTTTAAGACATGTTTCATAAAGATATAGTGTGAAGTGAAATTTAACAGTTTGGCTTGACTTCCAGGGTCAAAGGTGACAGACCAGCTTGTGTGTTGGGGGAAGCACATTCAACCAAAGACATGTTTCTCTGTGGTTGTCCTCTTCCACTGTTAAATCATGAAAATATAGATGTAGTGCAGAATCACTGCATTTTATAATGGTTTTTTTTTTTCCAACCATACATCATCTAAATGACGCGTTCAAACACATCATAAGGCCTCGTAACACTACAGGCTTGTTACTGTTATTGTGAATCTCATGGCCTAGAGCGTGTATTGTGTTAGGTGAAAACAGACATGGTTGTGTTAGTAGTCGGCCCAGGTCTGCCCCTGGACAGTGGAGTCAACACTGGCCTCATTGTTCATAGAGAACAATGGGAGTAGGACTGCATGGAGGGAGGCACTGCTAAGAGGCTAGAGGTTGGCTACTGTCTCTTCCCTAGGGGATAGCAGCACTGTGTTTTTCTTAGTGTTATTACCACACCGGACGCTATGTAGAGACACAGAGAGACAATCTGTAGCAAAGTGTCGTGTGTAGCAACAAGTTTGGGTCAACTTTCTTGTCCAGAATGACGAAAGTTTAGTTGCAAAGGCGGCTGCACAAGTGACAGAGTAAGAAATGTCACATCCAAAAATCCAAGAGCTAGGCTCAGTTTTTGAGCAGGTAATTTTCAGAATAGAAAAGTAGTTGCAAAATATGGCTGGCTGCCCGGCAAAAACAAGAAATGAAAAATCCAACTGCAGCCAAAATTTGCTTACATTTGGCTGGTGTTGATTTCCCGCTCTGAAAGACTGACAGACATGTCCGGGTCAAGTCAAGGTGTCAAACACAAATTTCCATTGATTGACTTGTCATTTGCACGCAGCAACTCACTTATATTTGAATGTCCATTCACAAGTTCTGTTAAAAATGAAAACTCTCTCATTACATATGAATAAAAATAAATATTGAAGGATTAGTAAATGTAGCTTTAATAAACACATCTTTTAATGTTAGAAACACATGCCGAACACAGAATAGTCATTAATGCTGAAGATTCTCATTTGAGAGATTACGGCTTTGAATCTATGTGTCCCTTGCAACAGCATCCTGTTCTGTGGTTTGTTTGTGACTCACAGGGTTACTTTATGTAACATGACACTCCATCCTCAACCTTTCACTGATTGGATTTCATCTCTGCAGCACTTCAGCCACCCTCCCCCGGCCACTGATGTTATAGATTAAGCAGGAAATACACCAGACGAAAGATGCAGCTGATGCCAGCCTGTGTTGTTACTTCATATGTAGGCTGGACAATATTGGGCCATCATTGGCAGATATGATCTGCAAATGTTAGCAGTAAATATTAGCACAAAACATAGTCATTGTTAGTAATAGCCAAACCTCAGGTTAGAGATGAAATGATTAGTCAATCAACCGGTTAGTCGATCGACAGAAAAGTAACAACTATTTTGATGATTGATTGATCATTCATTCAGCCATTCAGCCATTTCTCAAGCAAAAATAATGAAAAATGCCAAACATTTTCTGGTTCCATCTTCTCAGATGAGATGATTTGCTGCTTTTCTCTGTTTTTATATCATTGTAAAGTGAATGTCTTTGGCTTTTGGACTTTTTTCGTTATTGATTAATTTCACAGATTATTGTAGAAGCTGGAAACAGGTCATTTTTTTGATAGTTTTGCTTTAAAAATGACTGACACAATTTATCGATTATCAAAAAAGTTGATTCAGTCAAGTCAATAATTTTTCTGTCGATTGATAAATCGACTAGCTAAACATTAGTTGCAGCTGATCCCCAGATTATGATAAAAATTGTGTTTTTATTAGCAGTATTCAACTAGTGTAATTTTGAATCAATTGCATCACAATTTATTGTCAGACTGAATGGGAATCAACGATTCATCTATAAATATTAACATACATTCAATCATCCTTTAGATAAATACTTAGGACACAGAACAAGAGGCCTGTTTGTAGTCTATTCTATGCCTATGGTAATGTCTTGAAGTTCTGGCTATTAGCCATGAGACGCTTGCTTGTTTGTAGGCTTCCTCATGCAAGTGCTGTAGCCTACTTTGTATGCCCTCAGCAAACAGAGGGTGTGTGTTGTTAGCCAGCTTGTTTTCCCTCCAGCCTCACTTTCTGCTGGAGTCGTCAGAGTAGGAGTGGGAAACCGGTGGACCTCGGCGAGCTAAGCTAGCATAGCTGTTTATTTGTCCATAGACAGTGAATGAAGCTTGTTGTCCTACGGCACATTCGCCTGTGTCAGCTGAATCAGTCTGTACTGGCAGATGAGGGCAGGGAGGTGGTATGTAGCCGGCCTGGATGAACTTTAGGAATTATTGCTTCAGTGCGGTGGAGCATCAGAGGATTCTGGTTATACTGGGCTACTCCCAGTAAATGTGCAGGGTTGTATGACTGTAAAAAGGGGAAACCTGGGTAGGTAAAATATTACAGTATGTAGAAGCAGTGTTTAGATGAGTGGTTGAAGGAAAGGGAGTGAAAATTGGTTGTGCAGTAAATTAAAAGCAAAAATATTATATTCTGTTAATGTAGCAGCAGTTAATTTCTCAAAGGGACAAGCAGTGCAGGTACTTATAAAAAACAAAATTAGTTGTATGCTGGTGAAAACCTCTCCATCACTACTGCAATGTGACAAACTGACATGCTCACAAAGTAAATTGTATTGCATTGTATAGAAAAACTGCCCACAAACTTCATTTTTTATTATGCTGCCTTAAATGTTGTCTCTAAATCCCCAATAGAGGTACCAATTAATTGGGACAGTAAGAAGATCATCTCATGGGGAGGTGAATGGAGAGGGATGGATGTATAAAAAGAGGGGAAGGGGTTACCATCTGGATAGGTTTTTATCTGTTATCTAGATAGCCTGCTGTGTCTGTGTGTGTGTGACAGAGACAAAGCCTGGTCCAGTGTCCTCAGCAGTGTGCTGCTGTAGGATGCAATAATTTGATCTTTCTCTAATTCTAGTACTCTGTTAAAGCGATTTTAAGGAGAGATTAAGTGTGGTTGTTACAACCAGACCGTTAAGGATACAAACAGGGACTTTCAATTCCTCTGCCCAGAGACAAGGCTGCATGCTAACAGCTTCATATTCTCTCTCTCCTTTAACCACATTTACTGGTTTCTCTTGAAGCTTGGAGCAGTTTAGTGTTTGCTTGTGTGCATGCGTGTCCGTAGTAACAATAAGAAATTTCCTTGATAGGAGTAGAAGCTGTGCTGAGGTAATTTTGTAGTTCACAGGAAATGAGAAAGGCTGTGATAGCCAGACGTTGGGCTGCAGCCACAAAGAAACTCAGCTGAGTCTTGAGGTGTGAGTGGATGTTTGATGATGTACCTACAAGTAAGGTGGCATCTTTCCAAGGATGTAGCTGAAAAGTCAGGAAAAAATATTTTAATTTCTGGACATGTTTGTGCGTGAGTGAACATAGCCGTGTTTTCCCCCTTTGATGGACCATTTTCACAGCAGACATTTTAAATTGCCGTAGTAGGAAAGCACCAGTGTTACTAATAGCATCAACAATAACTCCTTTCTGTCAAGTGTCCCTGTAGGCCACTACAGTGTGGCAGTGAGGCAGCACGCGCAATACCAGTCAAATGGAACTCAGCCATTATTCATTTTAGTATTCACACCTGTGCTTTTCCTACTGTGACCTGTCAAAATATCTTCCATGAAGAAGGCCTGTTGAGTATGCATGTCTGTCTTTGTTTCCAGTGGCCGTTGATGGACCATCCCTATGAAGAAACAGGGTTACAATGGGACAGAGTACCTCCGAACAAGAGGTCCAAGGAGACAACCCCGAGGTTGGTTTGGTCACTGTATTTATTTGCCTAATGATAAAACACATGGAGTAAAGCACATGTATACATGTATAAGTATACATGCACAGTAAATGCAGCCCTGGAACAGGGCCCTGGAACAGGGGTGTGCTATCAGATGTTGGTAAGGGGGCTAACAGAAATTGATCTAAAAACTAAAAAATAATCTGTGAACAGATTGCACAAAATGCGGTATAGCAACCCACCAGCACAAAAGTCTGCACTGGTATCTTATGTTAGCCAATGAGAAAATACTCGTAGGTTACATGTTTAGTGGCAATTACACTGCACAAATTGCAGCCAACTCGCAGCACAGGACACAATAACAGCTCATGATAGCAAACCTTACTAGCTTCACACTTAACATGACCTTTTCCCAACAGTGGTCAGATGAATGTGGCTGGTAAACTTCTGTCCCAGCTGAACATGACAGATCAAATGGCCACAATCACAGGTCATAATATTCCCACGATGAAGCAGCCTTGGGGATTTCTAACTTCCTTTTGAAATAAAGTTTCTGCATTATTTGTCTCTATTGCAGACCGTTAGCTTGCCAGTCTAATGCATTGCACAGGCTATGCTCTCGGTCTTGCTTCGCTTACTCTGAAAATAACTTAACCAAAGCCAGACCTTAGCCCAAAGCTGTACACAACAATACGTCTTGGATTCGACCCAAAACCCAATACATTGTCCAGACCCGTCAGGCTCGGTTTGGGTAACAGAACGCTACATGAGAAAGAGTTTCTCTGAATAAGATTTCTAAGGAGACACCTAAATAAGTATAATAACTTAAGGTAGAGGTGCACCGTATTAAATGTTTTTGTTAACCTATCATTTCCTCTGTCATGTGAGGATACATGACACTGTCCTCATATGCAAAGCAGCATGTGAAACATTGTTTATGACACTCAGCCCACTAGCATTGTACGAACTGTAGAGAATTCTGCTTGTTTTGTATTTACAGGCTCTCAGTTTGTCAGACTCCGGTTTGTCAATTTATTGGAGCCGTCACCTTAACACTGTAAATTGCACACACGTGTACACTTTCCACACTTACACTTTGATTTCCAAACTCCATTGCGCCTACTCAAAGCCTCCAGCTAAAGTATATTTCTGTGTGCACATGCTGCCTATGCACTCACCCATCTGTCAGCCAAACTGTCAATATCCCCAGTGTCTGGCTTAGGCCTTTTACTGCCAAATAACCCTTAGCTCCTCGCACACTAATCAATAACCACTGATAACAGACGTGTAGTCTCATTGGCTGTCAGCCAGAACACTAAAAACATATTACTCTTGCTCTTACAATACTGTATCTGATGGGTAGCTAGCCACACACACACACACACACTAAAACAAACTAGCTTATCTTGGCCACAGATTCTTTCCATTTCCTGCGCTGACAGTCTTGTTTTGATGAGTAAATAAGAGCTTGCCTTAGTTTGATGTTACTGAAATTAAGCGATAAAAGTCTCCTTAATCAAACCAAAAGGAAAAACTACTCTGCTCTCTATGAGTATTCTTCCTCTGTTTAGCTGCTTGTTTTGGAAGACAATGCACATGGTTAGAAATAAGCCATTTCCTTCTTGTTCTCATGCCTTCCTCTTATCTTTTCTTTCTTTCTTTCATGCTTATTTGCTTTCTGTTTCCCTCTGCCTCACCTGAAGTCCAGCTCCATCAGTTTTCATTATATCTTGTTGTGAGCCTATGGGCCATGTCTGTGACTGACATGAATACAGCCCAAGGGTGGAATTCAGTTACCAGTAGGTCACACGACATGTTTTTTTATGGCTATTCAAAGCCAGACTGGACTTCTCCAACCACTGGAGTCAGTTAGGAATTAGGGGAGCTCTGTGCCTGATATTCAGCACAGGTTATCTTGACGAGTGACCTGCAGACTGCAGCCTTTCCAGTGGACTCCAGACCACTTAGGGCCTGATAAGATTTTTTTCTGAGCATATTCTCTCTTTGTTTTCAGGCTCAGTCTGCCCCCGCTAACATTAAGAATTAATTCAATTTAGTGTTTTATCTGCATTCTTTGAATCTATTGTAGCAAAAGAAACAAGCCTATCTTGGCCACAGAATCTACACACTCCCTGCAGTCACAGTTTTGTTTAGATACATTTGTGGAAAAACTTCACACCTGGGCTGCATGCCCAGCCCTGGTTTGCCCTTTACAGTGTGCCAGCTTGTAGCTTGTGAACCCAACAGCTTCACATCTGGAATCTGTACGTAGGGAGCAGAGCAAGGAAGATCTGAGTGTTTTTAATAGAATGAAAAGTGGAAGTAAAGGCTTGGGAAACAACAAATAGTTGGAGGACACATGTAAGGGCACACGAGTGGAGAAGGTCAGATAAGATGTCACATCTTCATCCCCTCCTCGTCTCGTTTCCCTGGCACTGATAGTCCGACATTCCTGCCTCCAGGGCAAATCCCTTATTCCCACATTCCATTACACTTCAATGGAATTGAAGCCTTCAGGCCCAGGCTCACACACTATTTCAGTCTCAATATACTGTAGGAGGCAGCAGCCATCGGGTATGCTACTAAGTAACTAGCATGCTGCCTAGAGGTCTTGGTTGCTTGTTTGGATGAGTAATTTCTCTGTATTTTTCTGTTACATCAGGACGGGTTTAATAACATCAAGACATTTGTGGAGGAGGAACTACAGACGAGCATGGTGAGTTTCATTGATACATCTTGTCCTTTTCGCTTTGCATTCATTCAGTTGCTGTTGGGTCACCCCTGCAGGAAATTGTATGACTACCACACGTGTTTCACTATGGGAAAAGAAACTCAGAAAATAAGAAAATAAAATTTTGCTCCATAATATTTAGAAAGCACAAGCACACCGATGAAATAATGAAGTGCTTTTAATACATTAAAACATTCAAGTAAATATGATTTTAGTGCTGCAGCCATTTACTGTACACATATGAACTCTCTTCCCCTTTTGTTCTCCTCTGTTCAGATGGTGGGGATGGTGATTGGCGCCGGCATCGCCATAGTCCTCATCGCCATCCTCATCTTCTTCATCTTGCGGAGGATCAAGCTTCGAAGTCAGTAATTGCTGAGATCCCTACCTTACTAATGCACTTAGAGCACGTACTGATGTAAAAAATGAGTACTTGTATGTATCTCTGTGGTAATTTGTCATTTCTTCTATTTCACAGACCTAGAAGCTCAGGAGGCACCAAAATACCGCTTTCGCAAGAGGGACAAAGTCATGTTCTATGGGCGAAAGATCATGCGTAAAGTGAGTGTGTGGCTCAGAGTTTTAGTTATCATAGGCTGGCTCTGACAGAAATATAATGGAAATGGTACTTACACCAATATGTTTCCCAACAGGTCTCGCAGTCTACCTCTTCCCTGGTGGGTACATCGTCGTCCTCTCGGCCACGCCTAAAGAAGAAGCAGAAGATGCTCAACATTGCCAAAAAGTACATCAGAAAGCTCACTCTCACCAACAATAAAACTTCTATTACTGTCATGACCAGTTCACTGTTAGTGGTTGGCACTCTTTCTTCTCTTTCTTCATCTCATCACACTGTTTTTCTGCTGTGCAGGATCCTGCGCTTTAAGAAGGAGGTGCCCACCCTGCAGGCCAAGGAGCCCCCTCCCTCAGTGCTGGAGGCTGACCTCACAGAGTTTGATGTGGCCAACTCCCACCTCCCGTCTGAGGTGCTCTACATGCTCAAAAATGTCCGGTAGGTTGATCGTCTGTTTAATTGTGTTATTATATGCCCTTGTAAAACACAGTCTTCTAAAGGCCCAAACATGTCTGTACATTACAGAGTTGATTTCAATGATTTATAAGCACCTCATGTGAAGCCATGCCTTTGAGATGTGTGCGCCTGTTGTGAAGCGGTTGCCTAGCAAACTGTGCTCATAAAGCTCAGTTAATAGCATGCCACACGACTTATCCCAGTTTTTAAAAGAAGACTCACATTTTTGAATATATAAACCCGCACAGATTAGTGTTCACACCTGTACACACCTGTGTGCGTGTCCTAACCTCTCTGTCATCCTTCACTGCAGTGTGCTGGGTCACTTCGAGAAGCCCCTCTTCCTGGAGCTTTGTAAACACATGGTGTTTGTGCAGTTCCAACAAGGGGAGTACGTCTTCAGGCCGGGCCAGCCTGACAGCAGCATCTACGTGGTTCAGGATGGAAAACTAGAATTGTGCCTTACTGGAACGGTACGCAGGCTTGTGTGTGTACAAATGCCCACGTATTCTGATTACCTGTGAATTTCATGCATGCAGTTGGTATTCTCAGTTGTTTTTGTGTTTGAAGATTATATGGTCTGAAGTGTAAAATCTTAATGCACACGGGAGCAAATCTACTCAGGGGCTTAACCATGGGAGTTCTGGCTTTAACAACGAATTAGCATCTATTAACATTTGACTCAGATAATCTCATTAGGGAACTAGTGGAATATGGCTTGAATATTGTTGGCAAAGGTTAATGACAAGTAAGTATCCTTATTTCAGTCTAGGTGTTATCTATATCAGTAAAGTGTAGCTACTCAAGTTCTTAGGAATAAGACAGAATAAGACGTATACATATCAAGCAACTTGTGTTCATAAGGTTTTCGGTTTTCCAGGATGGCAAAGAAAGTGTGGTGAAGGAGGTTTACCCAGGAGACAGTGTCCACAGCCTGCTCAGCATCCTGGATGTCATCACAGTAGGTCACACCCACTTCTTGCCACACACACAAAAATCTGCACAGACAAGGGTGCTTCGTCACACCTGTACACACAGGCTTCCCCATACAAACAATGCACACATTCCTGAATGAGATGCAGTCCTGGGTATCAGTGTGTTGGACCCCACCCACTTCCTCACATCATGACTCACCGAACCTTCTCCACCTGGCAGACACGTGACTCATACCCTGATCTTTAGTTGTAATTCAGTGAAAATCCTGGATTAACCGAATGGAATCAGTATGATGTCAACGTCCATCTTGAATTAAGCGGGTTAGAATAATAACCATAAAGATTTCCAATTTTTTAGATAGACTTAAAACAACATTACTACAAGAATTGTCTAGAAAAGCAACCTCCCACATCAGAGCTTCTTAAAATATGAAAAGTGTGTGAAGTATTCTGTGGGATCTTCAGGGCCACCAGAAGCCTTACAGAACGGTGTCGGCACGGGCTGCAGAGGTTTCCACTGTTCTCCGTTTACCTGTAGAAGCCTTCCTCTCTATATTTGAGAAGTACCCTGAGAGCCTGGTGCGGGTAGTACAGGTGAGTTGTGTGTGTAAATCAGTTGAGTCTTTTGAGATATATATATATATATATATATATATATATATGTGTGTGTATATACAGTATGTCCTCTACTGTACAGTTTTATGAATGTATGTGGTCATAAAACTGAAGTGGTTTTGATAAAGTCATCTGTCAGTTTGCATGTGATATGTCAAATGACTCACTTCCTGTTGTATCTGTCCAGATTATCATGGTTCGTCTCCAAAGAGTAACAGTCCTGGCCCTGCACAACTATCTGGGGCTCACCAATGAGCTCTTCAGCCATGTGAGTTTATCACACATGCACATGAACACACAGTACACCAGACAGTCCCATGCAAACATCTGTGGGTGATGTGGTTTGGCATTTATCAGGAATCCTGCATCATTAGCGCAGCACACATACTGTTTTTATTATGATTAGAGTCACTAAATGCGAATGTTGTGTCTCTCTTTCCACTCTCCCCCATCACACACACACACACACACACACACACACACACAAATGAACACATACATCATGCCACATACTACTCGTACTTGTACTATAGGAAATGCAGCCCTCGCGTCTGCCACCTCCATCTCCCCACCCGACTCGCACCAGTCCCATTCGCCATGGCAAGCGCTTCGGCAGCCTGACAGTGCCTGAGGAGCATCGGGAAGCTGCCATTAAGGGTGAAGCTACAGGTAGGAAGAGAATACCAAAGAGACTGTAATAGGACGATAGGATGTTGTCTGTAAATGATTAGCTGAAATAAGACTAAAGTCACTCTGAGGTTGAGAAAATGAATCTTAATTATACATTTATTGGTTTCAATTAAACCTTAAATATATAAATATCCTGACTCTTCATTTTCCTCCAGTGTCTGTTTTGTGTTTGGTTCCTTGTTAAATTCTGCATCTGTGTTTTACTGTATGTACAGGAGGGGAACAAGGGAAGGATGGAGCAACAGTGCCAACTCTTAGCCGGACCATCTCCATGCCTGTGGACATTGCTGGTGAGGGTCTTCTCTCTTGTTCAAACAGATAATGTTTTCCATAATGTTTTACCAATGAACAGGATATGTTTTAACTTTATGATGTGCTATTTTGAGAAAGCAGTGTCATAAACCCACGGCAGTCAGTTCTTCTGATGTCATACCTATCTACAATACACTACATGTACCTGGTCTTTGGGCATGTTCACACCAGTCATATTGAAAGCATTTTATTCAAGCGATAGACCCCTTTAGTTTGCTTCTTTTTGGCATGTATGAACAGTTATTACCCTCACTGTAGCTGCCTGACGAGACAGGTCTCTGTTCTTTTTCAAATGAAGCACAGTGCAGTTAGAAAGGCGAACAAAACAATCTCAACCATCTGCAGGTAACAGCACGTTAACACAGACAGATTTACAGTCACGAAGACACAGATGTTGACATGTGATAGCCAGCAGTGAAGCCATGCTTGGAAAGCCTAGCATGACGGAATGAAGTGAGGGCAAACTGCAGCCTCACTGCACACTTATACTCACTAAACTAAACTTTATGAAAATAAAGGCAGACAGTTCCGTCCTGCCAAACTCGGCTGAAATTACAGAGATTGAGATTTGATTTGCCCCTCTGCCTCCAAAATGTCTGTAGACTCAGAATGAAAGGTAATTCAAACTCAAAGTAGGCCTATTAAAAAATGCAACTACTCTTTTTTTTTATACTAAAAAGTGAACACAGGTGTGATCACAACCATACAAATAACCTGATTGTTGCTCTCAGAAAGGCTTATAGGATAATTTCCCCCTGGCTTAAAGAAGACCATTTGTCTTTTTCAGACTCCTCACAGCATAGTTGCCTTTAGATGTTAGAACATGTTGGGGTTTTTTTTTGGTTTTATAAAAAGGGCTGCAGATTAAAAATTGAGAACCTTTTTTTTTAAAAAGCATCCTGTTTGGGCTTTAAAGTTATTCATTTGTTCTGTTCAAACATAATAATCATCCAACGTTAAGATGTATATTTCTTACCTAATAGAAGCTGACTGTTGATTAATGACTGAAGAACACTCTCTACATTTTGTCTGTGCAGGTATACAGAAAAGTCTGAGATCAGACTTTGACATGGCATACGAACGGGGGCGGATCTCTGTCTCCGCAGAGGACGGCAACACTCCTCCTACTTTTACTCGGGTCAGTACACTGCAGACTCTTGAGACACAAATGACATGAGGCTTACTTAATTGATCTCCTGATATAAAATTGGGTGATTGCACCAGCAGCTACAGTGGTGTTTGAGAACAAAGACTAAAAGTTCACTACAGGGCATGAGTAACAATCCAGTATATAAAGTGCCCTGAATATGTAAAATTAAGTGTCTCTCTGAGGCTACTGAAATGTTTTTTTTCTTGACAGCTAACAATGATTTCTTACTAGAAATGATTATCTATCAATAATAATATGCTGTGTGTGTGATATTAAAATATTATATCAACATTATATCGGTTTTGACCATGTAAATGTGATGTTTATGGTTTAGTATGTCAAAAACTCAGTTAAGTATATGATATCATATGATCTACTTATCAGATTGGAAGATAAAGTTTTAGTTAATAATCTCATCATGATACTTCATTATATTTCTATTTTAGATTGAGACTCATCAAACATTTTCTTGTTTGTGTATCGTTACAGTCAGTATCCCAGGACCAGCGGGAGCGGAGGGTGACAGTAGACGAGGTTCCCTCAGGGATCTATCTGTATCCAGAGGAAGAATCTGGAGTGGACAATATTTTTACACCTGTAACCAGTCGATCCAGTACTGCTCTGTTTGAGGAAGCTCAGAAAGAGGTCCTCAAACTCATGAGGATTGAGGTTTGTTTAATTGTTTTGGCTACTGATGGTGTGTCTTGATGTTATTATGTAGTGGTATCACACGACACTTAATAGTATGGCACAGACACGATTGAGAAGAATAATAAAACATAACTTGTCAAATTTTTTTCATATGCTATTTTGCACAACCTGAAGTGCATACATTTTTTGTATTGTAATCAAACCCATAGGGATTGTATTGTAAATTAAAGCAAATTATCAACAAGCATTAATCACACTGCCTGCAAAACCAAGAGTGTAAGAATTAAAATACCAAATGACAGCGAGTTAATTTAAGACAACATTTCAAGTCATTTACATTTACTCATGATCCCTCAGCTTTAAAAACAAAGATGTCAACCCAAATCACTAATGTTGTTGGCCGTGACCATAGTACTAGATGTTTTCCACAATATGTCAAATGGTATTATCAAATGTGTTTCCATATTGTCACATTAGTTTTGTAGTAGTCGAACTACTGCAAGTAAAGCAGGATCTGAATGTGCCGTTAGTGCAGTGCACTCCCAATCACGCTATATACTGTAGAAATAATAATAGGCTCATTACATTCTTCTTTTTTTGCATGAATGAGCACATTGTCGCAAATCACCATGGAGCATCTGCTGACAGATTATGATGTAGAAAGGGGGTCAGTCAGCAGAGGAGCTGGGTTCAGTCTATAGATGAGGGGAGGGAGGGCTGCAGTGTCAATCCACAGTCTCTTAAAAGATTAGACACGAGCTGTTTTTATGTGTTTGGTAATAAGTAAGAAAAAACAGTGGATATGCAGAATATACATGCTAAATAAGTTTGCAAAATCCAGAAAAAAACATGAAGACAAACCAGAGTTCAGCTGAACTGGATTCTAGTCACTGTAACACATTGCATTGATCATTTAGAAAATCCAGAGTCAATAATAAAATTACACGCTCAACGCTTCTGTGCTACATCCAAGCAGATCGAATTCTAATGCAGATTTCAGCTCAAGACTACATTTGGTAGGAAGTTGTATACATGTGTTTGATGCAATCTGTGGTAAACCCTCTCTGTGTGCCTCTGAGTAGGTATTGCTACACCTAATATTTCAAAACATCATGTTGGTGTAACTAGATCAAAGTATGATTAAATACATGTTGCAGAATCGTCTGCAGCTTGATTTTCATCCAAAGGGGAACAAAGTAGAATGAAGACATTTTGTCCACATTGTTCCTCCACTTTCTCACTGTTTGACTTGACTTTTTTTCTGTCTTTCTTCTTAAATCCAGGACCCGTCCTTGTTAAATGGGAGAGTGACTCTGCACCATGCAAAGGCTGGAGCCGTGTTAGCCAGACAGGGAGACCAGGTACTTAACACAAGACATACTGGACTTATAATGGACTGATCTGTCTTCCTTTAGCATATCCTGCCCTACAAAGGCAGAGTGCAGTAACTACAGAAGCAGTGAAGTTGAGTTTTCAGGCTGGCTGTGAGACTGTGTAACAGATAGAAAGGTTGTAATTCATTTTATGTCTTTTTAGGTTCATTATTATTCTCCCAAAAATAATTACCATAGAACCAACATGATATGTAAAAAATGCAGATACTGCACTCTGCCTTTTAATTATCCTTACAGATTGCGAGGGGGAAATGCAGTATCTACAAATAAAATGGGGTCTTTCAGCTTTCTTGTCTATTTTAACTAGTTTAAGATATTTTATTTATTTTGATAATTTTCAGTTCACAGCTTATAGGCATTAAATTTATCTCTGTTTAATAGGTGTCTGTCTGTCCATATTATATTAATACTATATTCAAATCAATATAATAACTTAGTTTACAACTTAATACCTTTTTAAAAAATGTGAGTGGGCGAGCTGTCTGTGGCACAGAGTGCAGTAAGTGCAGCTGTGCGTTCTACAGCCCAGAGGGCAGTTAATGTGTTTTATGCTTAGTTTTCAGCTCTTACACATTTTTATTGCATACATTTTTTATATAGTAAAACAAATGTCAAAAGGCAGGGCCAGGTCTTTTTGACCCGATCTAGTTCTAGTATAGTAGAGTAATAGTAGCAAGTATAGTAATGATATATAGTAAATAAAGTAACTGAATCACTGCAACAAAAATTGAATGTGTCAGATTATACAGCAAAGTTATGTGTATCCTCTTCTGTCTCTGTTATCTCTATCTCCTCCTCTTTTCACCCTTTTAGGACGTGAGTCTGCACTTTGTCCTGTCTGGCTGTCTGCATGTCTACCAGCGGATGATTAACAAGCAGGAGGCCGTGTGCTTGTTTGTGACTCACCCAGGGGAGATGGTGGGTCAGCTCGCTGTGCTCACGGGAGAGCCCCTCATCTTCACCATCAAGGCCGTCCGAGACTGTACTTACCTCAAGATCTCAAAATCGGATTTCTATGAGTGAGTCGATCGCCTTTAATGTGGACAAACATGAATGACGAGAGTTTATAAGTCTAATACTATTTATGTGCTCTAATTAATAAAGCAACAATGTCCCATTATATGTCCCACAATGCAATGACACATTCATCCAAAACCTTTTAGGTTTGAATTTTAAATTTTAAATGAAGCTTTCTATACAGACTTATTGGTCTTCCATAATTACTGCAACCATTCAGTTTTGCTACAAAACATCTTCTTGTGTGTAGCTAGTATTTCTCAAGTCTGTGCCTGTGCTATATGCTGCCCCCTGCAGGATCATGAGGGAGCAGCCCAGTGTGGTGCTGAGTGCAGCTCACACGGTGGCCATCCGCATGTCCCCTTTTGTCAGGCAGATGGACTTTGCTATCGACTGGATGGCTGTGGAGGCTGGCAGAGCCCTCTACAGGTACTCTACTGCAGCGTTTCCTCAGATAAACATACAGACAAATATTTTGCTTCTTTATTCAAACTGTACTTGCCCATTTCCCCGTTTTAACATCATATCCTTGTTAATTTACAGTGTATTCATTCCCAGTTTATTTCTAATGGCTACTGTAATATCTGTGTTTATTCTCTTCTCATCCGCAGACAAGACGACCAGTCAGACTGCACCTACATTGTTCTGAATGGACGTCTGCGTTCAGTCATCCGCAAGGCAAATGGCAAGAAAGAACTAGTTGGGGAATATGGCAGAGGAGACCTCATTGGAGTGGTGAGAATAAGGCTCTTTTTCCCTTCAGTCGCAGTCTCATTCTGCCTTTTTATAAAAGCTATCAAAATAAAATATGGAGTTGAACATGATTAAGTTCAAAAGGGCTATTATGTTGATGCCTTGATGAGTTGCTATTGCGAGTAGTGCAGTGTTTTTGTTGATGCATACCACATCAGGGCAATTTTAATAAGATGTCTTTTATACTAGATTAGTAGTTGAAACAGTCATGTACTCTATAATGAATACTTTCAAATATTTTTGCACTATTTTGACTGAAATGACAAACCCAATCATCTTTCTTAAAATGTCGATCTGTTATTTATCATTATTATTACCTTCTTGCTATAATTAGGTTTTTTTTAGTTCTAAAACATCTCATGGTGTCTCATCTCATCTTGTACTTTAGGTGGAGGCATTGACCAGACAGCCGAGAGCCACCACCGTCCACGCTGTAAGAGACACAGAGCTGGTCAAACTGCCTGAGGGAACACTCAACAACATCAAAAGACGATATCCCCAGGTCAGTGACTACGTCTTGATCTGACTGTGCTTGTGTGTGCAGCTGAAATGGCACTGATGCTTGATGTCTGTTCAGGTGGTGACGAGGTTGATCCACTTGTTAGGCCAGAAGATCCTGGGGAACCTGCAGCAGGGTCGCGGGCCCTTCTCAGGTAAGGTGGTGATAAGGAGCATTTTATGTGCACACAAACATACTCTCTCCCTATTATCCTTGTTAGTCCAGCCTGATGCATTTAACATGCAGTATGCCCCATTTACACACTGTGATCATGTCTTCCAGGTTCACCCCTGAGTCTGCCCACTATGGCAACCAGCGCTGATGTTACCAACCCCGCCAGCAACCTCTCCACTGTGGCTGTCCTGCCTGTATGTGACGAGGTGCCGATCAATGCGTTCAACCTGGAGCTCAGCCATGCCCTCAGTGCCATTGGTAGGTCCACAGATCTTTTTATTTGTCCAGCCTTTTTTTTAATCAGGGATTGCTGGATTTCTATTCAGTTCCTGCTTATACCAGAAGTATACATTACTGCATTACATGGCATTTAGTTAATTAGTACCATGTAATGTAATATGTTAAAGTAAAACAGATTGGAGCGTGAAAGTTTTACATTCTTTGCTGTATTTTGTATTCTCTTTTTACACTGCCTGTTTGACACTTGCAGGGCCCACTCTGCTGTTAACCAGTGACATAATCAGAGAGCGTCTGGGTGCCTCTGCTTTGGACAGGTTAGTCTGATGATCAGAGAAACAGTTCTCAGTTCTTAATCATATCAAGCATCATCACAAAACTTTCCAACTGCAGCCTTTTTTCATTATCTCCCACACTCTTTTTTTCCCCATTTAAGTTCACCTGTATTGATCGCTGTCATTTCCACTCACTATATCTATAAATTCATTCTTCCTGTCATCAAAGCCTTTTTTGTACTCTGTGTCTGTTTTGGTGAATTAAAAACACTATTCCATATCCTCATTCCTGCTTTTCTCCTGTATCCATCAGTATCCATGAGTACCGTCTCTCCGGCTGGCTGGCCCAGCAGGAGGACATAAATCGGATTGTCCTGTACCAGACTGACAACAGCATGACCCCGTGGACTCAGCGCTGCATCCGCCAGGCTGACTGTATCCTCATCGTCGGCCTGGGGGACCAGGAACCTACCCTGGGAGAGGTATGTGTGTGTCTGGTAGAGGAAAGCGGGGAAAATTACGGTACCAAACAAACTTTTCAAATACAAACAAGTACATTTACTCTCTTTGTTCTAACTCTTGTTTCTTTCCTCTTCTCTTCCCCTGCAGTTGGAGCAGATGCTGGAGAACACAGCAGTTCGGGCTCTGAAGCAGCTAGTCCTCCTGCACAAAGAGGATGGGCCGGGCCCCTCCAGGACAGTCGAGTGGCTCAACATGCGTAGCTGGTGCTCCGGACATCTGCACCTCAAGTGTCCCCGCAGGGTCTTCTCCAGACGCAGCCCCAGCAAACTAGTACGGAGCTAATTTTACTCATGTGCAGCTGCTTTTTATGAAATAGTCATTCTTTAGTATACTACAAATATACTGTATTATGGTATGCTGTACTAGTTAGAATCAGGTGATAGAGTGGACAGTGAAATTGATTAGCCACTCCATAAATGTAAACTAAGAACGCAGTCATGAAATGATGGTCTGGTAAATCAACGACGCTTCAACGTGAAACATGTGCAAGAACACTGGTCACGTGTGTTGCTAAATGTTAATGGAAAGTTGATGCTGTTGCTGTATTTTCATGTGTATTTTCTATGTTTGTGCAGAGGGAGGTATATGAGAAGGTGTTTGAGAAAACGGCAGACAGGCACAGTGATTTCTCTCGGCTGGCCCGAGTCCTGACCGGAAACAGCATCGCCCTGGTGCTGGGAGGAGGCGGAGCCAGGTGAGCAGGCCTGTCCAACGAGGGCTGAGCCACAACTATAAGTACAGACATGTAGAGAGCTGTTCGTGTCTTACAAGTCTTAGTGTTTTGTAATATTAATAATGCATTTTACCCACCTGACATGAATGTTGTGTAATGTATCAGCAATCCTTCATTTTACCATTATGTAAGGTAATGCAGGGAAAGATTTTTTTAACATTAAAATACACCTGTCTTAAAAACTTTCCATTTCTTCTATTTTGAAACTTTTGTACTTGATTTTGAATGATTTGTACTTTTTTGCCCAAACTAAATTCTGACAATGAAAATTTACTCTTTTATACCAAAGGAACATCTCAAGTCATTTTTTACTATTCAGTGCCATGTGCAGCTTACAACATATGAAGTCATGTAGTGTACCTGACTGTTTGTTTTCCGTCATGCAGAGGCTGCTCTCATGTGGGTGTGATCAAAGCTATGGAGGAAGCGGGGATTCCTATTGACATAGTGGGTGGGACCTCAATCGGCTCGTTCATCGGTGCGCTGTACGCTGAGGAGAGGAGCGCTGTCAGAACCAAACAGAGAGCCAGAGAGTGGTCCAAGGTACAGCACACACCTGTGTACATCATTCAGTCATTTCTGTCTAAGATGGCATTTTTTAACTTAAAATGAAAAAGGTTTAATGTACCCAGCAGCCTTCAATTCAACTTCTTTCAATCAGCAACAGACTTACATCTGATTTCTTTGTATTTTGTTGTCCAACAGGCAATGAACTCAGTTTTTAAAACAGTCCTGGACCTGACCTATCCCATCACCTCTATGTTCTCTGGTTCTGCCTTCAACACCAGCATCTATAAAGTGTTCCAGGACAAGCAAGCTGAGGTGAGGGATTGCAGTTCAGAATCATTTTTCAAGTTCAGGGAGAATTTATTTACCACTGCAGTTAAGTCTGGCCAGAACACAAGAAGGTCATGTCAGTGGGAAAATAATAATAAGGTTTATGACACTGAAATACTTTATGTGTTCCCAGGACCTGTGGTTGCCATACTTCAACGTCACCACTGACATCACGGCCTCAGCCATGCGTGTTCACCAGGATGGTAAGTGACAGCTGAGCTGACTACAGGGGCCGCCACCCCTCTCTATCATTATTACTATTGTGATTGTATTTTTAGCATAAATGCAAACCCACACATACATAGAGATGCACAATAAAGGGCATGAGTAATTGCTTAAGTCTTTCTCAACATTTAACACAACTCAATCAATAATACTGCTCTGAATGACAGAGAACTAATGTGTGAAATTGGCATTGTCATCAATTCAAAAGTAATAAAACCGTTAGTAATGCTTGCAGCAGTCAGCCATTAGTTAAATGGCAAAGTATCTAAGCTATTACCTAAGTGAATATATTGGCATGTTGTTGCACCCACTCGATTTGAGAAGTGACTTTAGGCACTGTACCATTTTTCATCCTTTATACAACAAGTCTATAAATACGTTTTAGTTCTGTAGGCACAACTTGGGGCGATATACAAAAATTTAACTGACTTATGCATCATCTAGAGTGACAGGACTGCATGCCCTCAGATTTATGGTTTAAGGTGGGTATACTCCAAACTGAATTAAAGTTGGTGTATTCTCAAACTGCTGTTGATAACAGGACTTTGGGCAAATGTCAGTATAGTTACCTCGACTCTAGGTGTCTGTTTAATATTGTCCACGTCTGCTGTAGGACCTTGCGAGTCTCACTGGAGATAGAAAAGTTAAAGTTCCTCACAACAAGAGGTAAACGTGTGAAAACTAGTAAAATTTAATGGATGTTATCCTAAAACATGAGGATCTGAGAACATTGTGTAAAAACTGCCATTTATATCACATTATGGATGAGCTACAAGCAAGAGTATGTTAGGGAGTGGTGAAGTGGGAGCGGCCAGTCTGCATACATTGCAGCCATCAAAACCAAACGCATTGCTTCATTTCAGTCAGAAACCCACTATTTTGCCTCCACGAACATGCCAGTTTTAATCTGGTTTGGAGTACGCCACAGCCAAGGGCTTAAAAGGAGATTTCACTAAATATGTACAAAAGAAAACACCTTGTAGATGTTTCTGTGCTTGTGTCTGTTTAGAAAAGGCAAATGTGTTCTGTTTGAAATGCACCATCACTAACATTAGCTAAAGTAGATGTAGCCTGAAAAAGAACCCCCCACCAACCCTGCAAATCCACTGTGCCATTTTTTATGACATTTTTTATGTAATGCTACCTTGTATTTTACAGAATTGTGTGTCAAATTGAGGCAAGTTTCATTGTAAAGGCAATGTTTTGAATTATTATAATTTAGGCTGATTACTGGATTTAAGGGGTTTGTGGGTTTGCAGGCCGGAGTCCTGCAGGGAAACTCTGAATGCTTATGTTTGCATCTTGGCATGTGTATGAACTAACTGCTGGAGCAAAGCCTTTTCCTCTCTCTGTCTCATTGTTCCCATCATCTGCCTCTTTTATGTTACGGCACTAGTTTCTTCCCTTTTCCTGTCTTTCTTTCTTTCTTTCTTTCTTTCTTTCTTTCTTTCCTTTTCCAATCATTTACCATCTTTCTGACTGTTTCTAAATCTTGATTTTCTTTTCATGTCTATTAAATTCCTTCTTCCTTCTCAGCTTTTTCCTTTTCATACACTGATAATTTTTCATATTTTTCGTGTCCATCACATTTGTGTCTAAGACTCCCAGATAGTGCCCTACATATAAATATCCCTTACGTCAGGTCTCATAGAGAGACATCATAGAGCTGCCCATCTCTAGGTTACGCCATAGACAAAATAACCCGTGTAGTTGCTGACCCCAAAAATGCTGATTCCCCTCCCATGTCCATGTCAACATGTAGGATCCAGAACACTCCACCATGCCTTCCCCTCCTTGCTCCTTAATGACATCCCATGTTGCTTCTCTCACTCCTTTACCTCCATTCTGTGCTTTCTGTAGGTTTTCTGGTGTGCTTTTGTCAAACATCGCTAGGGTGGTGCTCTTCTGAATATGTCACTTTGGCTCCAGCCATTGAAAACAAAAAGAGTAATTGTACGCCATTTTGATGGGTGTAAGGCACACAGTGTCAGGGGTTTGCATTACAACCTTTGGGTTTTTCCAGTGAGACTGAGATAAGTTAACTAAACACAAATCGCAAATATTTCCTGTAAAACCTTGTCCAGTTTCCCTTGCAGTTATCTCTTCGTTCTACAGTTTGGAGAATTTAGTTTAATCCCCAACAGCACTTCTTCAAATGGTGGGCTCTCTCTCTCTCTCTCTCTCTCTC
>NTHP01000180.1:2827-12990 GCA_003416845.1 Oplegnathus fasciatus
AAAAAAAAAAAAAAAAAAACGCCGCCTAGTTTCCCCTCTTTGCTGCTCAGGCCTTTCTCATTTCGCTGGCTGCAGCTGGTCCAAAACAAGAAAAAGAAAAAAAAACATGTCCTTTTTTTCGTATATCCGTTAAGTACTAGAGCATTATAATGCATAAATTGGACTTTAATCCTTTGAGGCACGGAAAGTAGAACTTTAACATCCAAAGCTAAAAATGTTGCAATGGGAAAAAAAGGCATTTCAAAATTTACATAACCAGTGAAAGCTAAAAATGATCCTCTTGAAGCAGACTGAGTGTAAAAATATATGTGAAATGTTGAACTGGCTAGTCGATGTTTGGCCTCACTTTCTACAAAAAACAAACAAAGCACATGCTCCACTTTCATAACAGTGTGCCAGACAAGCTCAGCCTTGTGTAGGTGCGCACTCACTCACACACACACACACACACACACACACACACACAGATTATGTTTTGATTCCTAAAAGAGGAAAGAATGGCTGTCTCTTATTGCTGTGACTCCCGCTGAGCCGTGTCCATAACAGTGAAGTAATCCACTCTGTCACTTATGTTCTTGGTGGGAACAGTGCAGATCTCATCACATCTTGCAGGGCAGAGTGGACATTTTCCTCTTGACCAGACATGTTATAGTCAGTTCTGATCTTTGTCAAAGACATTCACTCCCAGCAAACCCCCTCTTAAACACACTCTCCTTCTCTGCTTTGCTGGTGGATAATCACAAAATAACATTTGAGGTTTTGAAAACCTCTGAGTCCAGAAGAAAAGTTTGGCCTTTGAACAGTACGAACTGTGAAACAGTATCTCTTCGAGATGTCTAGAATTGCCTCGCTAGGTAATCGATCCATGCCTGTCTTAAATCTTGTTCACAACAGTGATCTACCCACAGGACGGCGATAATGCTGATTTCAGCTGTATTAAATTACCACAGGACAGAACCTTAGCCTTGGATCACAGGCGGCACAGTACAGTATAGCCTCTTTTATCCTCAAAAGTTTCCCATCCTGTGAAGGTTTCAAGAAGCATGAGAAAGAAAGTTGTGGAAGATATTGCTGCATCATGACAAGGTCTAAGTGTGCTGTGAAAATCCCACAGTCGAGTTTGTTTTTAGCACATGGTGTGTCTACTAGCCTCTCCTGCTCTCTGGCATAGAAGAAAACAACAAAGTGCATATTGTACACAAACAGTGACAACTCATTTTGGCGTCCTTCTTTTTCCAGCTCTCTGTAACTCCTTATAGTGCATTATAACGGCCACTTAATCACGTCCTGACAAAGTGCATCAGTCATGAGAAACGTTCTCCTGCAATCCAGTTCCCGATAGGTGGATTTTTCTCCGTTTCAGCATATCATCAGTGACAAGGATGAGACAGCATATGTCTGGCTGGGTCTTTTCCATATCTTTCAGATAGAGAAAGCACTTAGCGGACTCCGCTGGACTGCGTAAGCCAGCGCAGTGCATTTGTGCCTTTAGTTGGTGAGAGCTCTGCTCCTGTTCCCAGGGGGGCCAAGCAGTGCTAGGTCTTTTCAGACTAGATGATAAAGATGCAAGATAATACAGGGTTGGAAGAAGAGGAGGAGGAGGAGGAGGAGGGGGGGAGCAGCAGCTTAATGGCGAGAGAGGCGAGGCTGTGATGAGAAGGCCGATAGTTCAAATGGCCAGACTGTCAGGGGAAAAACTGGAAATACAATGAACTGTCCTTCACAGAGACCTTTAATTCAGTATCCTCCAGATGTCAGTGGTAAGCAGAACAGCTCCCAGGTGTGAGCCAGTGCCTGCGTGTACTCCTGTTAGCTTGTGGTTAAAAATGTGTTGTCCAGCACCTTACATAACTAAATAAGGATTATAGCGTGTACAATATATACTAATGTGTCTGCTTCCCAGAATGAGTTTGGCCCAAGTGCTCAGCCCTTGTGCTACCTGCCAGGTTTCCAATCTCAATCATCTTCATCTGTCTCCAGGACCAATTAGCTAATGCTGAGGGATGAAGGGACAGATAAAAGCACTGACAGACCGAGCCCAAAAAGCTCCACTGTAGGGGACACTAACAAAGCATTACTGCTATCATTATATCAATAAATCATAAATTCGCATGTCCTTTGATCCCCTGTGTTCACCCTGAAAACAATTAAGAGCCAGCATGTGAAATATGATGCTATGTTTATGATCTTACTGCCTCAGTCCGGCTCTCTAGTCCGTGGGCATAGAGTAGTCCCTCAGCAGAGTATTGCAAAACTGCTCATGGGATTAGAGCTGCTATCAGCAGAGACACTTAAAAACAGCGTAGTCCATCTAATTTCTTTGTGTTGGTTATTGTTGCCTACGCATGCCTGCCGTCCCGCCCGCGTTTGCGCTCTTTAATGCCAAATTCCGTCTGTACAATGAAAGTGAAATGCCAATCCAAAGTCACACTGAATTGACAGCTTTGACCCAAAGCAGACAGCTCGCAGACACTCAGTCTGGATCCTCCCACATCCTCTCCATTCATCCATAAAGCTCCATCCAAGCAAGAAAAATACGATCAATACAGTGGAAGACAGGTACAGTACGTACCTCGGCTTCACAATCTGAATGGGACAGATTAGCTTTTATTTAAACTGGCTTTACATTGATTTATCTTTGACAAAGGCTGCTGGAACAACAACATTTGTCCTGTGTGGCCTTGAGTGATTTTTTTTTTTTTTTTAAGAATGGTGGATAGACTGACGTTTCTTACAGTAATTGTATGTCCTCATTGTCTTGGATCAATGCAGCTCAGAGCAGTTGAATCCCTCAGCACAGCTGTTCCCCTATCGACCTCTGCTAGTAGTTTTGTTGTACCTCAGCTCTTAGTATAGACTGTCATTGTGCTCTCCATTTTCTCCGTCTTTACCGACATTAAAGTGGGATAGTTAGTGACTAGTATTCATGTATTTGTTCAGCCAAGGATATTGTAATCAATACATTATGAACATAAACGTTATAACCAAAGCTTTTAAAGCCAGAGACCATTAAGGGTTGGAGAGGTGCTTCAGTTTAAACTGTGACAAATAAGTAAGAGACTTGATATAGGAATCTATTATTATACCACCCTTCAGTTCTGTTGTCCACATTAATGATAAAAGGCAAATACTTAAAGTTCTTCATGAAATTAGTTTTATAGTTAGCATCAATTTTGATTATTTAGAATGTGATTTGCATATATTGTTGTGTATCATTATGCATTGGGGAAAATAAATCACCATTATTTTGTCCAGCCTTAATTGTTAATGTGGATTTCTGTATTTGTTTCTTATTTGCTTCTACATCAAAAAGGAGCTTTTAGTTTGTAGTAATGTTATTTATTCTCATGTGTAAAGTAGCTGCAAATACAGCAAATTTCATGTGCAATAATACAAAAGTAGCATAACACTGAGAGAATTACTATAGTTAGTGAGTGAGCTTTTATTCCTGTGCCATGCCGAACATTTTGCCCATCCCACGTGGGGTTAAAAGACACCGGTGTTTATCAAACATCAAAAAAATGTAACGTGCATCTTCCGGTAAAACATACACAAAAAACAGTGGACAAAAACAGTTACAACATAATATCTATTTCAATATATGTATTTATGTGAAAAATTTCAAATAAATTGTACACCAAAAAAACAGAAGAAAGAAAAATAATATAAAAAGGGTGTTTTTCTCCTATCTCAGGCTTTCCCCAAGTAGGGTAACTGGCTCATTTAAATGTTTCATAATATGTGCACAGCCAACCCAGTGTTTGTAAGTATTTGTATTTGTCTCTACCTAAAATGATAAAGCTACAGCTTATTATTTAAAGTCAAAGGCGCAGATGGCTTTGAAAGAGGAGTGCGGTGAGCATCTTGATGGATTGGTTTCCACAAGGTCATGGAGCGAAAGAGAGCTCCTGAAAGATAACACCACAGTCGAGAGGGTCACGGATGGAGTAATGGAATCGTTACAGTGCAGTTAGATTAACAGATGTTTAAAAGTAAAGCTGAATCACTGCTGGGATGAATGATGCTCGGACAACGCGGACCGACAGAGATGGTTCCTTTGAAAGTCAGTGCGGGTTGTTGTTGTAATCTGTTGTGAGACCAGCAGCATCTGGACTCCTGGCTGCAAGACGTGAGACAACATGATGTTCTCGAGACAAAGCTGTTTGTGAGAGATATTGTGTGAAATTTCTTTATTCATTTTATTCCACATTGAATAACTGCAGTGGATCAAGGGGGTAAACCCTGCTGCGCACACAGTCCTGCATGCAGCTCAGTAAACCCTTAATTTCAAAGTGGTAATATATTCATTTTGCAACTCCGGCTCTTTTGATATCGTCTGTGCTCACATGTTTTTGTCTGTAGCCTGATAATTAGGAGCCCATGCCTTGGCATAGCACAGATTGTCAGGCTGCATTAGTTTCGGAGCTGCGCTGGCTGCACAGAGGACAACAGAAGGACTGCCCCTTCACAGCACATCCACCAGGACTTATTTATTTAACTGCACCACCCTTTCAGTGACATGATTATGCTGTGTGGCTACAGTGTGAGCTGAGAATTCCTCTGTTGTCACGTCCAATCCTATCTGAAGTGAAGCAAAGCATTTGTTTCAGCCTTGTGGGGTTTTTTCCAGTGTCTGGGTGCTACGCCATATCAGCAGATTCAAAATGCCCGCAATCTCAACGCACCAACTTTGTTAAGTAGCTGCTCAGAGCGGCTTCCCCTCATGGCAGTTAAAGAAAAGCATCCAGCCTCTTTATTGTTGCAGATGCCTTATGCAACCGCTGGTGAGGTTATCTGTGTTGTTACGTAGAAAGGGTTGATAAAGCGAGAGGGGGTGTGTGTTGCCTACAGTCAACAGGATTACTGGCAGTTCACAGCTCCAGAGATCACCTCTCTCCACAGTTTGTAGTGGCCCTGAGTGCTTCCCACATCAGCACTGTAGTACAGTGAATCATTGAGTGTTAGATTATGATGGTGTTGCCAGGGTGATGGCTGATGGGACCTATACGATGGTAGTACACTAAGAGGATTATACATTAGTTCGCTTTAGCAGTACATCAAGGGCATTCATGTCACTGAACTGACAACTGGCTCAACAGCTGTCCCCATTTATGTTACATACTGCTTGGATCCATAGACAGTTCAGTTGTTGCTCCACAAGACATTTGAGTGTATTAAACACAAAATAATCTCAAGCTCAAGAGTGTCTGGGCCTGGTTTGCTTTTCCTCCATGTCACGTCACCCCTCCCCCTGTGTCCCAGCATGGGTGTGTAGTGTTTATGCCATTGTACTGCGGTATGATGTATTGTTAATGACTGAGGGAGCAGCAGTAGGAAGGACAGCAGAAGGGAAGGGTGGTGGGGCTTTTTAGAGGAAGCAAAGGGAGGGACGGGACGTCCTGACCTGTTGGGTCTTCTGTCAGTCCGTCTGCATCCTCCAGAGCTAACCCTAAGGCTGCTATTTTAAATCTTCCCCCCCTCATCCAGCCCAGCAGCTGGACCCAGCCTATTTATAGCACCACCGCTGCCCTGGGAGAAGCAGGGCTAGAAAGCAGGAGGAGGAGCTCAGTTTGTGGAAGTATAAACTCTGACTTGTACACAGCACAACAAAAATATTAGCATCAGATGTGTGGTGATGTATACTGTGTGCGTACTGTGTGTATTTGTGTATGAACAGGAGGCGGTGTGTGTTTGTTGGCCGAGTTGCTTGACGTAAAGTCAACAAATCTGAATACTTGACCTTGACTTCTGACCTGATGATTTAAAATAACATCCCTATCAAGTCCGTCCCTTCCTGTTTTGTAAGTCATATGTAACATGAGCATCCTTAGCGTTTCCCCGCAGCACTTTAACAAATTATTCAGTGAGATGTTGAGTGATATTTTACAGCAGAGCACACACAAAGTCACAGCCAACAGCAACACTGTCTGTCCGTTTTGAATTCTTAATTGTAGTTGAAAACACCATTAACATTGCAATTGTAGCACTTTATTTATTATTATTTCAGTTTTGCTTTTGTGTTAATATACCAGGATGCAGTGAGCGTGCTGTGTTTGAAATATTTATCTCATGCATTTATCATGGAACAGTTTTGTCAACCTTGCCTAACCTAGCCTGAGCCATTTAAGCATTGGAGATGCTAGCTTGCACATACAATATATTGTGCATTCATCTTATGTGTGTGTTCGTTTTCATGACTCTAATTTGTCAGGGGAGACGCAGGATTAGTGCTTACAGAGCAGAGATGGGACTAGAGAAAGCCTTTTGCCTGCATGATTTAGAACAGACTCTGGTTGTGGCTCTGTGGTTTTTTGGGGTCTGAACAATCCCCCTTTGTCCCGCACCGGGCACAAGTACCCTCTGTTACTGCTGCCTCACTGATCTTCACAGCCGAGCACCCAGTCTGACTGTGCTGCTCTCACAGTGCCACAGCCCCTCTCCCTGGCAGCAGCGCCAGCTGAAGCACAGCCTTGTTTAACTGGATGTTTTGATTAATCAAACAGCTCATGATCGTGTGACACAGAGAGCACTGTCATTCTTCCTTATCGGTTTTGTGTGTGTGTAGCTTCACTGAGTTTCTCTCCTCTCTCTTCCTGTCAATCTCTGTAGATGACTCCATGTCTGGCCTGTTTAGGAAGCCTATGAATGATGATGGTGATGTCTACACTTCCCTGCTGTCAAATCAGAGCTTCACATCGGGTCGAGAAGCCTCCTACCTGTCGGACGACCTGAAACCGTCCAAGGCCTCCTCTGGCTCCTCTGCCCTAGATCACTTCTCCAGCGACACCTATAGCTTCAGCTCCAGCACCAAAATGACTACAGACCTGGTTGATGACATGCCAAAATCTCTGTTGGGCTCAGATAAGACAGAATCCTACAACTACATGGACATCAGCCACGGGGATGACCGCCATGACCAGCACCAGGGGGCTCTGCACAGCCTGGTGGACACAGGCTCAGCTGGTCGTGACTCATTGGGCAGTTACATAGATAAAACCCCTGGAAGAGATGAGGATGACGAGGATGAAGAGGAAAACCTAGGTCCAGCGCTGGGCTCCCACTCTTTCCCCTATGTGGAGGAGCCATCTGACGAAGAGCTGTCTGACTACCGCTCCTACCGAAACCTGGGTGGCACCCCGCAGACGGCCAGCCCAGTCAAGATCACCTTGACAGAGTCCCAGCCTCCACCTGCCAAGACTGAGCCGCAGCAACAACCCCCTCCAGTCAGTGTGTCTGAGCGTGAAAACGTCCTCAGTGTGGGCTTACAGGGGGTTCCCACTGTGACGCTATCAGAGCCTGAGGACGACAGCCCTGCGTCAACTCCCAATGCTTCACCAACACGTAGGCACACACAAACACCTGTCACATGGTCAGATATAGGAGTGGGTGATAAAATCCTCCATCATGGTATATGTAATTTCATATTGCGATATCAGTGTATATATATTGGTATTGTACATTTTCTGAGAAATCAATTGAGAAACAGTTTAAAAAACAGATGGGTTGGCTGTTTCTGTCTAATTAAGTGAATTAAATACCTGACAAATCACATCACCCCTATGTCAGATATATTTCATGTAGATGATGTTGATGCCATAATGAATGGCATTAAAGTAGCATAACAGTAACAAACGTAGAGAAGAGTCTTAAAGTCAGAAAACTGACTCAGGAATGGTAATCTAAATTTTGTTAACATGAGCTAATATTATCCACCATAAACTAATGGTTACACCAGACTGAGTAAGGGTGTAACAAGAAAACCCCTGAGTATACACTGAATTAAGCAAGGATGTGTTTTATTGCTTATGAAGTCAACATTTCATTTGTAAGAGGAAGATTATGTTATTTCTTCTCTCAAAAGTCACATAGTTTAGCTTTAAGTTACATGAGCAGATACGGTATGTCTGAATTTGTAATGTGAATGCAGACTCTAATGCCCACTTTCCTCTGCATTTCTTTGTGAGCAGAAAAAGAGTTCCCTTCCCATGACATGTTCAAGGCCGACGCAGTGAAGCCTGCAGCTTCCAAAAGCACTCCGAGCACAAAAGCCGGCAGCAGGGAGCATGACGGCAGCAGCGCAGAGTCTGGAGACTCAGAGATCGAGCTGGTGTCTGAGGAGCCTCCAAAGGCCAGTAGCAACCCATTTGCAGAGCCGGCTAAAAGCAAGGGCACTTTCAGCCAGCCTAACAACCCCTTTGACAAACCCGCGGTCGCCAAGGGTGGTTTTGGTCTGGCTGGCAACCACGCTCCACCCACAGCCTACAGCATTCTGAGAGAGGAGAGAGAGGCAGAGCTTGACAGTGATCTCTTCATTGAGTCTGCGTCTGAAGAGAGCCCGAAGAGAGAGCAAGGCTTCAGTGGCCCCAAACAGGGAGCCAGCCCTCCCTCTCCCCTGGTTCCCAGTGCCGTCCCTCCCCGCAGTACGGCCGAGGCGGTGCCAGCCGAGCCCCTGATCACGGAAAAGGTCAAGACCCCAGTGAAAACAGAGGAGGATCGCCCCAGCAAGCCCAAGCCCCCCACTGCTGCCGTGCCCCCAGAGGTGCGATCGGAGAGGCCCCAACAGGACGACATGCACAAGCACACCAATGAGGGCAAAGGAGACCTGGGAAAACCTGCTGCCTCATTCATCCCTGGCTTTAATAAACAAAAAGGTCAGTCTTACAAATCTTGATTTTTCTTTTTTACCTAGAACTTAGTGTTTCATAAGCAACACATATTTCACCACTGCATTGTTACTGCCTCGTTGTGGAAGTAATAGGATTTCACAAAACATGTCTGCAATCTTTTCATTGTTGCAGTGGTTTCACCTTGGCTTATAAGCTACTATCTTGAGTACTGGCTCTCCAGAAATAGTGCTGTCAGCTTGTGGAACAGGTAGTGTTGTATGTGCTGATGTGTCTTCATGCCTGAATGAAAGAGCTATCGCATGTGCATTTATGTTCAAACCTCTCCCCATCATATCCAGGGATAGAAACTGTTTGAAAATTATTGACAGCATATTTCTAATCATATCATTAATGCAGTACTTTTGTTTGTTTACTTCCTGGTGGCTACCTGCATGGTGTGCTTTGACATTGTTTTGTTGACAAGGCCGGGAAAGTAAACGGAATTGCTGAGAGAGAGAGACGGTGTTCCACTGCTGTGTGTGTGTGTACGTGCAAGGGGTGGGAAGTGCTTGTGTTTTACTTTCCTGAGGTCTGCTTCCCCCTGGTGGTACATTTGAGGAAAAAAAGCAGAGTGAGGATGCTTTGATTCACATTAATGGTGATGCACGATGACTGAAACTCAACAGCTACACTGTCTAACCTGTGAACATCACTCTCTGCTTTCAGTGGAAACAGCACAAATTATGGAAGTGCAGATGTTGAGAGAACAGCTCTTTCTGCGTCTTGACAGCATCTGGCTCCTTACATCACTCTTCGACATCGTGTGATTAGATAAGTCAGAGATGCCAGTCGCAGTCGGCAGGAGTTAATGCTGTCTAAGCTGCACATTTGATGTTGGCATGGGTGTTTTGACTTCTATTGGCTGTTCTCTCTGTCCTTGTAAACAGTGGGTTTACATAATGCTATGATGTCAAAACTGGGGCACACTCCTACTCAGGGGCTTTGAAGGCTTTCTCTTGAATTTCACATAGTTACAGAGCTGAAAAAATCACATCTAAATGAATGTTGTTTGGCTTTGGCTCCTCTGAGGCCTCCAAAGAGACAGGTACATGGGTTCCCTGAAACCCTGACTGATGCACCCCGGTCTAACAGAATGTGACAATCGAGTCAGGTATATAATTACAAATTAGAAATGTATAATATTATGAACTGGTGTGACTAAATAGCAAATAAAGGAGGCTTTCCTTGTTTTGTTTACTCAGACTGTGAGAAGGTTCTGGAAATGCTAAAAAGCAGGTCACGTGTGTGTTTTTCTGCACCACTAGAGGGCGCAGTGCACCTTTGTCATTGCTGCTCTGTTGAAGACTAGCAGATATTGTTTTCATCAGTCGGTGCACTTCCACACCAGTTGCCATAGCAACAGTGATGGGGGAGCGTGTTCAGTCTGGTTCAGAGAAATCAGTTTTTTTTCTTTCCTCTTGGTTGGTATTGGCATCGAAGCTTGTCACGGCTACAGCGAGCAGAAGGTGTGAGGTGTGGCTGTCTGCGGGGGGGGGG
>NTHP01000180.1:14454-66951 GCA_003416845.1 Oplegnathus fasciatus
GGGGGGGGGGGCGACATAGGGGACAGGGCTATCGGTTTTGATGGGATTAAAAAAATGATGTCAGCCCTAAACTATAAACTGTTTTCTGCTCAGTGCTGACACCACAGTGACAGTGCTGTTTCTTTTTAAGCATCCTGCGTTGCTTTTTCAGTCACAGGTCTCCTTGCAGCTCCATTTGCATTACAAATATATTCTAGGGAGGAAATCGTAAAGCACAAACACCTCCTGAGGGCACTAAACAAGGAGCATTGTGCTGTAATGCCCGGTGTCTCTCGTTATGAATTATTAAAGCACAAGCACTTTGCCTCTTCAATTATCAGTGAGTCATAGTGGAAACAGCTATTTAAATCTCTGGCTACAACCTTAAATATTGTTCTGTGCAAATAAAAAAAACAGACCTGGATGTTTGCCATATATTTCCTTAGCAACATGGTCTCAAGTCCAGCTATTTTCAGTCATCAGAAAACATTGCTATTGCACCCTGTCTGGTGTGCAACATGGCATCAGATTAATAAAATGACTTCATCTTCCTTTAGGTTACACAGAATACGATGATATGCCATATTTGTAGCATGTATTCACCAATAAATATGCTTCTGTTACACTGAAAAAGCTAACAAGCTACAAGGGAAGCAATGCTAGAAAGTATATGACAATGCTTTTGTGTCTCATCAAAGCGTATGTGGGATAACCCTCCCACTGCTAGTACCTCCACTATTACCAGTGTGTTCTGAGGCTCTATTAGGGCTTTTATTGTGAAAGCTAGCATACCTTCCCTTTCAAGAAAAAAGCTGAGCCCCGAACAATCACCACCCACCCTCTCACCCCCTAGGCTCTTAATCATTGCATGGATGGTTTGCTGCAGCAGCAGCAACTGTGGTATGGTGTTTACAATTTGACCCCCCCACTCCCCCCTCCCCCAGCACACACGCACACAGACATACACATACGCACTTTCCCTGCTCCTTCTGTTCTAGCCAGCGCCGCTCCACAGCATCAGTCTGTGTGCTCCGCGAGCCGGCAGCACCTTGGAAACCTTTCCTCCCTCCCTCCCTTCCTCCCTCTCTGTCATCTCCGCATCCTTTTCGACCATTCATGCCTTTCTGGAATGAGTGAGTGAGTCGGTGCTACCGAAGAGGGAGACAAAGAAGAAAACGGAGACCATAAAGACAAAGAGAGAAAGAGAACAGGGACATAACTGATCACCAGCATGCAGGCCACTGCAGACGTGACCAAGAAGGAAAGCTCCTGGAGCGGCTGGAAGGGCCAGGGTACTGATGTGTTTACTGTGATTTACTCATCAGTTTGTCTGTGTTTTGTGGCTGTGAGAGATGGACTGTTATCTCTGCATGTAGGTTAAATATTAATGACGCTGTAGGTGTGTGTCCTTGAATGTGTGCATGTGTACATTTGTCATCTAACCGTATTTGTGAAGTGTTGGGGAATCAACCAGCGCTGTTTACCTGCGCCTCCTCTCACACGGACACGCCCTGATGACAGAGCCTTTCTGCTGCATGTGTGTGCGTCCGAAGAAAAAAAAAAAACAAAGAGGAGAGGGGGTGAGAGACGCTGGTGGGTGTTTTGGAAAATAAGTGTATACACACCAGCGTACTGGGAGCCATCTGTTTTGGGTGCATGTTAATATGGATGCCAGTGTTGTGTTGTGGACTAAGGCGTGTCATTGTTGTCACCCTCCCCATTTTGCTACCGTGCAGGGGAGCTGGTTTTTATATGGCGTATGCTCTGTTTTTGTGTAACGAGGCAGTCCGAGCATCCGGACGGCACTGACAGACTGTCTCCATGGTAACCAGGGCGCACCCATCCTGATTACATCAGCCCTATCTCCTCGGCTGCCATGGCACCTTGCAGAGACTGGGCCGGAGAAGAGCATCCTCCGTCTGTCTGTTTCCATAGCATGGAGGGCTCGTGGAAGGGGCCAGGAGAGAAAATGGCGCCCCTTCCTCCACACTGGCTGTGGTTTATTATCTGCCATCTTTTTAGGGTTGGCTCAGCAGTGAAAATGCAACAGAATGGTCCGCTTATTGTATCCCAACAGAGACTGTAACAGTCACTGATTGTGGATGGGCAGCTTTGTAAAAATAACCTTGATGACAAACCCCCATTTGTCATTATTCTACTGAGTCATTATTCATTTAATTTAGTCAAAATGAAAGTCTGAGACTGTGTAACATGATAGCCTACCTGATGGGACCTGTCCACAACATTAGGAAGGCATCAAATTAAGCTGATACAGTTGATACAGGTGAAATAGAGCAGATTTATTTTCTGCAACTGAATGTTTGCACATCACCTTGAAGCTGTGCACATTTTTATGTTTAGTCATTCTCACTGCACATGCACAGCAGTGACTCACTGCCACCAAGCCACTCAAGAATTACCAAACAATGATGCAGACATATCCAAAATTGAGTCATGCACTTACAGGACTCAAGATGACACACCGCCGCAAAATAGGTTTTCCAATGCAGGCTATAGTCAAAACTTACTACCACACTACTGTGTACACTTGATTAGTGTAATCAACTGGCTACCTTTATCAATCCGGTACATCTACATTCTTAAATATATGACACAATGTGTCACAAAACCACCCAGATAACAAGATGTTAACAAATATGGCTGCTACAGAATCATTAGTTTCTCAAATACATGGACATAGGTCAAAACTTAAATACTCTCTGCTGTGGTAAGTTGCATATTTAGTGGTGTATACAACTTTGTGCATTTAGGAAGACTCACATTTATTACACATTTATTTGATTGTTATGTGGCAGAAGAAATCTAACTTAGTTCAGAAAGAGACATTTAGGCCATATTTCTTTGACATAACACGGTATGATTTACTCACTGCCAGTGATATTGAAGCATGCATAAATCTAATTAATAGAGCGAGGTCTGAGAGGAGAATCAAGCTTCAGAAATACACTGAAGATGGTTGGATGGTTGAAAGTGATTTTGTTTACTGGCCCCATTTGCTGCTGTTCATTTCTGTTGGACAAGCTGTCAAACTGATGAGATATTGCCGTCTACACTTGCTCTAACAAATGTCCACGCATCAATAACAACACCATCTTATATCAAAAAATCTGAACCATCCCTCTGATGATAAAGTTGACGCTCATAATCGTCACGTCACGCCCAAGTCTAAACTTATCATCCCCAAATCCAAGTCCCAAAGTCTGAGACTCAAGTCCTGAATCTGTTGGCAGCAGAAGTCCCTTTGCATGTTTGCTCACTCCGGCTGATGGCTTGTTTGAGGCCACAAGGATGTCTTCAGTGATTTAATGAGGTCAGGCTAAACTAGTTTCACTACAGAAAAGGGGGAGGGGGACTCATATTATTGTCACTGGTGTTAATCATTTGGTCTGGTTTTTGCTCGGTGTGTGTGTCGAATATCAGAGGCGAGAGTCGTATCAACAAACGGAGCTCGGCAGGCTGCATTTGTACTTCCTCCGTACTCTGATTCAACATCCTGCGTGTCTCGCATTAAACTGTCACCCGTTCAGTTCAGTTTTTGCTACTGTCAAAAACTGAATTTGGTGCATGAGTTCATATGAATATCAGGTTAAGCTTTTAATCGAATTTAAACAGTTGAAATGTCACCCCAGCTGTCACCTAGTTGCAAGCTACGCCACACAAATGAGCTGTTTTATTCTTTTAATCAGTCAAATTTGGAAAAATCTGAGCTTGTAAAGTGACACTATCAGTTAACATTCTTTAAACCCTGCATACACACAGTTTTTATCATTTTCTCGACCCAGACTTGACAGCTAACTGGCCTCGTGTTAAACCTGCCATTGTCCTTTTGTGCTCCACAATAAAGGGAGAGGCTGTCTTCATATGTTGGGGTGTGGAGACACATTATGTGCTGCTGATTCCCCAGATTCAGAGCAAATGAATCTCTCTCTGTTCCCAAAGGAACGCTCTCTCCCGTCCCTCCCTCCCTCCCTCACTGTCTCTTCCCTCTTTCGGCCCCTCCCTTCCTCCCTCTCTCCATCTCTCAGTGAGTGGTGGGGAGAAAATGGAGCACGGTAACTATGGTAACTGCATCAGGCAGGTGCTTGGCCGATCCTTGCCACCGAGCAGCAGAATACGGCTACAGTCTGTGCGGTTTATTAGCGTGCAATGTTACGCTGGTTGTCTCATCTTTAGTTTACTGAAGTCAGATGATGTAACACATAAAAAGCACTCTGGTTGCGTTTTCCACTTTGATACGCTGTCTTTTATTTTAGTCGCAGCCTGGCAGTCTTTGTCACATGTCAGCGGGGCTGCGCTTAAAAGCCTGAGCATAAAAGAGCTCACAGAGAGAGACAGTGTTATATGTGTGTTAGTGTGTGTGTGTTGGATTGCAATGTGATTCTTTGGCAACCGCACCCCACAGACGTCCTCCCTCCCTCAGTCCCCCTGCGCAGGCGGATGCTGATTTGCTGGTGTGGCTGTGGCCCCTCCCCTCCTGTGCAGGGGGGACTCCCCCTTCAGTGCTCTCCTTTTGTCCGTGGATAAAGCAGCTGCCTCTTTCCCTGTTCAGCCATGGGAGCCGCAGGTCAGTACTCACTTCTACTGCACTAGCTAAAGCTTTTCAGTCTGTGCAGCACATCACGAGGCACAGTCGCTGTCGCCGGTCAACACCTGCCTGTAGCAGAGCAGTCTGTTGTTGATGCGTCTGTGTGCTGTTACAGCTGCTGTGTGTGCTACCTGTGCCTGTCTGTGTGTGTGTGTGTGTGTGTGAGCATCTCCATTCAAATCAGTATCCACATGGACAGTTTGTCAGTAGTGGCAGCAACAATGTCTTCTGTGGGGAGGGGTGCACGTACAGCACCTAGGGCACATGGATCCTGTTCCCACTGTTTCTGAATGAGTAGTGTCTTTGATTTGATAGTGGGGGGGGGGGGCACNGGGGGGCACATAGGTATGTTACCATTGGTTACTGATAAGAAAAGATAGATTATACATGTGTTATTTCACAGTATAGGAACAGTTAGTGTGTGGGTAGCAGAGATTCATGTAGCCACAATGACTGTTCCTCTGCCTCCCAGGTTTAGCCTGCCTTTTTGGCATCCACAGATGCCTTTTAGTGGAGAGTAAAGATGGCCGTCATCACTATGCTGCTCACAGCTCCACGGCTAAAATTAGAGCAGGCAGGCTGGCGGACAGCTCAGAGAGGAAGAGTAAGACACCCAAGAGACCACAGCCGCGATTCTCTCCTCTTAACTTTACATTAACGTACCGGTTCTGCTTGCCTCCCTACGTGACATGAAGGATTTCCAGGTGTCTGTACCAGCAGATGAACTGTAAACCCTTGAAGTGCTGTTAGACTCGCAGTGGTCTGTGCGGCAGGCAGCTGGTTCAGCAGAGGTGAAACAAGCAGCCGACAGTTCTCATGGAAACAGGCCCGTGTTTCCAGCCGACACAGACGACTGCCAGAGAAGGACCGTGTCGGCCTCTGGAGCTGTAATGGTACACTGGGCTAATCCTCAGTTATCGCTTCTCTCTCATCTTTGCCAGTGGCTTTGAATTACAGGCCCCGCCACCCAGAGAAGGGAGAAAATCTTGGAATAAAATGGTGCAGCAAGATGTATGCCTTCAGGCGCGTTGGTTGTTGCATATTTCAACTGTTTGTTCCTGTATGAGTGAGACGGCGTTTTACTGCATTAATGAGACACTGCATTGAAGCATCGTCATCCTTCATCACTGACCACAGAGCTGCTTGTCTGGCCAGGTCACATTGAACCGTTATCTGTGAACTGCTGATAGTGCTTCTATTTCTGCTACTGCCTCCACCGAGCTATAGGTCAATCATTAATTCAGCTCCGAGAGCAGCCAGTGCAGGTGTACCCTCGGTGTAACACGGTTCCCCCTGCCTGTTTTGTATGTATGTTTGTATACGTCTGAGACCAGACCAGGTGCCAGGTGACGGTAAGTACACGTCAGATGTAAATATGAAGTCCCACTGGTCCAGAGCGTGGCCACACAGACTGAAGCCGGACGAGTGAGAGTCAGCTATTATCTTCTGCAAAGGTCGCTCTATATATAGGAGTAAAGAAACTCAGACACCTTCGCGCCACCTTACAGCTCCACAGCTTACTCTAACCTAGTGAAAAGCTGGGTTAGGAAGCTGGGTTAAAAACAGGATCACGTGACAGCCGAAGCTCTCCGAGGACCTTGGGTTGTGAACAGCTTCCAGATATTTGACCCAAATGTGTGGTGTGTAGCGCGCAGCAGCCTAATCCAACTCTGAAAATGATAGGGCCATGGATGCCCAGGCCTACATGTCACAGAGGGAGAGGTCGGGTCATGCTGGTTGTGGGTCCTAACCCTGTTTGTCCTTCTTCTGTCCTTCCCTCCCCCCTTCTTACAGCGATTGACTTGCTCTACTGGAGGAATGTGAAGCAGTCGGGGGCCGTGTTCAGCAGCGTGCTTCTGCTCCTCTTCTCCCTGACCCAGTTCAGCGTGGTCAGCGTCGGAGCCTACTTAGCCCTGGCAGCCCTCTCTGCCACCATCAGCTTCAGGATCTACAAGTCTGTGCTGCAGGCTGTGCAGAAGACCGATGAGGGACATCCTTTCAAGTGAGTAAAATAGAAGACCGTTCATGGGTTTCATTAAAAGGTCTGTGGCATCTACTAACTGAGTCTGTGTTTCTGACCCTCTATTTGTCACCAGAGCCTACCTGGAGATGGAAATCGCTCTATCCCAGGACCAGATTAGCAAATATGCCGACAAAATCCTGCTGTACACCAACACCTGTATGAAGGAGCTCCGCAGGCTGTTCCTTGTACAAGACCTGGTCGACTCCTTGAAGGTTTGCCTCAAACTCGCTTGTTTGCCTTTTAGCAAGAGATGCCAGTATCTGTCAGTTACTTCAAACTGCACCGCCTTCAGCTACAGTGTAAGATCAGCTCTGCCTCTTGGGGCCACTAGTGGGGCTGTTTGACTCCAAAACAATCTGGTAATACGTGCAGATGCTGTCAGACATGCAGGTTACACAGATTGAAACATGTCACATCTGTGTGTGTGTGTGTGTGTGTGTTTCAGTTTGCTGTTTTGATGTGGCTGCTGACCTACGTGGGCGCTCTCTTCAACGGCCTGACACTGCTCATCCTAGGTGAGGTCATCCCGATCATCACTCAGCCCCGTTTCATCTACAACAAACCTCAAAGCACTGCTGTTGACTCACACTCCACGCATTTCAGTCTTTTGTGTGTCAGAAGTTCAATAATCTTCAGAGTATAACAAAGCTATTTTATATCATGTGTCATTATTGAGAAGTACAGCATATCCTTATCAGCACGGCAGAGTCAAATTCATTTATTGCACGTTTACTTCACTGTCGAGCGTGTACAGTATCTGTTTACTTTTCCAGTGTACATTAGATAAGTGTTGGGGCCCCTGCTGACACAAGTGTGTTCCTGTTTGAGCATATTCCCACTGTAGGTCAGAATACTTTAACATTAACCATTACTCTCTCCGTGCCTCTACCAGCTGTGGTGTCCATGTTCACCATGCCTGTGGTCTATGAGAAACATCAGGTAGGAATCTGAGCTTCGTGATAATGAAGTCAATGCTGGTTTGGAAGATGTCGTCCAGTCTTTACAACTGACGTTTTCCTTCTGTTTTCAGGCACAGATTGATCAATATGTGGGACTAATACGGACCCAGGTCAACTCTGTGGTGGGGAAGTGAGTGTTTGCCTTTCAGACTTCTTGTTCAAAGTTCGCTTACGATACACAAAACAATCTGGGCACAAGCCACTCAAAGAGGAAATCAAGCAGAGCACCCTGTTCACAGATACAGTGAGGAGTTGATGTTGACCAATTTTCATCATGATGGGACACAGGATTTTTGCATCTTGATGTCAGAGGCAAATAACTGAAAGAGCAGCACTTGCTGTTCCAGTGGAGCTGCAGATAAGACTGGAGGTGTAAAACAGGGCGTTGCTGAAAAGAGCATTTGTGCTCAGCAAACCTTCCAATCTGCAAGCTTCTTTCACGTCATAAATAAACAGTTTGGACCATCAAGTCTGTTTAAAATAAATAAAAGGTTACAGATGCTAACATGCTGCACAGGGTGAAGAGTGGATCAACACTGTAGAAAAATGGAAAAATGTTTCCCTGCCTCAGAAGTTTTTTTTTTTTTGACAAATTGGTCAATTTAATTGACTGAAATTTACTAGTCTATCAAGAGTGAAGTGTGTCTGTCTAAAGGGTGAGTTGATGCCAAAATGTCTGCCTGCAGCTTTTGGACTGACCACCGTCGATTTGCCAATTTTAGTAAAACTTGACTTGTTGTTTTCTATGGACTGCCATAAAAAGAGTTCAAAAACAGTAGCAGGTTAGAGTAAGCACAACTTAATCCAGAATAAATATCTTGCTGGACACGTGGTATTAAAGCCTGTTTTCTCTGTACAGGATCCAAGCGAAGATCCCCGGGGCCAAGAGGAAGGAGGAGTAGACCTGTCTGTCTCACCGTGAAGCTGACAGTCCAGTCCAGCTCAGAGTCAGGCAGCTCGCTCACTGTTGAAGAGCCTGGTCGTCATCTGTGGGGCGTAGTGCTTTGTCATCTTGGTGTTCTCTAAAAGCATCCACTGGAGAAGCCTTCACCCTGTCTATAGCAGTCTAAACACTAACACACACACGCGGTCACACGTACATAATCCTGTTTCTAGGTAGACAAGTTCACAACTCGAAAAACAAAAAAAGAAACCGACTTTTTTTGTGTTGCTTATTATAAAGTGCATGAAGTCGAGCCTTGGGTAAATAATATTTGATATCTTTTGTGCAGTTTTTAAAATCACGCTACATTTTTGCTTTGCAGTGCTTACCGCAAACTGTACGGTTTGGCACAAAAAAGCTAAATGCCCACAGACGTGCTCTGCTGCCAATGTTAAATACCGCTTCATGTTTCTGAGTTAGCAGACGGGGCTTCTCTCAGTCTATGTCAATATATATAAATATCAAAAATGATTTCCTTTTGGTGTTTCCAAGCACAAAATAATTTAACAATATGCGTCTTAGATGTGGTAATTGTAGGGTTTTTGCTTTTGTATAACCATAAGGAACAATACACACGCTCATGTTTTAGGTACTGTTGTACAACTACTATGAAGACAAGGAGTATCTGGTGATATTTAGCTTGTTTGAATAACTGTCCAACTTTGTACTATGTTCAACTATACTCTGTAGTTCTTTAGACCCTGGACTCTTTAACTATTTGCACTTACACTATGTATTTAATTACAAGAATAAGAAAAATAAATGTACCTTGATGTATAACATCTCCTCAGCCACTTTTCTGATGAGTTCGCGTTCATAAGACCACTTCTTCAAGTCAGTGAAGATGAGCTTGTGTGTGACACCAGAGCTAAGTTTGAGGTGATAACACTTTGGATGGGAGACCTGGAATGATGAGCTATAAATATAAGCCAATGAATTCTGGCACAGACACACCTCTCATCTTGTAGTAGGAGTTTAGCGTGTGTGTGTGTGTGTGCGCTGTGGTAACAGATTTAACTTGACTCTTGGGTCACAATGAGACTATGTCTGAATGAAGACTGACTGACAAGCCTCATCTGTTGCACACAACTATTTTTAATGTCCTGCTGCTGAAGCTCTGTTACAAAGAGCTGCACAGGATGAATCTCATCAATGAACTTTTACATTTCTTATCAGCAGCCACTTATTTAAACAGGGAATAAGGCTGCAAACAACAAAGAAAGGTTTGAGGATTTTGCTGTGCTGCTGAAAGCTACAGTCCCATTTGACCTTAAAATAATATACTCCTCTGAACATAAATAAATTAAAATTCCAAGCAAACTGCTCACAGAACAACATTAGAAGCAGTTCCATTTCAACACAAATGCAGGAAGTACAGCGTCTTTTTAGCTGTTGAGGAGAGTGACGGGATGCAGCTGGAAGAGAACACCTCTGGTCTTTCTATCTCCAGGCTCAACAATATCCATCTTCAGAGCAGGATCCACCTGCAGGTTCAACACACAGACAATTTAAAACACACATAGCTAAAATGTGCTCACAGAACAGCATGCGACTCATCAATAAAGAGATCAAACAATTGGTGTAGGAGCCTCCATCGTGTACCATACCTGGTTCCATTTCTCAAGTTTCTCGTAGTACTGTGGAGTGACAGCTTCCCTTGGCGGTGACTTGGTGAACAGTCTGCATTACACAATATAAACACATGTCAATAATTTCATACACACTGTTCAAACTTATGACTGATTTTTGCAGGTGTATGTAAGTGACCTTGTGAGGCGGTCCCGGCAGTCCTCCTGCAGGTGGCTGATCCTGTCAGGCCCCAGATGCGTAGTGCCACTGAACCCTTCACACACCAGACGGTTTACAGCCACTCGCAAAGCATTTATCTGAAAAAGAAAGAAAACACACAACTAACCAGTAATACACAAAAGAGAGGGCTGTATCAGGTAATACTGGCATTAAAGTATTGCAGTAATAGACACAAGGCCCAGTGCTGCAGATCATTAGCACAATATCACACATATCTTGAGTTCATTACTGCTATTATACTACAGTTTTATTTCAGATATGTATTATCAGCCATGGAGATACTGAGATTAAAAGCATGAGGTGAAAAAAGGTGAAAGTAGTTGAACTCTTGAGGAGACACGGTACGAAACACCAAGATGCAACTAATGAGTGACAAAGGACCTGAGATCTGTATTCCTGCCTAGTCACAACACAGCTGCCTCTTCGGTGACAGCTGTTACCTCAGTGATGTCTTCAACGTCGAATTTCACGTCGAAGGCGAGTTCGATGTCATGCTCAGGTAGGATGCCCTCCTGCGTTTGACTGTTCCAGCCCAAGCCACAGAGGGCGCCGGTGTAGCAGGTCCTCTCTTCGTCGGTGCTACAAAAAAAATTGGGGAAAGAGTATTAATATGGGTTTTTGATCACGCTGCCTTTAAGGTGTGCAGTGATACGTCTGTGTGTCTGACTGACCGCAACTCCATGAGGGGGGTGAAGAGCATGGTGGCGAGTGCAGGCAGTCCAGGGATGTCCGGCATGATGGAGGTATCTCTCAGTAGAATCCGAGTCCCTGCAACACAACCACACGGTTAAAGCTGCAATAATTGATTTTGACATTTAGAAGAACTTCAAGAAGAACAAGATAAAAAAAGCCTAATAAAGTTGTTCTGACAAATGTTATTACATGTTCACATTCAGCAGACTTGGAGCAACATTAGCATTCATTTGGATGTCACGTTTCTGGCCGAATGTATGTCGAATATTCATACTGACTACTGAGAGAAATATCTGGGTCTTTAGCCTGCTACATGCTCCAATATGTTCACCAGCTAATTGCCAACTTTGTCAGCTACTGGAAATTAGGTGTTTTCAACCAAAACAATGAGCTACAAGAGACTAAAAAGCTTGCAGAGGTGAGGGGGACTGCAGAGTTGGTTGATAGCTTGTGTGTTCATCACTTCAAGCAACCCCTTTCACATTAGATAAAGTCATTTTATCCACTGTTAATATAAAAATATTGATTAGTGGAGCTTTAAGCTGTAAATGCATTCCCATTAGTTTGTATTTATGAGGAGATGTTGTATCTGGTACCTGTGGAGTTGACTGACACAGTCCCAGCCACCAGCATCTTCTGATGTTTGTAGTGAGGGTTTTCATTCAGAGCCAAGGAGTTGATGCTGCTCCTCTCTATACACACTGTCCTGCAGCAGGAGGACACACTCATAAGCAATGAGGCAGTGAACGGCAAGTTTCATTTGGTTTTGGCGTACGTAATGCTTACTTGTAGTACGTCTTGTGGTTCAAGCTGTGGAAGTTGATCTTATTAGGACTGTTTGGTCCATGCAGGTGAACCTATGGTGTTAGAAGGAAGGCTGCAGTCAGACACATCACATGACATATTCATGCATCCATCGGTTACTGTGACTCACAGCTGTAGTCAGCCTGTTGTCATTGTTCTGCTTATCAGACAGAATGGGCGTGCCTCTGAATGAACAGCAACACACAGCCACTAAAATGGCTCCATCTCCTGGACAAACTGGGAGCAACAGGCAGCGCAGAGGTGATGCCATCATCCACCCCCTTACCAAAATATCTAAAGTCTGTGTCCTATTTTAAATTCCTCCTAAACACCCATTTTAGTTTGAAGGCTTTCTCTTGAATTATTTGTAGTCAGTGTCCGTGTTGCTATGCAATCAAAAATTATGACTTTTTTTAAGATTTTAGTACGAATATAATATGAAAATGTTCTGTAAACTGCGGTGTATCTTGCCTTTGTCTTGGAATAGGACTGGCGGCTCCTGGAAAAGTGGGCGAGCAGGTCGTCAATGAGCTGCTTCTCCTCTTTTTTGCGATCTTTCCAGGAGCTGCTGGCAGCGTTGGGGACATATGTACCCATTTCCATGTCCTTGTACAGTGACATCAGTGCATCATGGTTTTGCTGCAAGAGCACACAAAAATAAAACATCTAGACTGAGAAGGATGCGCAGCATTGTTATGGATCTGAATCTGGGCTAGAATGGCTATAGATATTTTTCTTTATAAATCAATCAACACATCAGGGTTTCTTGTAGTGTTTTACAGTCAGCTTGGGCCCAAAACCCCCGACCCACTTCATGATTCATGCTTTTATTTTCAGTGACACCAAAGCAATGTTGCATCCAACCACAACATCTGCTGGGAAAAATCAGTACTGCAAGTACAAAGGAGCATCTCTCTCTGAAGAAGGGAACTACCAACTTGTAACAAGCACCTTTCAAGTCTGCAGGAGGCATACAGTATATTTGGAGGTATCTCTTTAAGTAGGGCACGTTATGATTGATCTAGTTTTATATTGCACACTGCCTAATAAATTTCATGCGGGACAACCTGAGCTCCCAACTGTTATGTCACCTTGGAATCAAAGCCCTCTTCGGCCTTCACAGCGTGTCCTTCTTCCACCAAGATGTCTACCACGCTGGTGTTTGTTGTCTCTGTGTTGATGAGTGTCTGCACACGCATGACACCATGGAGGATGGAGTACAGCGACACAATGAGTGAACGGCCCTTCACCAGCATGATGAAACGGTCGCGGGCTCGGCTGCTCCACTGGTTCCCCAGGATGACGGACTGGGCCGAAGGGCGCATTCCAGTAACTTCAAACTCCTGAGCCTGAGACCACGAGCAGAGTGTGTGTTACTGATTGTTCACAGTTTGAACAGTGGAACAGGTTAAGTGTGCATTAATTCACCCCACCTGGAATGGGTGAGACAGGAGGTCAGAAGGGAGCTCTCTGAGGCTGCTGCAGGCAACGGCCGCTGTGTTGCCAAAGTCCAAGAAGAACACCTGCAGCACAACAACATACCCTGCCCTCAGGTAACAAGTAACATCAAGTAACATCAGAAACTGCTGTCACATTCTCCTGTTCAGAATGATTTCCCTGTGCTCTATTTCACACTATCAGAGGTTGACATTGAGGTCAGTTTTCTAAGTTATGAGCCCGACTACGTGGAGACTACTACCCCTTTGGTGTGTCAGTGTATTTTGATACTATCGCTTTAGTCTTTGAGATTTTTCAAAATACAAACTGCTCACTTGTTTGCATAAGTACAAAATACAGACATGATTTAACCACTGCCAGTTCTGGCTGATATTTTAATTTTTGCAGACTTATATATGTATATATATATATATATATATATATATANNGCATCTGGCTGGATCACAATGGCTTTAGACAGATTTTGCATGTAGACAGATTATGTGTGGTGCATTATATTCATGGAATAAAACTGTCAACATTCACTATATCTGAATACAAAGAGGAAATCATTCTCCAACAAAATTACCATATTAACATATAATTTCAGAAACAAATCGGTCTATTATCGCCAAGCAGATCATTTAAAGTCAGTATTTGGTGGCACAGAGGTGGGGGCACTGGTCAAAAGGCAAAATAAAACCTAATCTAAAATAAGCTTCAATAATTAAACAGAAGAGTGTGAAAGCTGTAATGCACTGACAATTTTTCTTCTACCACAGCATGATCATATAAGAGAGAATTGCTGGGAAAAGACATTAAAAATCAGACAGGAGAGAAGTAAAGGAGATTTGCTCTGAGAAAATTGAATGGGTGCACTACATCTTGACCAGAGAACTGCAGTGTGTGACAGATATTTACCTCCACTGTGTTGCCACGCATGTGCAGGATCTTGGCGCGGTAGTACAAGCTCTGCTCATTGATCTCAGAGTAAGGAGCCAGACACAGCAGGTTGGGGTAGAGCGACACGGTTACAGGATGCAGCGTACGTTTGTTGATCTCTGCTGTCAGATGGCGCTGCTTTTCCAAGCTGGCTTCATCTGCCTGGAAGCCCCAGAAATTACCCACATCCACCACCTACAGCAGAGATCAGAGTTAAGAGAGACACATCCATTAAAGATTCAGACATTTAGTCAAAAACAAGAGTATCTATTTTGAAATTTAGCTCCATTAGACCAAGTTAAAGGCATAACGAGTAGGATTTGTCGGTTGCAGTTTGTAAACACAACATTCAAAGTTGGCCCCTCCTCCCGGGCTCAAAGCGCACGTGCTTCTGGTGGTCCCACGTACTTACGATCTGGCACCTGGTCCCGCACCTCACAGCCTGCACGCTGTTATTGGCTGGGGGCTACACACCACTGCCCAAAGGTTGATGCCCAGAAACGTCCACACAACAAAATAAGAAAATACAGGTAGAGGGCAGGGTCTCTGCAGATACAGACACCACCACACACTTCTAGTGGGTCATACAGTAAGTGATGACTGAGAGGAGTTATTTTTGTTTGATTCCTTACATTGTTTTTTAGGAAAATCCTACTTGTCCTACTTACTTAAATGTAAAGGACTGACCTCTGTGATGTTGACCACAAACAAGCGGTTGGGGGGCAGCTTGTCTGGGTCAATGGTGCTGCTCACCACTCCCACTGGGCAGACAGACTGGCTCTGGACGTCTACATTTACTCTGCACAGCAACAGCACACAGAGAACTGGACTCTAATGCTATGTACATATTCACTTTCACTGCAATCACACTGAACAATGTAGAAAACTGTATTTATTACTGCTTTGATGTTGCCTGTCATAACATCACGGTATCCTAAATCAAAAATTAACCTGCAAACATTAAAGTTTATTCAGAGTTTACTACTGATAGCAACAATCGATGCAATGATTTTCCAAGTGTTCATGAGACAAGATTGAAATTATCAGTATCGGGACAGCAACAGATTGAGTACTTCAGTGGGGTAGATGCTCATCAATATAAAGGCTTTAATCCAGTTCCTTAGGCTTGGATGGAGCATTAAAACAATGATGCCAAATAAAGATCACAATATAAAATCTATTTGAGGTGATCAAAACATGCCGACGTTTTTAAAGTTTTAGGCAGGAGGAAATATTACCGTTAAAGGGAAGTAATCAGTGAGAACAGTCTGTGTTGGATATCTAATAATGTGCGATGGCACCCACGTTCCCACATCCTGGAGGGAGGTAGGAAGAAACTGGTGCTGTCTCTGCCTAAAACCTCCCCTCTCTGAGTCCAAGTGATAGCTGGAGAGAGTCATGCAGAGTGCGAGGATGTCAGATTACATTAAGGCTCAGTGCAGGGGCACTGACCAGTGCAGCCTGTGGTGCAGGGGGTTCCACTTTCCAAAAAGACGATCAAGTATGAGACTTTTCAGGCCCCAAAACACAGACACAGTTGAACCTTTGTGCTCTTATGAAATGTTTTGCTCATTGAACAAATGTAAGACATATATATTTTTAATTCATGCAGCAACTGAGTTCACTCACCGTGCATATTTCATGTGAGTTATGTTTCTGTTCCCGGCACAGATTTCTATTTGTTCAATGGGGTAGATGGACAACTCCATGGGAGCCCTCTGTTGTCCCAGGAGGAGGGCAAGGGAGACCTCAGGCTGTACCCCCGAGCCTTGGGATGTCCTGTAGAACTCCACATATGCTCTGAACAAGCAAGCAAACACACACACACACACACACACACACACACAGTCAGACAATTCATTCTTTAAATAAAATGATTAGAGTAGATGAAAAAAAGTTGTCTGATTTGCTAAAGTGGCCTTCAGTACCTGGAGCTGTCAAAGGAAATGGCTTTGACCTGTCCACACAGGCGGAACAGAGACTGCAGCTGCTTGTAATACAGGAAACCGTATGGAGGGAGGTTCCTCACCTGAAAACAACACGTGGTCTGATGTTATTTTACAAAATCCCTACTTCTTACATAGTCTAAAGGACCATAGCCATCCTAGCGGCCCCTTAAGGGTTTTGATAGTCACTACACACCAGAAAAATGTCAATCAATAAAAAAGAAGTCATGACAGTTAAAATGTAATCAATTCTTGGCTCCCATACCATCACTGTTGTTCTGGGGTTGAAGCCACTCAACTCTCTAGAGGCCAAGTCTTCATCTATATCCCCCTGGACAAAGTAGTTGGGGTAGTGAGCACCGGCAATGGCCACCTAAGACAGAGAGAGGTACAACCTGAAACAAACTGACCTTTAGGTGTTATCTATTCAGTGATGACTGGATCTGAACTGCACACAGTTTAGCTTCAGTTGTAATGTACATCCCACGATGTGCAGCGCTGACTCTAACCTGAAGAATGAACTTCTGCCTGTGCGTGCTGGTGTAATCGGACGGTTGACTGTTCTCTGGCACATGCATGTTGAACTGGGAGACGCGTTGCTTCAAGTCCTCATACAGCTCTGCAACCTGGACAGTGAGTTACTGCTGAGGAGGTCTGAGCCACAATATTTTACAAACAGCTCAATTTCAAAATATTAGCTCATCAAGAATGGAAGTTGACATATTTACCAATATATGTGAAAACAGTCAACTCAAATATATAGCTAAAATATGACCTACTTCCTTACTTTCCTGCATAAAACTTGTAAACAAGTTATTGTTTCTTTCCATTAAAACTTTGAGGAAATGTTTTGGGTTGGCTGTACAATTGCTACTGAAAACTGACATCATTATACAGATTACATATTTACAGTCTGACTGCACCAACTTCAGTAAAGCCTCTGAAAAACCAAGACTGTCAGGCACTAAACAGAAGCAAGTTTCATTCTTGGTAACACGTGACAACAAACTGCAGGATCGACGTCTGTTGTTCACGGCTAGACTGTGATGACAAGGACGTGAACTCATGTAGCCCAGTTCTCTGTTTTATCTCTTTACCTCCCTGATCCTCTTGATCTGAATGAAGTTCTCTTTGCCCCAGTCCAACTCGTCCTAAGAGGAGAAAACAACAAAGGCAAAGAAAAACAAACAAACAAGAGAGAGCAGAGTGCTGCACTGATTCGTAATGACCAAAATAAAAGCTTTAATGAATGTTTAAATGTTAACATTGGCAGAGAGACGTTTCTCAAACTGAAGGGAAATTGAATAAACCATCTAAATAAGAACACTCCCTTCATCTACTTCCACTTGGCATCTGCTCTGTAAGCTATAGCGTTGTTAATTCATTACCAATGGGACAAAGCAATTATGTATACTTCAATGCCAATCTTGCAAATAATCTAAGATGAATAACTGCAGTGTCAACAAGTGACTCTGTGCAGTAGCAGACTATTCTTATTTTCAACCTGTAAAAAATAAAGTCAGCATATTTATGTGTATGTTTTTTCAGTGAGCTCATGTTTGGTTGTTGTTTTGTTCACCTTTGGGTGTCTCAGCTGTCCTTTCTTTTTGGATGAGTGCCATGCCTAACAGTAACAGACAATAGGGAAGGGTTTTTAAAAACAACGGCCATCAGGCAAATATGTAAATCCGTCGAACACCACAACTTCTTGTTGACTTTGTATCAAAACACATTACCTTGAAGGCGTTGACAAAAGCTATGGAATCACTTGGTGTGCCGCGGGTAAAGGCCAACTTGCTCCTGGAATAACAGATATTCAGTGCACAAAGGAAAAATGCACAATACACAGAATCAATATCTTATCTGTTCCTGGCCTGCAAGTAGTCTGATGAAAACATGTTGCAGGTTTTCAGCCTGGGCCTTGTAGGCATTTACATGGGCACTGCCAGACAAACCATTTGTGCTCTGATTTGCTAAAACATATAACTATCTTATGGGGAAAACCAGATTTAAGGAGAACAGTGCATGAATAGCTGGACATGCTATGACAAAGACTTTGAAGAGACATATTAATGACCACACACTTTCTGTTAATTTTTAAAAAAATATTTCAGTGTTTTGTATGTCCGTTTTGTATGTCTGCAGAGAAATCATCATGTTTGTAGGATCAGTACCCGTTTTCTACTGCAAGGCATCTCATCAGCCACAAAACACTGTGATGGCACTGTGATGTAAAGGTGAGTCAATAGTCAACAGAGAGGTCTGGACTCGATGGAGTTACTACATAACAACATAATGTCCCAAATATGTTGTGCCACTTTAGTGCGACACAAAAATGATCTACACTGACAGCCAGGCAGTCTGTGAATCAGTGCAGCTGCTGGATGTGACTCACCTGTGGCCGGCAAGCTGCTGCATGGATGGTATGGCAAAGAAACTCTTCAGAGAGTGCGAGGCAGCTGAGGATAAGATAAGTTGTTATTGTAGTTTGTGCAAACAGCCCACAAAACATGTTACATGCACACAAACACATTTCCAAGAGTGCAGTCATGACGGATCTGTAGACCAAGCTATGTCTCTACAACTGTAAACACGTGCATATGCAGTAGCTGAGATCCATTCCTGTAGCATAATGACAGACTGACCTATGATGAGGCACTCATCCAGGCAGCCAAAGATGTGGCCCAGGACAATCAACTTCCCCAGGTACAGATCCACAGGCAAGTGGGCCAGCACACGGCCCAGGAATGTCAGCTCACCATCCTCATTTTGACCCCTGCCATCACTTTTCACAGATAGAGCACCCATCTACAGAATGAAATATTCAGCTAGTGTCAAGACAACAGGCTTTTTTATACCTCCAATCAACTCCAAACAACAGTTTGACTTTCAATATTTAAGGATTTAGACAAGAAAACGGCTGATCTCTCTAGGCCAAAATTGAATTTACTAAACCAAAATGAAATCTATCAAATAAAAACTGATTTAATTGAAAAATTCACTTATTATATGTATCACACTTCATGGTTGTACATTGCTGAACTACTGGTTGTCTCTGAGCCAGACGGTAGCCTGAGATCCTCAGACAGAGATGTTCCAGCTGTTTTTAAATCCCTGGGACTAAAGCTGGCTGGGTTTTTGCTTGAGAGGCTTCTCAGCTCTGAAACTAATTGTCTGAAATATCAGGCTGGATTCAGATTTAGTAACATCTTTTAAAACGACTTCTCAAAAGTAGTAACTTTTGGTTTTATCCATGTATTAAAATTTCCTGGTTTTACTAATTTTTGGTCTATTTCTCCTGTAAAGCACTTTGTAACCTAGTTTTGAAAGATGGTTTAAAATAAAATGTATATATTTTGTGAGTGATAGAAAGAAACCAGAATACACATGCACTTGTTCTTCTTTCTTTTCCCCACACAAACATAATGACACAGCACTGCCCTTCATTACCCTCACCTAACAGACTTGACGATGCTAACACTGGCTGACGCAAAGCTCCAGTCAGAGAACTCCTGGTCTAATACTCTGTGACATAGCTGGGTGGTCAGCTGCCCGCCCAAATATGTCATTACAGCCACATATTCCTATGTACTTGACAAGACATTAATGGCTCTCTCAGAAGAGAATCATCAATCTGCACTTATTTACCTCTTTCAGTTGGAGTACTGTCCTCACTATGTCATCAAGGTTGGGGGGTGAGAGGGCTGTGGAAAGGACAGAGCGGGGATCTCCCATGTCCAGCAGCTTCACCTTCAACATGATGGTGGCCAACGGGGCAAGCTGAGAGGAAGGCAAACAGTATGGCATAGATTCACTGTCGAATTAGGGTCAAAGCAGCGTTTTAAAAAAAACTGAGAGAAAAATCTCTGGATATCTGCACATTCTCTCACCAGCATCTCAGGGATCATGTAGTCTGGGATTTCATTCCTCCAGAACTCTTTGGTAACAAGACGGTAACAGTAGCCCTTAGACACCCGACCTGCCCTACCTGACAGAGAGGAAATGAGTGTAAAAGGAAGTGAACAGATACTTACACTTGAGAAATTCTGTGCCGTAAGCTTTGTACCTCGACGCTGGTTGCAGTTGGTTTTGGATGCCCAGGTGAGACGCAGAGACTGATAATTGGTATCCTGGTCACAGACCATGTGACGAGCCAGGCAGAAGTCAATCACTGTGACGACAAAAAGCACCAATACCAGCAGATTTTATCAAACTTCATTACAAAACACGCAGTAATCTAACACATAAAACCAAGCTGAAGAAAAATACCCACCATATTTGACGTCTGGAACAGTCACCGAACTCTCCGCGATGTTGGTGGAAAGGATGACCTGTTAAGATGAGATCATCAGTACAGCAGGTAGTAAGAACACGTGTGAGACAGAGTAAGATAAATGTTTTTTACCTTCCTGTATCCAGGGACAGGGGACAGAAACACACCGTTCTGCTCCTCCAGAGTAACAGTGGAGTGGAGAGGATAAACCTGCAGTCTGAACAACAGACGCACAATCATAACACAGGTTAAACAAGCACAATTAATTTTAGAGACGCTAATTCTGATCATTATTACTGATACACAAAACTTGTCCTTTTACAAGTTCCTTTTAAAACTTGTCTTAAAAGGAAGCCAGCAAAACAGACAAAGGAGACAATAAGTATTAGCTCCAGAGAAAGATTCAACAAAGAAGTAAACTCAGAAGCTCACCTTTTGTGAACCAGCTTGGCCAAGGCTTCCTGCATGTAGCTTATCTCGTGTATTCCAGGAAGGAAAACCAGCACACTGCCCCGCTCTGATGAGGTCATGCCATCTACTTTCTCTGCTTTGCTGCTCAAACACAAACACACATGATAATTACTTTATGTGTCTGCCCATTTGTTAAAGCAGTCAAGTGTGCTCAAACACTGAGGCCTCACCTGGAATCTTTGCCCTCCATCTCATCAAAGCCCTGGATGAGACTGATGGCAAGACTGTACATCTCCACTGAAATGTGAGGGTCATCTGTATGAGGCAACTCAACCTGGTAAACATACACACACACACAAAATTCACACATTAACTATTTGGCTTCAGGACAGAGAGGAATAGCATCAGCAAACATTTACCATCTTCTTACCCTGTATGGAAACAGTTTGTGGAGGTCATCCAGATAGAACTCCTCAATGGCATACGGTGCCCCCTCCACTTCAAACACGTAGGCTGGGTTCATCTTGCCCCGAATTGGGGTGCCGAAGTACTCAGCAAACTGTCTGCAGTTAATGGTGGCTGACATAAGGATGATCTGGAAAAACACAGGTCCAATGATTGAGAGTTCAACTGATGCAGGAGGAAGAAAGAGGAGGGATTTCAACTTGATTTCGCAATTACCTTGACATAACGAGAGTTGGAATTAAGAAGTTTTCTCACAACCAGCACGAGAAAGTCCATCTCCTCAGTGCGCTCATGAACCTTGGGCAAAGGCAGAGTAGTTAAATGGCTAAATCTGGACCGAATAGACAAGAATCACAGCTTAGATCATAGGACTAAATGAAACCTGAAGCTGAACTGAAATTGCGCCCCGCAGCAGCATAATATTGATTATGCATTTAACAGCATTTAACGCGTAATGTAACTACGTATGTAACTACAACTAAATGAAATGATAAACTTGAATTAAACAAGGTGAACGTGAGGAAACTGCATTTTTACCTCATTTTAAGGTACCAGTTAACAGGGGAATGTACATTAAAAATGATGTGCACCTCATCTATGAATATGTGGGAGTACTCTGTGAGGCACTTGGCTGAAACCAGTTTTTGCAGCAGCACTCCTGTGGTCATGTAGATTAGCCGGGTGTGCTCAGTAGCCATCTTCTCCAGTCCAACCTGAAATACAAATATGCAAAGTTGTATTCATAAATCTGGACAACACATGCTTTTATTTTGGCACTGAAAATGCCCAAAATATCTCTTTTCACATGTTTCCCTCGAACGTGTAGGTTTAATTGCTCATTGGAACTATTCAATGACGAGTCAGCTAGTCTATAAAGGCACCTGTTTGACAAAAACTAAAATCCATTTGTGGAGGACATCCATTTGTTGTTGTTTCTTGTTGTTTTACTGACAGGAGAGACCACAATACGCTTCCTCCACAGTAGCTTTTTTAGTAACTTTTTCCAGTGTTTTAAAAACTAATGTCTGCCAGGCCAACATGACTATTTCTGGTTGGTCTTGGAGAAAATACCAGTGACCTGTAATAAAATCCATTGCTACCCTGTGTCCGACCTCAGGGAAATACTTTTTGGTTCGCCGATTCAACTCTGAGCACAAAAGAACTTTCCATTCACTGACTGCACGACTTTCACAAACCAAGACAAAAAAGGAAAGGAAAAAAGGAAAGAGCTTTCTTCTCAATACAAATAGAGATATTTCAGATGGGTGAAAGACAAGGATTTAAAAGCACCTTTAAAGTACGCAAATAAAGAACAAGTTCAGGTTATGCTGCATAACTTGAGCCTTTTATTTCTACTAACATTAACTGTTTATCATTGCTCCCACTGTCAGTGACATCATCCTTAGCTCAGAGGTCTGCACCAAGCGGAGGAGAAAACAGTTATTATTAGATATGCTGTTTCAGAGCCCACCACACAACACAGCAAGACACCCTGGCAACAAAGCACACACAAGAGCTTGTTAATGCATGCATAAAAACACTCTTTTTAAGTAGTGAAAGAGATGCAATGAGTGCTTTTTGTGCATTGTCTTAACCAAGCTGAATCACTACAGGTCAATGCTCAGTCAGTACAGAGTCACTACTGCTATATGCCGTCTGCACGTGTGTTACTCTCTTCATTTTTCTCCCCTTTTTATTAGAAAACAAAAATAGACAGTTGGTAGTAGCTAAGAACGTATATACAGGCTCACGTATGTATCTGCACTGCACAGTTTAAGTAAATTAGATTCTAAATTTCGTCTAAATTTTGCACTAACCTGATATCCCACCAGACTACCCAGAGTACACTTCCGCTGTGTGGCAACCCATCGGGCAATACTGGTGGCCCCAATTTTGCGTGGTTGGGTGACCACAATGTTGCATATGGTATTTTTCTCATTGTAGTGGTCCAGAATGTACTGTGGCAGCTGGGTGGTCTTGCCACTGCCTGTGGCTCCTCGAATGATCACTACAGAGTTGTTTTCTACAAGAGAAATCAGCTGGAAGCAGGCACACACACACGCACACACACAAAAAACACAAACACAAGCAGACACATGTGCACAGTTAAAACCCTATTTGGCCATTTGTACCATATCACTGAAATGAAAAGAAATATAAAAATAAGTAATGAAATTGCAGAGCAGATGGATGTGCTAAGCTGATTTGCAACTGGAAGTCCACACTTTATAATCTGCATTCAGAAAGTGCAGCTCAAATGACCGCATGAGCTCCTAAAATTAGTCAACAGAAAATTTTAGACCAGTGAATATAAAGTTAACAGTTGTTCTGCAACATGAAATAACATTGAGTTCATCTTGAGAAAACGGTAAAAGCTTAAGTGCACCAGTGTCCTGAGGACATAATGGTAATTTCAGTAAAACTCCTGACATGACCAAAAGAAAAAGTGCTTCAGGAGAATGAGAGTGCACTTTCAGACCATCAGGCTGTGTAGCTGGGTGTATGTGGTGTTTGGATGGTACATTGTACCTGCTGTCTGTTTTTTGTTATGGGCAGGCTGGGGTACTTGTAGCTGGCAAGTGGAGGAGGAGCAGAACCTAAGGATACAGAATCAAATGCACAAGAAACAGTTACACCATTGAGGGCAGAAGGCAGATTCCTGTATATATAGCTATGTAAGTGAGTATGACATAGGATAACAAAAAGATAATGAAAAGTTTAATACTCACTCCCTGCAGACTCTGGTTTTTGGAACCACCCTCCATCAGAATTCACCTTTTTCAGGTTGTCCTCATTGGGAACCTTTGATCGGCTGAAACAAAAAGCAATTTTAAGCAGTTTTATAATTTTTGAGACTCTATTCACCTATAAATTGAACTTGCAGAGTCTACAGTAACCTGTTATGGACAAAAAGCCCTTTGAGGCAAAGTTGTGATTTTGGGCTATATCAATAAAAATGACAAATGACAAATAATAAGCCACTACTGTATGCACTGTCTCCCCTCACGCTACAAAAATACTAATTTCAAAGACCATACAGCAGTCTATTTATTCTCCTTCTCTGTACTCATATGTGATAGACAACAGTCCTTCTTCTAGAATTGTTCACAGCAATGAATAAGTATAGAATTCAGTGTAAACATTGTTCAGCTTTCACCTGCTAGTTTCACCTCAGAAAGCAAAACTGCCAAAGTAGCACTGTGGTAAAAAACCTGCAATTACTGAATAAAAATGCTGTTGCATGTACTGGTAAGGACAGGCTTAAGTTAGAGGCTGAGCTTTAAGAGAGGTTTAATCAATTGCCTTTCACAGTCTGGATTAAGTTTAGATCCGTGCAACAACTGTGGTGCTGCGTTTTATTTCTGAATGTAATAACGTGTAGCACTGGTTAGATTCTAAGTTGAGTAAGACAGAGGTTATAATTAAAAGTCAACTTCAAATGTAAGTTCACAGGGGGTGAACATACCAGCAGCGCTGCCCACTTCATTACTTGATACCATTTGAAACTTTGCTCTGAGTCTCTGCCTCCTCTCGTCTTTCCCTCCGGTCAGCTCCACCAGGCCTGCAGCACTGTAGCCGGGGGAGCATTCCCAGTTGTCTCTGCCTCTCGCTCTCTCTCAATGAGCGGAGCATTTTATCGCAACAGCAGGCACAAACCCTGACAGTACTAAGAGGAGCTCAAATGCAACACACCCACGGCTCGTGCGCACACATGCACTCTCGCCCTCTTCCTTTCTCTCCAATGCACACATTTCGTGCAAGCTACAAAGCAGCTGACCTTACAACAAAGCTGCACAGTGCAGAGGAGAGCGGGGTGAAAGGAGAGGAGAGGTGACAGCTCTTAGTCAGTTAGCAGTGTGTGACTAACTCTCCTGGAAAAAGTCTGCACGACAGGAGCAGTGGGAGGGATGATGAGGACAAGACAATAAATACAACAGAGAGGAAAAACGCTTCCAACAAACAAGACATTGGAAGATTCCTTTGATGGCATTTGACACCAAGGGACGTAGTCGACCGCAAGTGAAGGAATGAAGTTCACATGGACTGACCCATGGAGACAAAGAGCTGGAGGCTGTACTCTGTGAAAAGCTCATCTTTGCAAAATTTCTGAATATTGCACAAAAGTACCAGCGGTGCAGTTTTCACCTGTAAGTACAGATCTTTCCTTTCAATTTGCAGCCAGATGTTAGCGTGAGAATTCCTGCACATTCTGGAAGACTGACAGTTGTTTAAGCACTGATTATTTTTGGAGCACTTGAGCAGGAATCAATTCAGATACCTGAAAAACTCTGTTTTGCAACCTTAGGATGTGTGAAGCCACACATGCAGTTTGTGTTCGGTGAGGCTGACCTCTGACCCTGCAGGCTGTGTAATCCATCTGAATCCCAGGTGGAAGCTGTGTTGAATCCATCAGTCTGGAAAAAAAGCCAAATACACACACCTGGGACATCGCCCTTCACCGAGGTTGCCTTGAACTGAAGGCAATCAGAGCACCCATCAGCCAGGGACCAGAGGTCAGCTTGGTTACGGGGTGATCATCTTTCACTGTCAACCTTAAAATTTTAATTATAATAGGGCTCCACAGTTATGGATAAAATGAGAATCAACATTTCCTCACTCAGAATTGAGGTTGCGATGTCTCACACATTTCTCATTGTGGTCTTTGAAGCTGAAAATGTGACCCAATTTTCAGTACAAGCCAAGATTTTGTCAGAAACAGGGCTGGATAAATTTATTTCTTTTTTCTCATCATCACTTTCCTTTTTTTCTCTCTCTCATGTTAGATTTAGTTTAGTTTTTGTTTTGTTTGTCACATGATCTAACGCTGTCTTGTCATTTGTAGGTGCAGCTTAGAGAGAAAGTAGCTCTTTGTTTGAAGCATATTCAGGCACATTAAAACAGTGTTGTGGGGAAGAATAACAGATCATTCTTGTTTCTTTAGTTTTCCAGGACTGTCTGCTGTCACTGCCATGCCCCTGTTCAGCTGGATGAAATGGTCCCATGAAACAAGAGTGCAGGCTCAGGATGAAGCGGCACCCCTAAAGACCTCGGGGGTCGTACCCAGTCGCATGTTGATCAGAGAGCTCCTGTGGCATGTGGAGGAACGTGAGCGGCTGGCGAGGGAACTGGAGCGGGAGCACAGGCTGGCCCACAGCGCCTTGGGTCTCCACTGGTTTCAGAAGTACCCCAGGTTACGGACCCTCATCCCCACATCAGAGCTACACCAGCTGGAGTTCCTGTGTGCCCAGATCCCACCCATCCACGCAGCCACCGTGCTCTCCAGGTGTTTGGTAGCAGCCATGCCATTCTCCATCCTCACATTAGTATGCTGTCAACAGTGGCTAGCTGCTACTGCATCAACACAAGGCCTGACAGCAGGCAAAGCAGAGAAGACCCAAAGGGAAAGGGAGGCAGGGCAAGCTGCCAAGAAAGCCATTATGTGTTACTGTCACAGAGGCAGGCGATGTAGGGTGTGAACATGTGAAGGTGAAGGATGCCCTGTAAGGCTGAATGAAACCAGACTGCCGGGGTTTCCACTCATCATCTCCATGTTAGCCATAATAATATAAAAAAAGACTGACGAGTTGTTCTACATGGATGAGCACTGTGACCTACTTACTTATTTCCCATAAAACTCACTACTGGGTCACTACTGTGTTACTGTTACATAACCACGTTACCAAAGAATAACATATTTAGTAAGAAATGTGTTATAATGTTTGTGTCATTTCCAAAAATCTGCACTGTTGTCCGAGATATGTCGTTCTTGCAACTACGAGAGACTGAAGGTTGAATTATATATTATTAGAAGCTGCCAATTGAAAATGTGGGATGCTGACACTGTGTTGATGCAAAGCCTTCTTCAACAAGTGTTTAATTAATCTTTCCGCAGGTTTCGTGAGGTGCTTGCCACTAACAACATAAGGCCCTGGGAGCTGGCGTCTGTCTTCAAGCAGGTGCTGAGGGATTTCCTGAGCCAAAAGGAATACGATGAAGAGGACGACCTCTCAGTGCAGCCAGCACAGCTCCGACCGATGGAGGCTTGGACCAGCCGCTACAAAATGAGGCAGGGCTTTGTCACACCCACCGTCCCCAACTGTGGAGACCACCCAAGGGAGGAGATCCCAACAATCTCCGGATATGTGGACCGGGCCATGCAGCACTCCAGTTCTTTCACAGGGTGCAAGAGGGACTGGGACCTTCCATATTACTATCCAGTTCCCCTGAGGCCCACAGGGACGTACAGCACTACACTGTGAGAAGATACATTGTTCAAAACGTCTGTGGTCTTGTGTTTAACACAAAGAAAAACAGTTATCACATCAACAGTATAGAGACAAGATGCAAAAACTTTATTATTTGTATTAGTTGTAGATACATCATAGCTTGTGACCAAAAATATGAAGACGGCATTAGGCCAGGTGGACAATGTATTGAACTGTTTCATTACAAGAACTAGTTTGTCATTTGGTCTTTTATAATCCCTACTTAATGGACTGACTAGTTTTCTGTAGTCCTGATTACAAAGGGTATTTAGACTTTGTACAGTTGGGCATGTATTTCAAAGGTATACTGTCAGGTAGCGAAGACATGCGTGAAATAGACCAGTGAGTCCCAGCCTTTGTGGCTTGTGAGTCTCTTGAAGTGAAGCAAAGTCTACTTGAGACTGCTTGTCAAAGGCTGAAAATGTCTGAGTTTTGGAATGAATGTGCCCTTCTCAGATTGTTTCATCTGAACTGTTTTAGAGCCCTAAAGAAGGTGAAACTATAGCATTTAACAATAAAAGGGCAAAGATTATAGAAAACTCAGAAAAATAAACATTATTTGTGTAGTAGATTTTTTTTGTCTTATGTCTTAATCATCTTGTGACCCCAAGGTTTGGAAGCACTGACTTGACTGTTTCGATTTGATAGCCAACCAAGAACAGTAAGCAACAGGTTACTACCTTTGGCAAATTGTGAAAGGTTGAGAAAACCCTTTGGGGGCCTCGGCTACACTGAGATCATGTCCTCAGAGTTGTAGCTACCTGGAAATTTTACATTTTAGATACAAATACAAACCCAATATATTTAAATTTGAGTTGTTTCTTTGGGTCTCTTTTCAGAATTTTATGAGCAGGGAAGAGTTGGATTCATGATGTCAGTATTTCTAAAATCCTCGCTACAGCCCTGAAACCCTTTATCCTCAATTAATTTTGATGACAATCACTGAAAACTTCCTTTGACAAGATTGACCATTTTTAGATTGTGGGCAATATTAAAAAATAACATTAATCACTTAAAAAAAGACAAACATCGTTGTTTCACAACTAAGTTGACATTTAAGCATTACTAGAAAGAAGTTAACCAGATAATAATTTGAATTTGGAAACCTGTCAGGCTGAGTCAGCTTTCTTGTGTAACTGTGACACAGTAAAGTTTTTTTTCTGCCATAATAAAGCTGGTGGCAGAAATATAAAATGCTGAACATGTTGAGGCGTCCACACATGCTGCCATCCTCAAATCTTTATGTGCAATCGCTGTACTTCCAAAAAGTTTAACCAGTCAGGGTTTGTGGCCACGATAAAGGAAGAGACACCTGGAATATTTTTCTGTAACTAACTAGCGGAACAGAGGCCTGTTCCATAAAGCGAGTTGACCAAATAAGTCAGGCTTATTTCAGTTGGTCTGACTCATTTTCAGCTGATTTGGTTCCATAAAGCAAATTCAACATAGTTCAAGCTCAATTACTAAGGCAACATATGCGGGGAAACTAACCTGGTCCGGGGCAGGCTAACTGTCAGGCTAAGCCTGAGTTGTTGTTTTTAAACGAGAGTTCCTGTAACACTGACCCAACGAGAAAGCGATGATTTTATCACGGACTTTCTGGCGTGCTCCCATATAATTTGACTTTATTAACCTACTACTTAAATAAATAATAAATCATACAATGATAAACGATAAGATATAGACCTATACATGATTGATTAACGTTTAGGCTTATGCTACATAAAATAAGTCTCAATCTAAATTACCCCGGTAGAATGATAATAGCTACATAAATAGTTAACAGTACAATTGCAAAAAATTATATTGACCAGAAATGTAGTATCTAAATCCATATTAAATCCAATATCCTCTATTTTCCTGATAGGAAACCATGTTTACAAATGTATTGGTTAATACATTTAAAGCAGCCGCAATTAATAAACATCATGAGCTTGGACAGTTCTAGCATCAAGCTGATTATACTTAAGTGCTTATATAGACTATAGCAGAGGTTTTCAAAGTGGGAGGTGGGCCTCCCCAGGGGGGGTCCAAACAGTTTCAGGGGAGGCTCAGTGAATGGAAGTGAAAACATATTACATCAGTTATTACATTAGGTATCAAAAGAAGATCACATAGAATAGTCTAAATGTGTGTGAGTTGGTTAAAGAGATAGTTCAGAGATACAGTAGTTTTGGGGAATTTTACCGTTTTTCCCACTTTCCCACAGTCAGAAACTAATAAACGCCTTAGCAGATCTTTTTTATGTATCTGGTGTAGTCTGAAGTTATGTCAAACAGCAGTATTGGGCTATATTGGCTCAATTGTTGAGTGTCTATGGGATCAAATAACATAATTATGAGGCATCCAGGAATTGAGCAAAACTAAGCAAGTAAAGGTGGGTGAGAGGGCACCTTTTTCCAAACTTTGTCTGAGGGGAGGCCCACAGTGTCAGATTATGAAAACCCCTGGTCTATAGGCATACTTACCAATAACCTTAACAATATTTTTATATCCAATTTTCACCTGCTTTTCTCCCCACTCAAGTTGTTGCTGTTTAAAAGTTTTTTTTGTTATTAGATGTTTGAATTCTTCATGTTTCTAACAGTGGACATACAGTTTATGGTTTCTAATAGTAAACGCTGCTGTTTGCCACAATGGATCGATTTGATCCGTGTTGGACCTCATGCTGCTCAAGAATAGCTGCAGGTACTTATCTGGACTACTTAAACCTGTGTCAAATTAGTCTGATTGAGTGAACTGGTTTGTTAGGTTAATTCAAGTCAGGTGTCTTTAATCCCCACGTCCTTTCTTAGCGCGCTTTATGAGGCAGCTCTCAGCTCAGGTGGGATCCAAGGATGCTAGCTAGCACGAGGCTAGCTAACTTTAAGCTAACTTTACCTCAGTTTCTCTCACCTGGTCTCTTTCGACGACGGTTCATCTAATTTTCTTTCCACCGCCTCTTCTGTGAGTTTAATGTTAGCAAACGTCGTCCCCGAGGTGAACCACCCCGAAATTTGTTCTGCAGTAAACACTTTCTTCATGTTGCAGGTGTTTACAGTAGCTGCATTTCTCAGTTGTGTCTTTCTCTCACCAGCTAACAGCTAACACCGGTTAGCAGGTTGAAGCGCGAGGCAAGTGAGGAACACCTTCTACACCGCCCCCTGGTGGTTGGATTAAAAATAAAATGCACATAAAGTGAAAATTTCTACTTTTATACAGCATATTTATTCTGTTTTATTTGGTGGAAGAAGCATTCAAATCATTTACTTAAGAAAATGTAAAATACCACACTAAAAATATACAAGCCCTGCATTCAAAAGTTTACTTAGTATAGAAGTAATAGCAACAGAATCAAAAGTATCAAAAGTAAATTATACAAAACAGCTTGTTTTATATTATAGAATTGGATCAATGTTATTGATATATTATGTAAGCAATACTTTAATGCTGTAGTTGGTCGAGGTGGCACACATTTGAACTATTTAATTACTACATATAATGTTGGGCAGTTCAATCTGTAACAATGCATTATATGTTATAAACTGAACATAGTGTGTAAAATCTAGTGGATTAGAAGTATAAAGTACCATAAAATGGAAATACTGAAGTAAAGTAGGACTACCTCAAAATTGCACTTAAATACAGTAATTGAATAAATGTATTTTCCGTCACTGATACCACATGCATGAAACAAAAACAAAAGGAAATGTGACATGTGTATGTCATATCTTGTATTATTAAGTTAAAGGCTACTGGTCCTCAAATTTTGATTTACCACTATTACATATCAAAAGACATGGATCACATTCTCCAAGTGTTTGTGATGAGATAGAGTTTATTTTTTACAGTCCAATTACTTTAACTGTTCAGGAAAAAAATACCACAAAACATGAAGAGAGACATTAAAGTCTACAGTACTAGAGGTATAAAAAATATTTTTAATTACAGTGTTAAAAAAAAAAGTTCATTATACTAAAAAAAGACATTGGCTATACACCTCAGTATGATGGGGGAAATACAACAAACATTATACCATGGATACAACAATCACAACACCAGACATAAGCACCTGAATAATTCTGAGCACAAAAATGTTCAGTTTTCACATTAAGATGTTATTCAGCATTGTTGTCATTTCAGTGTAGTCTGAGAACAATGGTGTACTAATGTACATCCAAAGCAACACAACACCAAGAAAAGATGGAGCTGGACTAACGGAAGCTGTCACAGCTGGTCTGTCCATGCTGCTGTAATAGCAGATCAATGTAAAGGTACAGTACGCCTCCAGGTAAAACTTTGTAAGAGGTTTAATAATATGACCACGCGTCATAAAGATGGGGATGAAAAAGATGTTCACCTCCATTAAAACAATAAAAAAAAAATCAGGGATTTACATCATCTCCAGCTGCAGACATCCAGTGTTGTCTCGCATTAAACTCATCTCCGTTCTGAGCTTTTCATTTTCCTTTAAAACAAAAGAGAAAAGCACAAAGTTGATTGACGTGATGTGTTAACAGTATTCACATGACCAAAGAGAAACATCTTTTGAGGATAGCAGAAATGTTAGTTACCTCTTGAAGTTTGGTGTTGTCCTTTTTTAGCTTCACCAGATACTCAATCCTCTGTTTGTGGTTCTTGTGCCCCACAAGTTTTCCATTCTCCTCGGACAGCTTAACATTCTGCTTACGGAGAACCTCGTTCTCCTGTAAAACAGAAAATATATCAGTACTACAGCTCAAATAATCAATTAGTTGAGGGACAGAAAATTAAAAAGACAACAGCTTTGATAATGGATACTTTAAAGCTACAGCATCCCAAAATGCTTCCCTTAGTGAAAGATAAACTCATCTACTCTGGCTCTGACCTGGACTAGTTTTTCCTCATCCTGTATCCTGTCCCTTAGCTCCCTCAACTCCAGACAGCGGTTTCTGAGCTCAGTGGTCAGCTCCTGAACGCAGGTTTGAGACTGGGCCACCATCGACTCCTGCGCCTGCAGTCTACTCCACGGAACAAAAAACACAAAGACAGAGCTTGTCAAACATCAAGCATTAATGACAGATCAGAATCTGAAACATGCAGTAACAAAACGTTGATTCATTTACTTAATTAAAGGTGCTTACCTTTTTAGAGTATCAGACAGCTTCTGCGTTATTTTGCTCTGTTAATGAACGAGAAAGGAACAAATAATAAATTGATAATCCAATAAAGAGAAAAAATAAAGCTAGCAGATAAACAAATACAAACCTTCTCCGCTCTCTCCTCCTGTAGCTCTTTAAGAATGGACTGCTTAATGGCGTCATTCAACTCCTCACTGAAAATTACAAGATAACATTATTCTTTATTCTTGTGCCATCAACAACGGATGATCTGATGTATTTTAGGGCTGAATGACTGGATGAATAAACTCAACCCATTATTATTTCCACTCTGGTTCTGCTTGGTGTAAAACTGGTCAAGTAAACCCTGGATCTCCATTCGGACCATCTCTTTCTCAGACAGCTGCGTCTGAGGACAGTGAAAACACATTATCAATACTGACAGTCTTCAAAGTCCATTAAGATCTTAAGACCATTAGAACTTGTGTCATTGTATCTATTCAATAAATTTTGTCTAGTCTCGAGGTTAGATTAGAGTAGAAAAAAAGACTAGAAGAGCCTGCTTTAACTAAGATGAATGCATATTTCAGTCAAATGATGAATTCATTTAACTTTTTAGATATACCTTCAGCCTTTGGATCTCCTCATTCTTGGCAGCCCTCTCTGCGTTCAGCTCGGTTAAAAGAATCTCCATGGTCATCATGGAGGAGCGTCGATTCTCCAGCTCCCTCTCCTGGCTCTCTAGCACCTGGGTCAGGTCCCTGTTGAAGCTTCCTGGTGTGCAGGGTGTCTTAAGAAACAGAGAAAATAAAGATTAGAAGAAGAAAGATTAGCACATGTTGCATTTCTGACTGCAAATGAAAAGAAATAAAAATAGGCCACACATATTTTATTTGCGAATGCAGAATTAAAGAACAAATAACGACAGACAAGTCTTACCCGAGCTAATGATTTGGGCGTGACTGTCAGCTCAGCAAGGGGTTTGAAACTTCCATTTCTGATTGTTCTTTCAACAGCTTCTTGCTGTTGTTGAATCTGGTACAAAAGGAGAGTTTTGGTAATAAGATGATATCCTTTAGATTTTTTTTACCTTACTGATAATTTGTTTGCCCTGCATTGAGATGATGAAAGAAATTATGAAAAAACTTCACCTTCTGCTGTAGATTCTGTAACATGATGTCCTTCTGGGCTGCTTGCTCTTGAGATGCTAGGAGGAGGCTGTTCTGCTCATCTAAGACCTTAGTGAGTCTCTCAACCTCCTCAGTGGCATAAGCAACCTCCTCCTGCAACACCTCGACCTGAGGACAGACACACACATCATGTATATTGTAGCTTCATTTATTATTCATTTATTACTTTAGAACATTAATCACTTGCAGTAAATCCACACACAAAAATGTATGCACAAAAGGTGTTCAGTATGATCAGACTTACCTCTATTTGGTTGGATGCTACACGCCTGTCTAAAGTTTCTTTCAGGTCACAGATTTCTGTCTGCATCTTCGAGTTTTGCTCCGTGATATCCTCCCTTTCAAGGCAGGCAGCATTGTACTTGGCCTGGAAGAGCAATGGCATTATATTATAAACATGCCCGGACTGATTCAAACATTAAACAGTTTTTACTATTAAAGACAAATAGTGGGTGAAAAATGAGGAGGTACTGTGATGTCTTTGATGTCTTCAGACAGGTGGGTAATGGTCTGGTCCTTCTGACTCAGCTCACAGCGGAGGTCTCTGGTTTGGTTAATCAGATCTAAAACAACATCCTGTCAAAACACACAGGCGGGATTCAGGACGTTAGCAGACACACTACGATTATATTTAAAGAAATAAGAAATGGGAGAGAATTATTCACTCTGGCTTACTTTGTCCTGTTCAATCTTCTGCTCCAAGCCTTTTATCATTTCATTGGCAGAGTTTAGATTTTGCTCAAGGTCGACAATTTTGGATGCCTTCAAAACAAAAAGCAGTCAACCAGGCTTAGCTACTGAGCTGCAATTATTATTATGCCAAATAGTTACAATTTTCAAACATGCATACAGTTATTAGGACTGACCTGTTGTTGATTTTGTGCTGTCAGGTCTGAGACTTGTTTCCTGAGCTGTGTATTCTGCTCCACAGTTTCAATAAGTTCTCTGAAGGCACACAACAAGGTCACTCATATTAATAGAACAGTTCTTTTAAATGTTGAAAACTGTTGTAAGAAAGTTTTAAAAAGGCAAAACTCACTTTGATCTAATTTCTTTGTTTTCTCTTAACTGGGAGATCAGGGTGCTTGTGTGCTCTTGCTCAGTCTGCAGAGAACTAGTCAATTCCTACAACAGAAGGAAAAAAAAGAAGAATAGAAAATAGACAGTTAAGAGATCCCAGCCCACATTTCGGGATAAGAAATGGCCAGAGTTGAGTTTATGAGTTCACCAACCATGAGCTGTGCCTTCAGTTTATCAATCTCCTGCTGCTTGTCCTGCAGCTGCTGTCTTGCCTGGTCAGCTTCAAACTTGGCCTCGGCTTGCAGCTGGTCAAATGAATCCTGCAGTGTCCGATGCTGCTCCAGAAGCTGCTCCCACTCCAGCCTGGAATGAAGACATGGTCGTTGTGAGCACAAAAACACATCAGATCAAGATGAGTGACAATGAACACACATTAGACTCGTGCTTACTGGACTTTGTCAAGTTGGAGCTGCGTGCTGATCAGACTGTTGGAGAGCTGGCTCATCTCTCTCTGCTGCTCGCTCTGGCCATCTCTTAGCTCGTTCTTCACAGCGACCAGCTCCTTGTCGGACGACTGCAGCACCAGGCGCAGATCACGGATCTCACTCCTCAGCACTGAAAAGCAGGGGAAAGAAAGAATCGTCACACCTTGTTCCTACCTCCATCTGACAGAAACCTCAGAGTTCAACGCCAGCAAAAGTCCAGGCAAGTGATTAGACTTAGGCGACTACAACACGGGAGAAATATCAAACTTTACCTTCTGCGGCTTGCTGTTCAGACTCAAGGCTCTGTTGCAGCTCACTGACAGTTTCTTGCAGGTTGAGCTGATCTCTGTTCTTGTCAGCTCGCTCAGTAGAAAGTAGCTGCATCAGGTGTAAAGAACAATTATGAAAGAAGAATAGTTAAGTAAAGGGCATCATGTTTTTCCAAATTCCTACACAGCAAATAAAAATATTTTTACACATCATTAAATTTCATTAACATAAAATTATAAATGAGGAATAGAAGGAAATTCTACCTCATCCTTGCGGTCAGACTCTTGTGATATCAGAGCGATCTGCTCCTCGAGTTTTGCAATTTGCTGCAACAGCTTGCTGTTCTTTAGCTCCTCCTCATTCAGCTGTGTCTGGACACGACTAGCGTGCTCCTGATGAGAAATTACAGAAAGTGTGAGACAATGAGAGGACTTTGTGGGTTTTTTTGTACACACATCTAAGATAATCCACGTTGCTGTACCTGCACTTGACGCAGTTCCTCAGTCAAGGCCATCTCAGACATGTCTGAAGGAGGCTGCTCAGCCCAAATGTCATTATTGTCTGTCCCATTGAGGTGTTCCGGGCTAGAGAGGGGCACGAGACGGGACCGCAAGTTGTATGCTTTGGTGGGCGTGGTGAGAATCTGGTAAAATAGGTATTTGAGGATAAAAGAGAACGCTTGTTAGAGAATCTGCAAGACAACGAAAAGTATATTGAATAAAGAGAGGTTATAGTTTCCTCACAGTGATCCGAATACAAATGTCAACATCCACTCACCTTTAAAGTTTCAACGTGAATTCTGTTCAGTTCAGAGACCTCCTGTTTCTTGTAAGCGTTTGTGGCTTCCAAAATGTTTTCCAAATGCCTGTTGGACTTGTCAAGGTATCTTTTCTCAGACTCCAGCTGTGACATCTGTTTCCTAAAACACAAAGCACCATCCAATCAACCACATTAAGCTCTCCAAAACATACTTTATAAGCCTATAAAAGACATTGCATGATATATTCTAGTGGTCCAAGTAAAAACAGCTTCTTCCTGATGCTGAAAATCAGAGCTGTACGATAATAATTTAATGTAAACATATAGTGGATTTACTAAGTTGGGGAGGACTGTAACATCATCAAATACATGAAACGGAGTGAGATATGTCTGCTTTTCTTTTTCCAATAATAACACTGTATAAACTCCATTTGGCCTTATTTCACTGTACAGACAGCAGTTATTGACAAAACAATGTGTCCATGAAAAGAGTCTGTACACTGTGTACTCACAAAGGCTACTATTTACTTTTATTGGATTTCATGATGGCAAAAGGTCTTGGCATATATTTTTAGCATTTGGAGGGGCTTGTTGCTAAACATCTGCTAAGCTTTTCTGGATACTGGCCACGTGAATTATTTCTTCATTAAATACCCTCCTTACTTGGTGACTTCTTTGTACTCCTCAAAGGCCCGAAGGGCGGCTGTGAGGTCGGACTGTTTCTGAAGCAGCTGAGCCTTCAGCCTCTCAGTTGTAGCTGCCGAGACAGTATCTGCAGCCACAGGGGTTGAGGAGGCTGCTGGAGCTGTGGAGCAACAAGAGTTTATTGAATTATAGACAGATATAGGACATAGTACATTTACTTGACCTTTTCTCCGATGAAGCTGATAATTATCTTACTCTCTGTGGGTCTTTCTGTCTCCGCAGCCCTCTGGAAGGCCTCTTCCAGCTCAGCAGCAACTTGGGCTGAAGCCTCTTCAGCTTTCAGCACTGATTCAAGAGAACGGAGTTGACGGTTCTCCTCTCTGAGGCTGAAGTTCTCCGCTGTATATCGAGTCATCTTTGGGTGATGTTCAACCTAAAAGGGCAGAAGTGTGTACACAGAAAATAGTGTTGAACAGATACCACATTTTGAGAATCTATGGCCATTATTTCCAAGATAAACAAGTAATATAGATCTAATCAAAGTAAGCAACTATGAAGAAATCTATCTTGGATTTCAGAGGAAATAATTGAGCAACTATACAGAGCTTAAGAGGATGTTTTGACATCTGAACATCTGAGTAGTATTATATTTTGTACCTGATCTCTCAAGATCTTTATCTCTTCTTTCAGCTGGTCAATCAGAGCCTGAGACTCCTTGTCTGACAGTAAGCCTTGTCCTGCCTTCAATTTTTTCTCAAGGCGAGAGATGTGGTCTTCTCGAAACCTGACAATCATTCGGCTGGAATGGATGAACTTGTCTTTCTGGGTCCAGGCCTCCTCAAGCTGAGCCACCTTCTGAAGCAGCACCTGCGTGTAGTCAAACATTACTGTAAGTTTCGCTGCACCAACATTATTTCTTCAAAGCAGCATAGCTTCCAAAAATAAATGACAATGCAGAAAAACATTTCCCATACCCTCTTCTCCTCTTCTCGCTTCCTCCACAGGCGAACAGCAGCCATAAACTTTGCTTTATATGAGACATCATGTTGAATTTCTATGCATGAACCTGATGAGAAAAGCTTATTTAAACTTTTGCAACATAACAGAAAACATTTGTTTAAAAACATGTGACTCTGCATGTAATACAGTATCCTGAGTTTAATTTAATACATTAGTATATTCAACTTTGAATGTGTACAAATGGCTTTGAGGGTGTTAAGATTAACAAATGTTTGATCTGCATATGTTACCCATGGGGAGTTCAGGTCCTCCTGGTGCTACATCTCTCCCATAGTCCACTGTCTGAGAACCCAGTGCCTGTGCAAGCTGCTCCTTCAGCTTCTTCACCTCAGCTTGTAACTGCCTCACATTTCCCTGAGTGTCTTCATTGATAATGGCCTGGCAAGACAATAATTGCAGGGATCAGGTTGTAATAATAATTTTGAAATCACCAGTCCAGTCTGTTTTATTACAATATAGAGTTGTGTTTGATGACAGCTACCTTATTCTTGATCAACTTTGCTCTCTGGGCGAACTGCAAAGTGGATAGCGTTTCTCCGAAACACTTTGAACCGGGATGTACATTGGCTATGATGTAAGTCTTTGCGTTTCCTCCAAGAGAGTCCTGAAATAACAATAACATTTTTACAGTGCATAATATCTATTAAAATTATACCGCAATCACATCTTTGAATGTAATATCATAAACTGTTATGTTCTACCACAGCAAGAAGAAGTTTATAAATAAATGAAGTGAGGCACAATTCAATACTTCAATATCAAGTACACAAGATTGATACTTCCTTGTTTTAATTTGAACCAACTTACATCACCACCAGTATTTACTCAAAGTTCAAAGTTCATAATTGGGTTGAATGTGTATTACCCAATCTCTTTCCAAAACAAATATTTTGATCAATTTCAGAAGACATAATGGCAACTTGAAAATGTGTATTTTACGTAATAATTGCATTTGAATCATTTATAAATGTTTCACATAAAAATACACCACCCCCATGTCACTGTACATACAATGCCATGTCCAAGGAAGCTGACTCTTTACTGATACCCAACAACATAACACTTTCTCCACTAAAGCCACACCCAAGATGTATTTTGCATTTAGAAACACTCACCCTTAGCAAGAAGGTGAGTTTAGAATCCCTGTAGCAGATGTGTCTGTTCTTCCCATTGGATACATCAACCAGTGCCATGATCACCTGACCAAGGCACATGAGGGAGCGATTGATGCTGCTGGCCTCCTGAAAGAGAGACAATGCAGACAACAGCAGTTAGCAACAGCAAAAATCATAACTGTAGTACCTCAGTATGATACTGAATTCATGAACGAAGCTTCACCTTGAGTCTGGAGCCTTCTGTGTGAGTGTCTTTCTGCCTCTCAGACCCTGCCAGATCGACCAGGTTCAACTGAGACATTCGGATGTTCACCACTTCATTGATGGACTCTTTGGACTCCAAAGTCATGGTGAACACTGCGTGAGATCTGGAAGACTCGCGGTTCATGGAGGTGGAGGCCACTCGTCGATTACGCCAGCCCATAGACAGCACCTAAGTGGTTTCAAACACAAATTCTGTACACTCACACAGTACATTTCTTAAGATGGCACCTGCACTTAATCAAGTAGCAATTTACTGTGACCTCAACTCTGTCATAATTTGACACTGCTCAATAAAGAACACACTTTATATTGCACAAAATTATTTTTTACATTATGATGATGGAACCGGATACAAGTTATATAGGAATATAGGTTTCATTCCCTTTAACTAGTCAGACATGAGTGTTACCATGTATTATAGTAAGTACAATAACCTTCTTTGAGTCACAACAAGCAAGCAATGTATACCTGGTAGGCTTCAGCGGCCGAGTTGACAAACTTCTCCACAGCTCCCTCAACAAACACACCTTTCTTGATATTCTCCCTGAGGAAAAGGCTGGCTGAGGCTGTGTCCAGAAGGTCATAAATTTGTTCATTGTATATCTCAATAAATGAACATTTGCAGAGGAAACTCTTGGACTGGGAAGACTTAAAGTAAAAAGAACAAACAAAGCCCCAAATTAGAAAACAAACACGAAATAATGATTTACAACGCCTTCATGGTGATGAAATGTTACAACTCACCCTTTCCACTTCTCTGTTGATGAGAAAAAACAGGTATTCAAAACTTCGAGGAATAACCCCCCTTAGTTCATCTGTGAAGTTATCCAACTCAGATGGTCCTATAGCAAGAGAGGAAAAAAGTGTCACTACATTTATTCTACTGTTGGATCTTAAAGAATTTGTGGTAAACAATGTAAATAACATATTGAATTCTCACCAAGCATGGTAAATGTTTTCCCTGAGCCTGTTTGTCCACTGCAGAAACAAGAGAGGAATCCAAAAAGAAATTGAATGTTGCATGTCGCACATGAAGCACAACGCAGAGCACTTGTGCCATAAATATTTCTTTTTTTGTACTGTACGTAAATAATGTAAAGACCACTTACTAGGCAAATATAGTACCGTTGTATCCATTCATGCAAGACTCAACAATATTCTTGGCCACACTGGAGAATACAGAGTCCTGTTGAAGAATGACAGATAAAATACAGATCACGCACACGCCGACCAGGACCAACTTTATGAATCATACAGGCTACATCCCACACTGACAAATCAGGTTACTATTAGTCACTCAAGCTAGTTTTACCCATGCCAGTGGTATGTTGATAATACAATAACCATGTTGCCCCCAACCTGAGATGTGTCCATGTCAGCAACATGATCATAGGTGAAGGTTCGTGGTTCTGGTTTTGAGAGCAGACGGATGGTGTTGGGTGAGGTGACTGTGAGACACAGACTCTGATCTCCATCTGTGGTCAGCCCAGTACCCTGGGTCAGAGGTCGCACTCGCACAAAAACTTTGATGGAATCACTGTCACTGCTGAAGGACCAGGAATACAAAACATAAAAATATAAACAGCTGATGAGAATTAAACATCACAATGGCAAGCAGGTAAGTGTTTGTTACTACAGCTGCCCATTAAGTTTGGAGGACATGTTTATTCAATTGTTCTACTTGTACATTATCCTCATTCAAAACAGATAACCACACACAGATAAGTCACTGTACATACATGATATAAGCCCCAATCCAATACTGTATACTAAGGGGTCTGGGCAAACGACTAAAGCTCAGTATCTGTAATGTTAACGTCAGTTTTTGTTTGGATGAAACAAGCAAACCGTCCTAAAGGTACATTACCTGGCAGCAAGTTGGGTTGAATCGCCAGATCCTGTCAACAAAATTATAATATTGTTAACGTTTGTTTAGCTGATAATTTAACTTTCTAAAGCTGTAGCTAAATAAATAGTGTATAAGCAAGTTAAGTCAGTAAAAATATAACTGCGCGTTAAAAATGGCTAGATATCAGGATAACGCTAGTAGCTTTAAAGTCAGTTAGCCAAGTCATATTAGCTGATTCCAACTAGGTTGACAGTTAGCTTGCTAAGGTTCCATATTGACAGCATATTAGTTTCCAAACCGAACAAATATACGTTTATACGCGATACCTTTCCCACTGGAATTCATTGTTGACAAAGAAATGTTCGTCGTTATGTTGTAAAATTAACTTTCTTCATAACAGAGTCAGGCGACAGAGGACGACACTGTTTACATCCCTCAAAATTGGCGGGCAGTTCTTCTTCTTCTGCTTCGACGTAGTCTTCTTCTTCTTCTTCGTTTGTGGTCGGGCTACAAACCAGCGTGAAAGGTGTATACCGCCACCTACTGTAGCAGAGCGTGTAACACCATGGCTTTGTTAAGCTGTTTACACTGAATTGTGAATGTCAGTCTGTCTTATTGAAGATTACTAAATAAAGCCATTCTTACGTCCTGTTTATCCCCAATTTTCCAATAACCCTTCATAACACACAACCTTTCAATCTCTCTCGTTGGCAATGAAATTCTTAAATCCCAGGCCCCTCCAACAATGCTCATAAAATGTAATATAAAGTAAAAGGAGAACTTAGGACATGAGATATAAAATAGTACAAAGGTTCAAAATATGAGAATAGAATATAGCATATAAAATATAAAATAAAATAGAATATCAAAATATAAAATAGAATAGAAATAGATATATATACTATATATATATATATATATATATATATGGAGAGAGAGAGAGAGAGAGATAATACTGTTAAGGAATTGACAAAGGAGCTCAAACCGCTATAGGAAGCATATATTGTAGAAATCCATGTTGTTTATATGCATTATAACAGTTTATAACTGATTTGTAAACCATAAAATGTTAAATTAACTACTAATAAGGTCAATGTTAACTTGTGCAGGGATTTTAAGTGTGGATAAGTCAAAGATTAGGATTTTAGTTGCTTAATAAATATAAAATATAGATACAATAAACAAATAAATATGATAAATGTGAGGTTTTATCCGGGCCCTAACTTACAAAGGGTCTAAGACGTTTGGTTAGGACACAGGTAAGACTTCATCTGAATTAAAGGACAGAATTGCTGACCAGAATTTGTGATATTTCAGGTTACAACAGCTGCCAAAAAAAAAAAAATTGTTTAAAATTTTGTGCATACAAGATAGCCCAGACAGTGCTTGACTCATAGTTGTATATACCAAGACTTTACCCTTTAGCTCATCTTTACATCTTTACGTTAAAATGGCTACTAGATCACACAACTATCCACAAAGACACTACTAATGTCTACTAATACTACTACAGTACTAAAAATACTACCATCATGAGTATTATAAGCAAAAGGCTCAAATGAAAAACATTATTAAATCCACACTGATGCTGTAACACACTTCCTGTTTTTGTCTGTTTGGAGCCACAGATTTAAATTTGTAGTCTTCAAACAGAGCTCAGTGACTTGCCTCTGGTGATCGAAATAAATAAAGCAATGAGAGAAGTCTCCCAGCCTCATTCCCACTTCGCTTTCAATGCCTCTATACAAGACAAATCACTTTGTTTTGACACACTCAAAGCCATCCATCCATGCAGAGACGCAAATTTGTCTATGTATACTACAGGATTAACAGTTTATTGCCCTGTTATATGTATATATAGTGTTATTACTTTGTTCGTGTGAAAAATAACCCTTGTGTTTCGCACATAAGCAGGGTGAAAACGTCTGACTGTCATTATATTAATCAACCTTGAATACGGTTCGTAGAGTAGCTCGTGCTGATGGCAGTTAAAAGCCAGTGTTGAAAAAAATGTCGGTAAAATGTAGATTTTCTCACAGTTGCGTGTGGCACGCTTAGTCACTGTAGCGGACTTTTTAACTGTCGAAACAATTATCTTGCCATTTCCATCATCTTTGATGTTGGTCCTGTGGGCGCAGCCGTCGATTGGATCATATCCGCTCTTTAGCGCGATTGGCTGCTCGAGCAGGAAGCGCGTTTCCTTTGAATGTTTCTGGCGATTTTATTGGTGCGTTTCAAGACTTTTAAATTCCAAACGGTTGTCACACAGAGGAGGCGAGGGGTTTTCAAAAAGCACATCACTGCTTCTCGGTCACCCTGCTGTTGAATGCTTTGACGAAAGACGTTAACATTTCGGCATCTGTTTTTTTTTGAGGTAGGTGGTGAATGTAGGATGATAATATAACTTAGCAAAGTTAGCTTACGCCTCTCACTGTTGTCCGTTCATAAAACGTGAACCCAAGTTTTTGTTTTCTTCCGCTTTACGGTTACTTTAGCTCGGTCTAACGTTAGTTCTCAAGTAAAGCTACTTTAACGTTACCAGTTAGCTTGGCTAACGAAGCCTTTGTTGTTAATTTACTGTCAGCGCTAGGTTAGTTATGTTAATGTTAGTCTAACCTCGTTAGGTGTTGAAATTGGTGGTGGCTTTTATGACAAATGTCTAGCTAACGGTAAGTTAGCTAAGTTAGCTGGCCTTTGTTTTGCCCTCTCATCACATGCAGTGTTGAACGCTAACGTTGGATGACACCCAACGCTAACGTTGGGTGTCATCCATTGCTAGAACTAACGGATGGATGAAAACGTTAGCAACATTGGTACAACATCAGTAAGACAAAGATGTCATTCACTTACGATGTGTGCCTCAAATCTTGCGTATAAATTGAGATATACAATCAGGGCTGCAACCAACGATTGTTTTCATTATCGATTAATCGATTAGTTGTTTGGTCCAGAAAATGTTGATCACTGTTTCCCAAAGTTCAAGGTGACGTCCTCAAGTGTCTTGTTTTGTCCACAACCCAAAGATATTCAGTTTACTGTCATAGAGGACTAAAGAAACCAGAACATATTCACATTTGACAAGCCGAAATCAGAGAATTTGGACTCTTTTTAAACAAAAAACATGACTCAAAACAATTAACCGATTATCAATAGTTGGTGATTAATTTAATAGTTGACAGTTAATCGATTAATCGACCAAACGTCACAGCTCTAATGTTACATATAACACTAACTTGTTGGCCTTCAACACCAGTGAATTCAGCTCACTTGTATGTAAACATCAGACCTCAGCATATAGTCAAAATGTAATGTATTGTTTGGAACCAAATGTTTGTTGTAGCTGACATTTGTTTCCTTGCTATTATTATGTATTTATCATCATCATTAAAATCTTTCATAGCCCAACATAAGTCGGAGCAAATTTAGAACTGAAAGTCAGTTTAAAATCACTTCAGCTTTTCCAGATTCCTTGGAAGAGTTTCACTGACTGGCCATTTCACCAATAATGGTTTGATAGACTATTTTCACAGCAGACATTTTGGCATGTCATAGTACGAAAAGCACAGGTCATTAATAACATTAAAAATGGCTGCATACAATTAAGTTTTGGGGCCCTTAAATGGAACAGAGTTACTGGTTATGTAACTAGTTACACCTGTGTTTCTCCTGCTAGGACAAGTCAAAATGTCTACTGTGAAAAAGGTCTAGTCTCTTCAGGGCTGACAGATCAGGTGTCATTCACCTGTGCATTTTGACTTTTATGTTAAACCACTTTAACTTTAGCCAAAGTACACACTACTGGGCTTTTTCAAAGCTGATATATCAGTTAAATTAATATATATAAATTATATTGATTTTTTAAAATTGCATAATGCTGTGTTGCTGATAGTATTTTTTTTACAATATTGATAAGAATTGTGATCAAAATGACCTGGTCATTTTGCAGTTGAAAAATGAACTTGTTGGTGCTCTCTGGTGGACAAACTATGTAATGGCAGCACAGTTTCCACCTCAAACATTTTGGCATTGCTGTACTGCAATTTCTTCCTACTTATTGGCCAACATATACACTAGTCTGATACCAACATATTCTTGCAATAAGTTAATTTTGGCTGACGATCGGTCTAACACACAGCATCATTGCCTGTGTAGTTTCAACCTCTTCGTTTGTGTTTTGTTTGTTTGTTTTTTTAACCCAAAGGGATCATGGTTCAGTTTTTCACGATTTTTTCCCCACCTTTTTACCCTACAAAACCTTTCCTTATCTATAGGAGTGTATTATAACAATAAAAATCATGGGCACATGCAAACCAAGATTCTGCCAATTAACTTAATTTTTCTTGATTCTGCTGTTTTACTTTATGTGTTATCTTTCTCTGTGCAGATAATTTTTACACACATCAGTAAACCCCACGACCAAAAGTATCTTATCAACTGAGTGCAGCTTTCAGGGTGACGCCTCCCTCAGAGTAGTTCCAGCCCTGTAACTTACGGTTTGTCTCTGTGCTTTTCACAGGATGAGTTCAGTTGATGTGAATGATGAAAATCGTGGGGTCTGCCCTGGAGGAAAGCAGAACAGCTCAATTAATGACATTTTTGCCCTGGATCAGCCGACTGGGAGGCCCTCCATCCTGCGTCAGACAGAGAACCTGCCCAGCAAGACTGTGCCAAAGGGGGCGAAGGTACAGAATTAGCTCACATTTTTAGATGTTGTGTCCCCCTTCTCATCTTTATTCTTTTCATACACCGTAATGACACCAGGCAGAAAATGATATACACTTATAAGTGTTTGCTATACTGATCAAATCTCTTGTGTGTGTGTGTGTGTGTGTAGGTTTGTTTTCAGACTCCAAGAAGAGACCCTGTGACCAAAAGAATTTTATCTCCCACCAAGTCTGTCAAGATGACAAGTGTGGACGAGTGTACAAAAGCTCTGGAGTCCTTAAATTTGGATAAAACAAAGTAAATAACCTTTCTCATGCTGCAACAGGCCTCCAGTGAAATGACGTATCAATTTAAGTAACCAAGTCTGTTTTGTTTTCACAGTACTTTGTCACCACATGTCACTGAGCAGCCGAATGAGCCCAAACAAGGTAATTCGTCTAACGTTACAAAGTTATTTTCCTTGGAAGTCACTGAATGCTGAAAATTTGCTGATAGTCTTCTTGAATTTCCCACAGAAGTGTCGTCTTATCCCGATGATGACATGCCCATACAAAGCAAAGGAGGCTATCAGTTGGATTTTGACAACCTCGACACTATCAATCCATTTCAGGGGTCTAATAAGATGGTCCTCTCTCCTGCGAGGCCTGCTGTTGAAAATCCTCCTCAAGACCAAACTGAGCTTCAACACACAAAACCAGAGAATATGTTGGAGGAGCCCACCAAAATGGAATCGGCACTAGACGAGACACTTCCATTCACCCCGTCTGTGGAAAACTCGCTGGTTGACGTCTCCACGGATATCAGCTCCAGAGAGAGCAGCGTGGTCACAGTGGTGAAGGTCCCAGCGGTCGAGGAACAGGACTCGTGCGCTGCCACACCAGACGAAAAACAACCTGCTGAAATGTCTCCAAGTGCTGATGAAGACAAAGTGTCGGGCAGTTTTGTGGAAGATGCTCCACTGCCAGCGAAAGGCGCTTACAGCTTGGATTTTGACAACCTTGATGCAATCAATCCTTTCCAAACTGGTGGCTCTAAAATTCAGAATTCCCCTGTCCTTGGGAGAAAGGTGCCAGACAATAACCCACCTGTCGAGAAGGAAAATAAACCTGCAAATGTTGCTGACATACCTGAGGTGGCTCAAGAGGTGCCCATCCAGCCTGAAGCGAAACCCATAGCTGCAGTGGCCCCGATCTCAGCTAATGCTGCTGAATCCATGCCCCAACCAGCTGATGCCCCAGTCAAGGAAGGACCAGTCAAACTTGAGTTCAATTTTGACGATGGCGGCGAGGTCAGACAGAAGCCGCCACCCAAGAAATTTGGCAAAAGGCCCCCTGGTCTGAAATCTAAAGAGGGGAAGCCGGCGTGTGACGTCAAACCACCAAAAGAAACTCCAGTGAAGCCCGATGCCAGCGACGTTGCTGATGTTCCGGTTCCCAAAGCGGCTTACTCATTTGACTTTGACAAGTTCGACGACCCAAACTTCAATCCCTTCGGCACGAAAACAAACATGAACAACTCTCCACAGTGCAGCAAGAAATCTGGCCCTGTGCTCATGGAAACTCCCATTCCAGAGCAAACGGACAAACCTGTGGAGGAGGAAGCTGTATCACCAGCGTGGTATGTTTTTGTCTGAGTGTATCAAGCATTTGTTTGCAGTGAGAACAAACTCTTTATTTCACTGTATGCTTTTTGTATGTTTTTGCCCTCTGTAGTGCTGGAGATAGTGTCCCAGCTGCCGAACCCGCCCCTGCAGCGATACGAGAAGTAAGGCAGTTTGATACGATCCTGATACATTTTTCCATTGAACTTTCCTTTTGGTTGTGTGTTTCTCACACAAAAAAAAATATTGTTATTGTTGAATGACAGAATGCTGAACACAAGGCTGCCTCTGACCACAACGAGGGATTTCAACTGGAAGCTCAACAACCCGTGGAGAGTCTCCCTGAGCTTTCTGAATTGTGTCAACCTGAGCAGAAGCCGCTGACCGCCATGTCAGAATTCAATGACGAGTTTGTTCCTGGAACTGTGTGTAAGTAAGCATTGGCCATAACTCTGTTTTGTCTCGTTCCACAAGGGGTTTTTAGAAGTTGTCTACAAAAGGGTTCACCCACTCACCCTCCAGTTTGGTGTGTGATTGACATAGAAGTTAAATTATGTAATATTATATTATGTATTCTTTGTGAAGCGTCATTAAGCTCATTTTGATAACTATGATCTTTATCTCTAGTCATGGCCAATGACTTTGATGGACAAATCGATTACCTCGAACAGTTTGGGTCCAGCAGTGTAAGTACTTACTTCCTGTGTATTAAGCAACTCTTAAATTGTCAATGCATGACCTTAAACGTATTTTAAATGTTAAATTCTTTTGTGTGCAGTTCAAGGACTCCGCATTGAGGAAACAATCCTTGTACCTTAAATTTGACCCCCTCCTGAGAGAGAGCCCAAAGAAGCCTGCAGGCCCGGCTGCTCAGACCCACGTCCCTCGCCCCGCCGCCTTTGTTTCACGGTATGACGCACTTCTGTTTTCATTTACTCTGATTGCTGCTGTCACCGGACTTTAGAGCTGAATTTGTTCTGCTTTGGACATCCTGTACAACTAAATCAGATTTGTCTGAAACGTTACCACTTTGACCACTTCACAAGTGTGTTCTTTTTTTCTCCCCAATTCAGGCTTGAAACTGCACAGATGGCAGAAAAGGAGACTGCAAATGGACCACTAAAGGATGATTTCAAACTGTTTGATGATGCTACAGCACCAGTAAGTCTGGTGACAACCTTATTAAAAATAAGTGGAAATGCCTGTCCTCTGTTTTGGAAACATCTCCTAACTTGATTTATTTACACTGGAACTGTCATCTAGCCTCCTCCGATCCTTGCGGGCCTCGTCCCTCCTTTCCCCCAGCCAGCGAACACAGAGGATGCCATTATTGAAGTGCTGAAGTACAGCCAGAAAGACATGGATGCAGCCATCGCCAAGGTCCAGGCAGAAGTATGTCCTGCTCAGTGTTTTGTGATTTTGAAAAATAACAGCAGTTGTTTAAAAGAATTTTTCCATCTGAAGTCACTTTGTACAAAAGTGCTGTGTTCACATGCACCCAAACAGACTGAAACGGCTACAATAGACCTTGTTGATAGCGTGGTTTCAGTGGTTTCCCAAACAGTCCCTGGAGCAGTTTACAGTAATCTGATTCGACCACAGTGCATTCTGGATTAAACGCAAGCATCTAATATCAAAGAAATGTGTCTAACAGGCAAATGTCAATGATTGTTTAGCTTGCAGGCTTGTCAGGGTCGGCTGAATCTTGTTTCTAAAGCAAGACATTGGGTGAAAAGGTATCAGCTGTTTCGAGTCTTCCTCCATTATTATATATATATATATATATATATATATATATACACACACACACACACAAAAAGTGGATAATCCCACCATCAGAAATGTCACTGATGAAGTTTGTTTACCACTCGCAGTCCATTCTTAAACCAAATAACCAAATTTGTGAATCAAGCTCCCAAATAGATTCTTTTTTCAATAAATGGTGGTTTTGTACAACAAGCAAGTGAATGCACAAATTTGATTTAAAGTAAAAAGTTGTCTTCTGATTGAAACAGTGTGTAGGTTGGAAAAGGCCCTTGTTACTAACTTATTAGTTTTCTTAAGGACACTGATTAAACATAGCCTCCAGAGTATTTAAGTAATAGTGTGTTTTCTCAAATAGGCAAAGGAAAAAGAGGAGCAATGGAGTGCAAAGTATAAAAAGCTACTTGATGATGGTCAAGAAATGAGGTGAGCTGTGCTTTCATTTAATTTTGTTTTTGTCATTTTAATGCAATGATATTAGTGTTTCAAGACATTTGACAACCTTTTCCCCACACAGGAAAATAATTGCAGAATTTGAGCTCATGATTGCAAAAATGATGGGTAAGTTAATTAGTATTATGTACACATTACAGTCGGAAGGATTTGTGGTGTAATGGTGTATTTAAAAATAGCTCTTTAATGTTCTTGTATTGTTCAGCTGACCAAGAGAAGGAGAGGGAGGTGTCCCAGGCGAAGCTCAATGAGGCTCTGCTTGAGAAGGAGCAAGTGTCCAGTGACCTGAACGCCATGGAGAGATCTTTCTCCGAGCTTTTCAAGAGACTGGAGAAGTACAAGGATGTTGTTGAGGGTTACAAAAAGGTTAGAAATATGAACACTTGCCCCGTTTTAAACCACAAATACTTAACATGTTTTTAGGTTTTAACCTGGTCTGATTGGTAAACTGTGTTTTCTGTGCCTTTTCCCCAGAATGAAGAGACTCTGAAAGCTTGTGCTCAGGACTACCTGGCAAGGATCAAAAAGGAGGAGCAGCGCTACCAGACCCTTAAAGCCCACGCTGAGGAGAAAATTGGCCAGTAAGAAACCCGACTCTACTATGTTAATAGTGTAAAATGCAAGACTTGCGATGTCTGACTGACATTTGTCGTTCATGTTTCAGTGCAAACGGAGAAATCGCTGAGGTGCGGTCCAAGTACAAGGCTGAGGTGTCTGCACTTCAAGCGCAGCTGCGGCGGGAGCAGCTGAAGGCGCAGTCGGTGGAGAAGAGCCTGGACCAGAAGGCGAGTGAAAATTTAAATTAGATGATGTGTGTTTCCAGAGGTCTTGAAGATGTGATCTAAAATATTATCTTCACATTTTTCTAATTTCCCTTTTTAATTGTGTTTTTTAACAGGAGAAGGAGTGCGAAGAGCTCACCAAACTTTGTGATGAACTTATCACCAAAGTCCAGAAAGGTTGAGCTCATTTGTAAATATTGTACATTTTGATCACTTCTTTTCTTTATTGTTGGTGTCCAGATCATTTTCTTGTGTAGTATGTTGTTTGTCTCTATCAATGTTCTTATAATACTGTAAAAAAGTTAATAAAGATGATTTACAAGTTTTAGTGACTTTGTGATACTGTAGTTATTTTATTTCTGTATGATTACCAACCACTAGGGGGCAGTGTTTGTCTTCATAATGTTTTGAATCCTGTCATCTGGGTTTTAGATTTGAAGCATTATTTATGGATATGGAAGTTACACGGCTGTTTGAAGCCTGAAGTTTTTGTTCTGTGTAGAATTTCCACTTTAATCACACGAGCTATTCAATGTACTCGCCCCTCATGTCTGGAGCCAAAGCTCATCCCCATCCTGCGACGCTAACAACAAAACAAGAGCTCACCTGACACAATGCTCCCCTTCTTTCCTGAGCAATCGCAGGGTCTTGTCACATCACTCCCAGAGCAGGACAATGCACTTCCTAAATGGTGAAAGGAAATCCTACCTAGATTGGAGTTGAATGAGGTGGTAGTGCGGACCGGGGGGGAGGAGAGGGAGGGTCGATTCACTTAAATGGGAAAAGATGCTGGTCACTCGGTGTAGTCTTGCAGGGGCCATCACTCATCTAAAAAGGGACTGTTTGAGACTGCTCTTGTGTCTGTATGGTATCTATTCAGTCATTCATCCCCAGCGACTTCTGTCCCTCTGCTGGCTGCCCTCTGTGTCACCCTCAGCAGACACTTCAGCTCGCTCAAAGGAGGAAAGCTGACCTGTCTGCACCACCCAGCCCTCATGTTTTAGGACAGTGGAGTTCTCACTCACAAGGACTTTTACGCCTTCATTAGCAAGAACAGACCGCAGCATTTTAGGAATATTCATGTGTTGAAAAAATGCATTAATATTTGTGAAACGCGCGACTAATTCGTTTCAGGTCATTTAATCAAACTACCAAACCATCACACTTTAGATGATTTAGTTTCTGAGCCTTGAACAGAGTACAACATACAAGATTGTCAAATATAACCAATTACATACAGAAATACCTAAATATTGGCATGAACTAAATGTGATTAAACTGGGTGACGAAGTACTGAAAATGTACTATACATGATAAAAACAGTATACTTTAATAACATTTCATAGATATGTAAAACGCCTTACACTGAAAAATAAACTTTTGATACATTTTTTTAGCAAAATAAATTAAATATTTATGACTCAATTTGATTATAAATGACTACAGCTTCATGAACTGTGGCTGGATAAGATGGCGGTCTAAAAGACCCTGCTGGTTTACCTCAACATGCTACTGGCTGATGATGGGAACCTACCTAGAAAAGTTAAATGAAGACCAATTCAGTTAACATGGAAACACAATTCTTCCATCCCTTGCAGTCTTAGGCAAGGTTTGCATGCCATAAAGAGGCTATAAAAAAACTTACCAGTCTACTCTATATCACTTTTAACAGAGGACATAAGTGAGGGATGGAGAATATAAAGGATAGTGGTCAGCATTCCAAACATTATGCATCTTTTACAAACAAAAGGACTACCTGAGTAGGAGCATAAAACCAGCCCCTTTGTAAATCTTGAGTACCATTTTCATCTTCATTACCAGGCAGAACACGCAGAGCCTCTGCGCTCCAGCAGCTGAATAAGTGAAAGGTAAAACCTCACCTCCATTTTCAGCTACGCCTCAAGTAGGAAAATGCAAAACTCAACTGCTGAGGAAGAGCTTTCAGCTGGCCCGAATAGCTGCGATTAAACTCACACGCTGCA
>NTHP01000180.1:72842-88845 GCA_003416845.1 Oplegnathus fasciatus
TCCTGAATCTATTTCCTCTCTACGTTTTTGGCGATTCTGGGGAACAATGGCGCCCTTTATACGTCTGTCCTGTTAAAGCTATCCCTTGCCACTATTGTCTTCGCACAATGTTGGCTCACTGGACTGCAGACAGGGGCGAGGTAGGACATCTCATGGCTGCCATATGATTGTTATTTTTGGAAGACCGAAAAATAAAATAATCAATAAATGAGGAGTGACTGAGGGGGCTTCTAAATATATGAGGCGCCTGTTCTTGTGCACTGGGAAGTAAGTAAAAGCTGCAACTTATTATGGAATCAGTGATCAAACAAAAATCCTTATACTTTATGTACTGTACTGAATCAAAGGTTTGTTGTGCAAACGGAAATTTGATTACAAGAGTCATGATTCAAGTGCATGCTTATGTAAGTAAATGTTCCAGTTGTTTAAAATGCAATCAGCCTCCTTCCATACAACTTAAATCCATTCATGGTCTCGCTACAGTGTTCAGGGTCTGACGCCATCCCCTCCCACTTCATTCACAAATCCAGCCACAGGAAACAGGTCACTACACACTCTCTCCCCTGGCCTCCTGTGCCAGCTGAATCGCAGGAAAAGGCCTGATGATTTGAGGTCACAATGAGCTCCAGATGTTGTTGGGGACATTGTAATGTCCAGGGAAACGTATGCGCAGTGGCCTTGCATCACACTCTGGAAATCTCCAAACAGCTACCACATGTGATCAGTCACACACGGGGCAGTTTATCCAACAGTTGGCCCGACTACGTCTCCGGAGGGGAGCGAAATGAAAAAATGTGCTCTGGGAGCCAACATCTCCATGTAGACATAACGAGCGCTGCCAGCGCTGTATCTGCCCCGTAATATATTATCTGTGCAGACATAAACATTAAAATCCAATCCTGTAAATGTTAATATGACAATCCCATGTTAATGCTAATATGAAGCCTGCTGTAGCTTGAGCAGCTGAGGACGGAGAGGTTGCTGCATGCATCGGTCCATCCTGGTGGGGGGTGCTGGGAGGTGATGGGGCCAGTTGTCAAGAGACCACCCCAAACAGGGCCCAAACAGCCAGCTGGAGGGATTGAGGAGGCGCCATGTTGCACTGACTGACCAGATTCTTCAGATAGCTCAGGGGAGGACAGGCTGTCCGCTGGCAGATGGGAGGAGGGATATCTCTCCAGCTACAGTGGAACCCCCTCCTCCTCCTCCTTACATCACCCTGCAAAACCCCTCACTCTCTCACTTCCAATCTCACCCCACGTCTTCGCTGTCTCTTTATCTTACTGTCTTTCTCCTGCTTGGCTTCTCTGCTGGCTCCCAGACGATGTTTTAAAAAGTTATGCTCTCCACACTGGGCCTTGAACTTGAACAGCTGCCAGGATTTCGTCGACCCTTCTCCCCTGACCGGCACTATAACTGACTGCAGTTACTTCTCTTGCTTTTTTCCCTCTGTGATCCAGTAAAAACAATAAACTGACATGATGGATACTGTATGTGCAGCTATGCTGGGAGCTACCCCTCATTTACAGTATTTCAAATAAATAATCTCTCTCCTCTGATCTTTTGGAGCAACATAATAGGCCTCCCAGCAGGTCACTACAGTTAACTGCACGCAACTAAATTAAAATGGCTAACAATTAGGTGATTCAACGTTAATGGAAAGTGTTGCTCATGATAATTGCTGACTATTTGGCTGTTTTAACCTGACTTCAATCCTGGAAGTATTTTGACAATGAGGCCCCCTAATCTTTGTGGCAAAAAGGCACCCAGAATGCAATGCAGCTGCGATGGAACAATTATGTATAAAAACAAACGCTGTGTTGATGGGCCGCCAGTGCTTAATGGGATGACGGACAAGAGAGCAGAAAGTTGGGGAGGGGGGGTGTTCTTGTGAGATGCAAACTGGCCGTTTAGTATCTACAGTCTGTCTGTCACGCACCCACCACCACCAGAGGACAAGTAGGAAATGGAACAAACCAGATCAGGATTAAGTCAGGCCAGAAAGTCTCTAGGTAACTCCATAAAGGGCAAAAACACTCCTGATAAAAATCTCATGGAAATATGCTTCCAAGAAAGACTTATGATTGAACTTCCAATGGTATTTTTTTTCCTAACGTAATCACCGAGTGGGAGTAGAGCAACGCATGCAGTCAGGTTGAACTGATCTCCTGGCGATCCCTGCCAGCTTCATCACAGCAGTCTTAAACTGTTTTCATTGAAGTCTTCATTCTCACTCAGTCGCGCTGCAGCAGAAGCCAAACTGGACAAATGATCTGTCACGTAAACACACCGCAGGAAAAAAAAAATTGTTATCTATCACAGAAATTAACTGGCTAATTGAGTGTGTCTCCTGTATGTGCGAGTGTGAGTTGGCTTTAATTTATCTAAATCATCATTCTTTATCTCCCAGCTTTAAATCAATATTTAAAACCTAATTCCACATGCGTGTAAAGTATTTGGCTCTACTGCAGAGACAAATACTTTATTTTGAAAAATAAGCCATCTCACATGATTAAAGGAAACCTTTGCGGCCCCTTTTTCCCTTATTTGTATTTGCTTATGTTTGTGCGTGTTTGCTCTTTCTCAGTTTACAAAGACCTCTAAGAGAGCACTTTTCTCTGAACCATCTTTTTCGGCATCTGAACAACAACAACAGTCTTTAAAACAGGTGAGAGAAAGGCAGAGTACCTGATATTGGTGCCGCATATTTCTGTTGATTTTTGTTTCATAGCTTTGTACCTCCTGTGAAAAGGAGGGGTTTTCTTTTCATTTCATTTTATTGTTGACTGGGTCTGTCATTTGCTTGCCTTCAGCAATGCAAACTCATATTCTCGTGTTTATATCTTTATTCTTCTTCTGGACATTGTTTTGGGAGGTTCAGTCACTTCAACTACAACTACAACTATTTCAGCATTTCAGTTCTTTTAAATGTTTCAACTGTGAATTTTCACAGCGTGCACATGTAAATGTTCTTACGAAACAGTTGCCTGTTGTAGTTTATTAAATTTATTTATTTTCTACATCAAGTCTTGTAATAACGTCTAATGTTGCGACCCTAAAATGATGCCGCCATGTAGAAACCCTTTCTTTGAAATCAATTCAAACTCAAATGCCAGAAAAAAAAAAGTTAAATAAAAATATCTACAGATGTATTTGGCTGTTTTTTGTTCTTTCTTTTGTTCCTTTTTTGTTTCTATTCACACTGACTCCACTCCCCAACTTGAAAGAATCTACATTTACTCTCTGCAGTGGAAAAACATTAAATAGACCTACTCCATCACATCAAAATGCACCAAGGATTGTGACAGTATCCAATCAACAAAGCCTTGAAACAAACCTAAAATGACACGTTGGTTGTTATCCATCACATGATTGATTCTGAATGTATTCCACAAAGAAGTTCAGTGTATGTAAAAACTCAGAATGCCCTTCAAGTGCAATGTAGACCCAGACATAACCACGTCTGACTTTGATACTATATAGCACAACTGTAGTATGAACCTTGACATTATAGCTGGCTCCATGCCTCAATCTCCAACCTTTCATTTTAGCACAATCAGCAGACACCCTCTCTTTGAACTCAATGGCAACTTCATATTGAGGGGGACCCTAAAATAAACGTCGGTCCGTCTATTCCCAACTCATGAGCGTGATTTACTACAAAAAGAACAGCTTTCTGAAGTGCTCTGTGTTTTCCACATCTGCCTGATTATGGCTCTTCTTCTGAAGCCCGGCTGTCAGAAGACCGGGCTGCAGCCCCTCCTGCGAGGAAGAGAGAGAGAGAGAGCAGACTCTGGCCCTAATTAGGCATCTTAGAGTAATTAGACTAAACACAGCCTTCACGCTCCACTCCACTCATTCATCATGCTCTGTTCTCGCGCAGAGGAAATGCACTGTATGCACATGCACGAACGAGTAACACACTCAGTCAGACTGCGCTTAATCCTCCAGGCCCCATTCAAGAGCTGTGTGAGAGTCTGAAGACAAACCGGCACTATTACACTGAATGTGTTTCTTATTGCAGAGCTGCAGACCTCCTGCCTCCACAGAGCGTAGCCTAGGGAGAAGGAAGAGCTTGAGATCCAATTGAGTCACAGAGGATGAAGTGGTATGAAACTATATCCCATGCCGCTGTTGACTTTGGGCAGGGAGAGGTAGGGGCTGTAACACATACAATAGATGAGAGGATCAACCACTAAACCTCCATAAATCCACTTGTTTCAGACCTCGACCTCTGTGAGTGATGCTGTCTTTTTTAACATTTGAACTGTGGTGAGATTTTCGACTGCAGGACAGTGTTACAAATATGGTTTCAAAACACTGCAGCGGAAGATGATGCACTCTGATCGTACAAATCAGGAGACTGACTCACCGCCATGGTCTCTGGTTTTAGTTACCAGACAGGTGACTTCATGTTTTATAGATGCTGAACTGACCTAGAGTTTTTAACAAGAGTGACACATTTTACAATCCTCAATGATCTCATCTCAGGAACCTGCAGAGCAACAGGTTATACAAACTATCCAAAGTGATACATACAACTCCATCTGCACTCACCGATGACGATGAGGGTGTAGTTGATGTTAACGCTACCAAAGCCGTTGGTGGCTTTGCAGATGTAAGTCCCCGTGTCATCTGCCTCCACCTCCTTGATCTTTAGGCCCATACGGAGGATACGGAATCGGATCCAACCGCTGTGGATGTTGCGCCCGTCTTTGGTCCACATTATGAGGGGCGGAGGGTCTCCTTCCACGGGACACGGCAGCTTGATGGCGCTCCCGAGCCGGGCCGTCTGTCTGTGAGCAACCTTCTCAGACACCCGGGGAGGTCCTGTGGACACAAACACGATTAGTGAATTCTGTGAAACCAAGTTTTGAAAAGCTTAATGTGGTTTCGCAAAAGGAAAACAAATTATGTGCTTGAATCAGTAGCTGTTTTAAGGAACTTTAATCTAAACTTTTAAGCCAATGTGGACAAGAAGTGCTGATAGGAATGGAAATTCGATCTATTTTTATGACATCTGGACAACTCTATCTGCTAATGATCGTGCCATTCAGATTGTTTTGCCAACTGCTGTTTCCAAGGTCAAGAATTAATTTTGAATCTCGTTTTTTTTTTCCTTTCCTCTCCTGTTATTAACTTTTAGGAGGAAATTTGGCAGGGAAAACAACAAGGTGCGTACATTAGGCACGTCTGTAGAAAAATGATTTTATGAAATATGTGTGACTGAACAAATAAAAAGTTTGTAGGTATATTCAGAAAGGAGCCTCCTTCATATCCTACAATTTCAATAGCTTAACCACTAAATTTAATGGGTTTACTAAACAAGTGACATTGTAAAAACATTTTTGAACATCAGAGTAGGCAGCTTAGCTGACAAATGTGTATTGGAATCAGCAAATTAAAATAAAATGATGACTAAAAACAGCTCTAAAAACAGCTCGGATGTGGGCAGATGGAATGAGATAGAGGTAATTTGTCATCTTTTTGTCTGATTACTCAGAAATGTCGAAACCAGATTGTAATAATTGGACAAGCCCTGTAGCAGAGAGGGTAAAGTGTTCTGGCTCTGGTTTTGCGTAGCGTGCAAGAGATCAAAGCGATGAGGGGGGCGGGTCGCAGAAAGACGGACAGCAGCCTGTTCTCCCTGTTCTTAATTGGCTCAGGTCTGCTCCCTCAGATCTGGTGAAGTGGAGCGGGCTGAAACACCCTGTGATGGTGTTAGGAGGCCTGCGCCGCTGCTTGCACAGCACCAGGCGTTCAACTAACCCCCCCCACCACCACCACCACCACCACCACCAAAACCTAAACAAAACCCTGAATTACTGAGCAGACTAGACACCGAAGAGAAACAGGAGATTGGGGGAGTGAAAGAGGGGGAGGAAATGCAACCAAACCCTATGGCTGCAACAGCCCTCAAAAGTACACAGAGTGCAGTCTGCGCCTCAGAACAAATGGCCCAGGCTGGTAGCAGTAAAAACAATGGGGAGGGTAAGTACACATGGCCTTTCCAAACACATACACACACGCTCAAACACACACACGGAGTCACATTCCTTTGGTGCATTTCACACATATGGTAAACAAGAAGTTCATTATACTGATGGGGCTGCAGTGGGGGAAGGTGACACAGGTAACTCCATCTGGCTGTTTTATCCATCACATTGCCAACAGATGTATCTCAGCTGCAGGTACAACATCTGGACTGCTGGGCCGGTGACCTCTGATGCTAAAAAAGCTGGACTTAGTCATATTACAAAAAAAAAGGTTTATAAGTCATGCCACAGAACTCAGCGGAAAAAAGTGAAACTTGTGAGCGTAAAACCGATGAAAACCTCCTTCCTTTTTTGTTTCTATGTCTTTCCCAACCATGCGTGAACACACACACACACACACTCACTCAAAGTTTTCCTTCCTCTCTGTGGATGGCCTTTCCTGGTCCACAGCATGCACAGGAAATTGGAAGTGTCATTGTTTATGTCTGTGGAGAAAAAGCAACCACAGTTTTTCTGGCTGTTGTCAGCTGGCCCATATCTCACTCCTCTGCTACCAGGAAAGCAGAACAGAGGCGCTCACTGTTCAGTTTCTTACTCTGCGGACTCTGCTTTATGACCACAAACAGGTCACAGCGTTGGCTTGGTGCTGCTGGAGCTCACATGGAGTGAGTTGATCCTAAAAGACTGAACCGCCTTGTAAAAACATAAATACATTTCTGCCAAATCTTGAACAAATAGGCTTCAGTTATCTCATCTGACTTATGGTGCTGCAAGCCACTCGACCATGTGTTCCTGCTGGATTAAAGGAGGGGACTGACATACAAAAACAAGGCCTGATTCATGTCAAAGGTTCAGCTGAAGTATAGTGTCAAAAGTGTCCAGCATGAGTACTGCTTCTGTCAAACAAAGGTTTCTGAAAGCTGGAAGGGCATTTCTTGAGAGTTATATTCTTCTCAAGAAAATAAAAAGAGACAGGGGAACGTCTGTATGCTCTTTTCCATTTGTAAAAATATACAATGGTGCACTGCAAAACCTCTCAGCAGTGTTGTTTGAAGAGCATTCAACACTCATTATACACCCAGCCTTCTAGTGGAGGATCCCTCTTTACTCTTTAATACATTTTCTTTGGATTTCTTTCATGTATATGATCAGATGGCTTTATGTCGGTGGTGCAGTGAAACTTTGGCTAGATTTGATTCGGCAACAAGTTTGGTAAATTGTCATGTCCTTGAAGTTGCTTTTTCATTTTGCCAAATAACTGTTTTCTAACAATTTAAAGGAACAGTTTTGGCTTTGCCGAGATTTAGATGAGATGATCGATACCACTCTCATGTCTGTACGCTAAATATAAGGCTACAGCCAGCAGCTGTAGTCCAATTGGACATCAGAAAGGTGTGGGAGGAGGTTTCCGAAAGGTATTCGACAAGCACTTCTGTTGGAGCATACTGGCCCCTTTCGTGTTAAGCTAAGCTCTTCTCATCTAGCCAACTCTGGAAAAACAAAAACAAACAAACAAATAAGCGTATTTCCCAAAATGTCTATCTATTCCTTTAATCGCGATAAAGGTCTATGTGATCCTGAACTTGGCTTATTCAGGACGACTCCAGCTCCTGAGCTTTTTGGCTTAATAAACTAGAAAGCTTTGGCTGGTGCTCCAAGTGCAAGGAATGTGCAACAAATGATTTCCTCCCTCCATCTCCGCTCTTTTGAAGTCCTTTTTGAAAAACAAGGCATGAAGAGGTGCTGAAATCAAGGACATCGTCTGAATAACTTAATAACTGTTTGTGCTGTGTGCATGACCACCATCCTTTCTTCAATAGGGACTCTCCTCCTCCGCCTCCTCCCTCACAAGGACAAGTTCTCTTAACCTTGGAGTTGAAAGCTCTGAAACTACCACACAGAGGCCCTCTGCAAAAAAAATCCAATTCTGAAAAAAGGGGAACTATCTGCTTGATCGTAACATACATAGTTCAAGATGTACGAATGCAGCATGTAATCACACTGTACTGGAGGTAAAATGTACTGTAGCTGCACTTTTCTCTGCTGTTTTAGCTCCGGTCTTCTGAGGCTCTCTCCTGGTTGCTGAACTAAGCATTATGGTCCTGTGATGAATGGGAATCTGCCAGATTTATGACAACCTGGTGAGCGTTTTGAGTGTTTACTCAAATTGTTAGAATTGTTAGCTGCTCTGTAAATGGAAAATGATACACGCGACCATATGGGCTTTCCCGTAACGCAGCGTCGGTACGGCGCTCCTTATTATAGCCGAACCCCATGTGTGAATGGAATCTTTCATAGCGCAGGAAGAGGAGGAGGAGGCCTGGTGACTCTCAGAATTAGCTCTGTTTTTCTTTGCTCAATTTGGTGATGGATTATTTTAAGAGAAAGGGGCACATTCAATAAGAGGCATTCTTGTGATTCAGACTAAATATAGTCCATTTTTACGAAACCTTGTGAGCGGGTTAATGAACTGTTGATCTGACGTGCAGGCATCCGTGGAGGAAAATATGTTAGGAAAGAGGAACACAGAAAAGAAAAAAAAAAAATACAGGCTACAAAGCTGCCAAACTTGAGCAATGTTCAGATGTGCTAGTACCTCTCTCCTCATGTATTTTCTCTTTTACAAAACACCTGTGGATTTGTAATGATGTGTGCATGCATTTTTCCTCCCATACAAAGTGCTTTGGTCTTTCTAGCCATTGCAAACATGTCAATAAAGGGTTGGCTTGGCTGCTGACAGCCGCTCCAATAGTGAACACCTGGAACTTAACCAACCGCAATGAGAACAACTTGATAATGCACGCAACACCGTCTGCCCAATACAGGATATAGTTATTCAAACAACATTGTAAACATCTTTTAATAAAAAGGATTTGGTCCTTAATCTTCAGCCAACTGCAAGAATTTCTGGTGCATCAAAAGGTTTTTGCACAATGCCAGACTGTAGTGATTCACTACTAAGATAAACACTGATCTGAGTGAATGTGTCTTCAATATGTGGTATTTACATAAAGGATAAGAGGCACGGAGACAGATAGAAGCTGGAGAATGCTTCCTCCTACTCAGCAGCACTGTGTTAGCTCAGCAGACCGTACAAGAGCAGACAGACCTCTAACATAAGAGAGGAAGTTTAATGGAGCCTGTGCTTCCAGGGAAATATGCTATCACGCATCTCTTAAAACCTCGGGAGCACTTGTATAATACAGAAATATAACAAAATGGATGGAAAAAAAGTAAGTCGAGTTCAAGGAACATGAGAGGGAAGACGAAAATGCACCAAAAACTACATGAAAGCCAGAAACCAAATCCAGAGCCGCTGACTTTACTTGAGACTGGAGGGGTTGGGTGAAGGCGAAAAGGTGAGGCAGACACCGCAGCTAGGGGAGTGTGTGAAAGGCCAGAGCTTCTGTTCAGAGCCTGATGCTGTGCTTGGCTATACATTTCACAAGCGTAGATAAAAATCGGCATAAAACAGTGAGAGAGAAAGAGAGAGGGAGAGCCACCTTGGCAATTCAAGAAAGGAGGTGAGGTGAGGGGGGGTCGCAGTGACAGGGTGAAAGGGGACTGGATATGTGGAGTGGCGGTGGAGGCTGTTCTGACAGCAGCGGGGCAGTGGAGGGTGAAGAATGCCGTCTTCTCTTACCCCTCCAGACGTCCTGCCCAGCAACTTCACCCAGTGTGGTAATCAATACCCGTTATTTTCTCCTCTCGGCTTTCCAATCAATAGATAAGAGCTGGGTAAGACCAGCCGGGACAATGGCTCTTTCTTCGGCACCATCAGATGTGGGCTGAATAGCAACTGCTTTGGCGGTGGGAATGGTACAGGAGGAGCGATTGGGTGACATGAGGGACTAGAGAAGCAGCAGGAGGGGGTGGAATAAAAAGAAAGAGGTAAAGAGAATAAGATGCTCCAGTCGATCTATCTGATTAAAGCAGAATCACTGGAGTAACGCCACTGCTCGTTTGCAGCGAATCTGCGTCTGCTTCCTTCACTAATGGCTCCAGAACAACAGGCTCCTGCCGACCCCTCATCAAAAGAACAGGAAAGAAACAGAGAGAAATTACTCCAGCGTCGTAAAGCTTCTGGAAACATCTCCATCACGCGGCCTACCCTTAACAGGCCCTACTGTGGAGCCTTTGAACTCTAAGCTGCTATATTTCATTAAACTTGACTGCCTTCTCCCAGCCCCAGCTGCCTTTGTCGGAGGAAAGCAAGCGTGTGTGTGTGTGTTTTTGTAGACTCCTTACTACTGTCAACTGTAGCTACAGTGCAACAAAAACCCAGACTCCACCCAAATAAAATCAGTTAGACATAAAAATGTGTTTGTTTGTCAACAAACTGGACAGATATTGTTATTTTTCTGTTATTTATACAGAGGTGAGCCACCTCCCCTCTGCTAACATCACAGAAAATTAATACACTTTTATGAAATGAAACATTAATCTTCAGGAAAAAAGCAAATGCCATGTATTCAGTAAGTGTGGTTATTGTTTAGGCCAGATACAGATACATCAGGATTCAGGTGGATCACTGCCTCAGCCAACAGTATCCTGCGTTTTATATCTTATTGATACTTTGATTATATGAAAAGCCCCTTTTAATTCAGTTAAGGGATTTTCCATAAGGATTCCATACTTCCACAAGCCAGGAAAAGTACGGAGTCCTTATGGAAAGTCCGTAACTTGAATTAATAGAGGCCTTTCATATAATGTTTTTGGAGTGGCCATTTTGTCTTATTACTGGAACAGTTTATAGCCAGCTTTTCCGATGTTTTACCTGGTCTACCACGGTACAGAGAGGTGGGTATTTTCTTTTGAAAGTTGTCAGCATTTTGAGTTATTATTATTATTAATATTACCTTTTAAGCGCCTTCTTTTTTCTGGTACATGCCAGTACTTCATTGACTATTGTTGTCTATATTGGGGTGAGTGGGAGAGTTTGATTCATTCTTCTTCTTTTCTTCTCAAAGCCTGATATAGCTTAATGTGCGACAGACCTCAATTATTGTCCTAAAACGATCACAAATACATTAAAGAGCCACATGGTTGCACTGGGTGACATGTTCCCTTATTACAGTGAACATGGGCACTGTAGTTTAGTTTGACTCATCCCACATACACCGTCCTGCTGCCATAAACAGTCACTCGTTAAATGTGTAATAATCCGCTGCTGAAAATAGTCCCCAACAAATGCACTGTTTAATCCTGTTTGAATAACATTCGCTAACATTTACAGTTCCCGGCTGCTATAGGAAATTATAGACCTTTTTGAAAATGAAACTATATATCTGTGCATGGTTTTTAAAGATTTACGTCAGTGGGAACCAATGGGATTGACTCTGAGAGCCACAGACAGAGTAGAGAAGTCAGAGAGTTTTGAGATACGGACTAACGCATTGTTGGTTTTGGTCTTTTCATAGGATTTGTTGACAATAACAAAAATATAGAATAACACCAACCATCATAATTTAATGTGTTTATCTCTTTCTGGTTATGAGTATGTTCGCTTTAAAAGAAAAGGAGGGAATGGCCAATATAAAATCATTATGCAAACTGAATAACTTTTCCCTATTCTCCATAAAAATGTCAAAAAGGAAATTAAATTATTGAGAAAAATATTGAATACTTGGTATGTAACTAGTCAAATGTTATTAGGTAACTGTTTGCTGACTATGAAAAGTTTCAGTCAAAAAAATATCAATATAGGATTACAAAAAGTCCAACATTCATTCATTCTGTCTCTGAGGGAATGATACACAAATAAAGACACTTTTTCTTAAATATTCTTAATACAAAACACAAGCACACTAATTCAGTGGCATAACTTTTTATGCAAATATGAGTCAGTAATTCACTGGTCTTGGCCTGTCATGAGGAGCGCACAGTGAGTGGCACTCTAGTCGCTTTATCTCACTCCATTAGGCTAAGGCCCGGTGCACACACAGGGGCTGAGTGTGTGCTTAGGGCCACTTATCAGGGAAGAGGCAACAGGAGGGAGGCTGGGAAGGGAGAGAAAGGCCAGATAGAGTGACAGACAGAGACAGAGAAAGAGGGGTCAGAGGAGGGGAGAGAAATAAAAAACAAGCCGAGGAGAGAGAAGTAGGGTGAGGGTTAAAGAGAGGAGGGTTGATTTAGAGAGTGGCAGGGAGCAGAGGCTAAGATGGCAGAGAGGCCTCCTTTAACACACAGCTCATAAGGAGAGGAGGGCTGCATGGGGGAGTGAAGGGGGATTAGGTGGGCCCAGGCGGCAGTAACCAGGAATCCCAACAATCTCACACCCCACTCCCTGGCCTGAACTCAGCCTCAGCCACATGACACACTCAAACAGACCTCTCTCTCTCCAGTACAGAGCAGGGCACCAACGAGCACCTGTTTATGACTGTCTGTCTAACATGTTTGGAGATGGACCGACCACTTGGCACTGAAAGGGACATTGTGTGAGCACTCACACATGTTTGGCTGCTCTGGACCGCCTGTGTATTGTCTCTTATTTTCTCTCACAAACACACACAGAAATGGAAATTTAGAGGCAAAAAGACTCCTTAATCTGCATGTCATTATACTGTAGCCTTCATGCCACAGACAACAAAGGATGTTAAAGATTAAAGCCCTTACTTCAGAGTAGTATTTAACCACATACTCCTTTCTCCAGAGCAGCGGCTCCCAACATCTTCCTGAGGGGTCGTGAGACAATCAGCAGAAACAATCATCTGTGCTCCTCAAAATTCCAAATTTTTTCCACAAAGTTCCTCCAATCCAGTGGTTCCCAACCAGGGATTTGGATCTCCAAAGGGATACCACAAATCTGAGAGGTCCCAAGATGGATGATTAAATTGATATACTGTAAAACACGAGGGACTTTTTCTTTTACACAAAATTATAATGATCTTTTTCTGACTTTTCTCAAACGTGTTGCTTTTTTCTTGTGAAATACTGAATCTGTATACCTCTTCAGGCCTGTAAGAATCCTTCAAATAATACAATGTGAGAGGGAAAACTCACTCAACCCATGTCCAAACTTAGACCATAAACTGTGATTAGGGGTCACAAGTAGACAGTGTTTTATTTTAAGGGGCTGGATGCCAAAAAGCTTGGGAACCTTCTCATCTTTGCTTTTCTTATAAATTACTTAATAATTTTACCTTTTCAGGCCTCAAAAATGATTCAAATACAGGAAAAAAAAACACAGAGAAAGAGTGCTGATATGATAGGCAAGTTTCAGTACCAATACTTGATACTTTTCTCAAGGAATATGGACATGATTTTCTACAAAACCCTTTTTTCAGCCATACAGGGAGTTTAACTAAATCAGAAATGATCGGATCAAAGAATAAATAAAGAAAAGTACAAATTCAAGCAAGCATTTGATGCCAGCTTTCTCTATTCTACAGACACTTTTTAATTGGTATCAAAAAAGTGTTGGCCTTCTTTCTCATATACTGCACAAATGCAACAGATGACAACAGGACACAAGTAGACATTGCTTTGCCAAAAACCACTGCTCCAGAGCATGCATGCTGGACAATAGACCCTGGCGGCCTGTTAAATCGTCTCCACATAACAAGAACTGTGTTTATGTTGTTTTGTGGCCTCCATCAGTCAACAGCGAGGTGCATCCTGCCGCTCCCTGCATTCCTCCTCCTTCAACCTTCCTGCATTCCACAGTGGGAAAAAACTAACTATTCAACCTGCGTTTGGCTCATTGTGTACAGTTGACGCAGTCGGAGTCCAGTCTGGAGGTGCTGAATGAGATGCAGATGTCTTATTAAGTTGAGCCACCGTCACTCTGCGTTGGTCTGATGGTCTGACTGGCAGAGAAGCACAGAGGCTGTAAACAAGACCATTTAGAGCCAGACATGCTGTCACCGGCGGACCAGTGTGTGTGTGTCTCTGTGTGTGTTGTGGTCACATTTGTGTGATGATGATGATGATGGCCGAGCCTGGCACTGAGTGGCCCTCATTTCTACAGGAACCCTACACCAGCGTACAGTCCAAGGATCAGCCAATCTCCATGACACTGGGAAGCGCTTTACACCAGCGCCTTTGTCAACAAGGTCTTTTCAGGAGAGGGCCAATGACAGACTGCGATGTAGCGTGAGTGTTTGGGCAGAATGGAGCGATTCAGACCGGAGCAGGAGGGAGGGAGAGGCTACTAGAGGAGTGGGTGAGGGAAAGAGAAAGGCGGGTGAGACAGAGACGAGACAGAGCGGGGAGAAGCAAGGCGAGACAGACGGAGGGGGTGGAGGAACTGGCAAAGCTCTCACTGACAGCAATGGGGCCTCTTGACAATCCAGGAATATTGTCTGAAATCAATCTGTCATCGTGGAGCTGTTGAGCCTGTCATTACGATGTGGTACTCGCCCTTTCACAGTGACAATTTGTTCAGTGCTTTCCCAGTTCACCTTACTACTCGGCTGTACAAAGGTCACTGCCCTCCATCCATCTCTGTCTGCCAGTCTGGCTGTCTCTCTCTTTGTTAATCAACTGTCCACACTGAGCTATACAGTCCTTTTATCAAGGTGACCTGCACAGGAACAGGCGGCTGATGACCAGAATAGACGTCCTGCTGCGAGGACTTCTGTTACATCACTGAATCACCTTACTTCCTTTTATTAATGTGAAAATGCCTTTAAAAAAATAATAAACAAGACCGAGCGTCTACAGCCATGTGAACAGCTCTGTGAGGCTGCACTTAAAACACAGTGGCGCTAACATCATATGCAAAATGCTAATATGCTTGCAATGATAATGCTAGCATGTTTAACATTTTCTGTTAGCACTAAACACAAAGTACAACTGAGGCTGATGAGAATGTCATTAGCTTTGCAGGTATTTGGTCAAAAACCAAAGTACTGGACAAACAGAAATGTTGACCTGAGGATGGCGCCAGCTGAAAGGTGATAAATGTTTTTACAATTCATCCTCTGGGGAACACGAATGCCAGGGGATCGTCAAAGTCAATCGAATACATTACCTGTGAACCATGAATATCTGTATAAAATTTGGCACCAACTGATCAAGTAGACCTGATGGTGGCGCTAGAAGACAAGTCATATTATCAATAAAGTAAATTGAATTCATCCTCCAAGGACCTTGAATATCTGCACGAAATTGCACCAATCCAATCAATCAAGGTGTTTCACTCTGAACCACAAATGTCAACCTCATGGTGGTGCTACAAGAAAAGTCAGAGGATCATCAAATCCTCTGGGAACGGTGAATGTCTGCACAAAATTTCATGGATATCCATTTAATAGTTGTAGAGATATTTCAGTCTGGACCAACGTGGTGGGGCAACTGACTGACAGACAAGCCCTACATTGCTATCCCTAGAGTCATGCCGCTAGCATGGCTAAAAATAAACAAAAAGAACAGTCCGTTGAGCTAATATTCAATCTAGACACAGAATAACGATATGAATGGAGCAGTGCCCCCATCTGCCAAGCCTCTAACTCCCAGTACATCCAGGCCGGGGGCTGATCCAACCTCACATCCACTGCGCATGAGGAAATCAAATCAGTTTCACTGCATGGCGCAGAATTCCAGTCTGGGATAGCAGTAGCCCTGCTATAAAATATGACAGATTATACTCTTTGCTCCTGAAATGATTTTTCCTCCCATGTCCCGTTCCACTCTTCAAGTCAAAGCGGGGACATATTTTTCCATTCATTACAGAGGTCCCCTGAATGAAAAACTCAGGGCCTCTTTGCCTCTCTCGCCTCACCTCCAGTGTTGAGAGAGAGTGCTGCTGCTGGAAATGGGTGCAAACAAATTCCATCGTGACAGCCTATACGCTCGCAATGAAAACTCCTATTTTGACGTACTGTGACAAGCAATCGCCCAGACCAGTCTCTTTATAACCTCAATCAATGGGGACAATGCACAAAGAATTTCCGTGGTCGCTCAAAAGAATCGCTAATGAAAAACAAAGTGGAAGTGGAAAAGCCACAAAGCCATGTGGGGTCTCATTGAAGCTCATCGGAGGTGAACTGAAAAGGGGGGGGGCG
>NTHP01000180.1:93268-150065 GCA_003416845.1 Oplegnathus fasciatus
AGAAGGCGCTGGGACGGAGGAAGTGCGGGGGTTCCTGGGGGGGGTCTTAAGAAATAATTCTTGCTTGGCCAGTCGCAAAGTCATAGCAGCGGAGAGAGGGAGGGTCCATGTGTGCCTGTGTGTGTGTGTGTGTGTGTGTGGGCACAAGGGCTGGGGGTCCAGGGTCAGATGTCGCCTGATGACTGACAGCAACAGGCTTAAAATCGCTCACCCAAACTCACTGTCTTCTCAGGTTAATTGTTTGAAATGTTAAGATAACAGCAGTAAAGTAACACTTCCAATGTGTTTTTACTGTTTCACACATAAGTCAAAGGGGGTCTGTCCTTTATAATTTAATTTGCATTTGTCAAAGATGTCATCATGCATTGTTAAATTTTACAGGGACAGTTTTACAGCTCTTCTGGCCTTGGCTTCACCATAAAAGCACAAGTTTCGAGTCAAAACCCCCTGACTGTATTTCACAGGATGTCAGAGTCAAGCTGTTGCATTTGGACTGTAACACAGAACTCACTGTATCGCTGCTTCTGCTGGGAGGACTGTGGGATATTTACACTTCACAGATTGTCAAGCATCATTCAAAATCCTCTCGCTCAGACCGCCTGCCAACTGCATTATCTGCTGATGTGTCTATCTGTCTGTGCATCTGTAACCACTTTCAGACAAATTATGAAAAGCAGGCTGTAAATCCTTCCTCTTGTCTGACGTTAAATCAGTATAGACCCATCGGACCTCCACTCTCCATCATCCCAACGGATCCCCCTTTGGGTTTCTCCTTCGCTGACATCTGTTAATCTGTAAACATACAAAATTGCCTGTCTAATCTTATTTAGCCTTCACGTCTTGTTTACTTTTGGTTTAGTCCTGCCGTGAAGGCACGGCTGCCACGCTGTGAATGAGGCATTGTCTGCAGACCCACAGATCTAATCTCTCTTCTAAACCGCCGCCAGCCCCCTCCTGCCCCCTCTACCTCAAGCCCTGATAGCCACATGCAGGTATTGTACCTATCAGACGCCTCTTGAATTCACTTCCATGCTGTGCTGGAGAATAAAGAGAGCGCTATGGAGCCTGCTTGTTTCGTGGTCTTCCGGGGAAATGTGTCTGGCTTTCAGATTTCTCTCATTAAAGCCGGAGTGTGGCTTCAAGTTTTGCCTCGGTCTTTGACTCATGGCGCTGGATTGCATCAGACGTGGTTCAGTAGCCAGTGATGGTGGATGAAATCATAGAAATTGCTCCGACAGTTATTCATGACCTGTTGACAAGCTCACTGTAAGTTGTCTTTATAAAGCTAAGTATTGATACTGGCACAATAAACAGTGCAGTGAATTGTGGTCAGTCTGAGGTCTCCCACTCTCCACTCCAGTGTTTCAGTCATGAACACACACATGCATGCACATAAACACACACACCCAGGCTGATGTGAGACAGTCTCTTGGCCAGCCGCGGGAGAGCTGGACTCTTACACTGACTTGTGTTCTTTCACCCTGGGAAGCTGATGGATGATGTTTGTTTGCTTTAGCTGTAGTGAATGTGCACACACACACTCACACACACACACAAGGCCATGACTGAAACACACACAAACTGGGGGTAGGGGTTGGCTTGCCCTCTCTCGTTCCCCTGCCCTGTGTTGATTTTGGGCTCTGTTTAGAGATTTCTCAGCTCTTAGTTTTCCGTCTCTTACTTCTCGGTGCGAAAACGTCAAGAGCCAACTGAGACTTTCTTCATGCTCACAAGAAACCAGCCAGTCAGCTCGAGGTATAATGAGCCCTGAATCTGGTGTTACCTTCCAGGGTTAAAACACGAAATGCTAGTCAGAGAGGTTTATGAGGCAGCTCTCACCTCTTGCGCAGTCGGTCAGTAAAACAGCCTCGAAGATGAACAGCACGACCTTCAGGACGCCCATACTGTCCACAGACAACTTCATGTTCCCCCCAAATCTGAAAGACACATGGTCACAATGACACAGGGTATATACACCAGTCCGTGGAGAATAATGGGGCTATCAGAGGAGTTGTTCAAGCCAATTTCACATGCTATGATTAAAAATAGATGGAATATAACATTATGTTATACACAAGTGATATCAATGATTGTACTATTGATTGTAGCTCAGTTTTCATGTCGCTTTAAGACTTTTTTGTGGCTGGACAAAGTTTTTTGTGGAGTTGACCTCAGTGGTTCCCAAACTAGACTCCTGGGACATTTTGGGGTCTGTAAGGAGGTCTGAAGGGTCTAAAAAGAACCCAAAATGAAGTTTAAAGCAAATATTACAAAACAAAATGAATATATATTCCATAACAAAGAATTAACAATAAGTTAGCACTATCACATAATGTGTGAGAGTCCAACTAGAGTCAGACACTGAGGTCAGGTTTGGGCTTTACATCAGGGTCTACAGTCTTTTAGGGTCCTTGTAAAGTTTAAGAAGTCCTAGTTAATGTAATAGCACACTTATGTATATGTCGGCTAAATATTCAAAAAGCTAACCGAGGTTTTGGACAGCAAACTGTTCATGAAAACGTCTGCTTTAGCTCGTTTATCTTTGCTGCACTTACAGTAAAATATCACAGATGCTGCTCACTTGTAGCTCGAATATGCAGCATGCAAATAAACAGGAACATTTTAAACAAAAATGGAGGAAAGGCCAGTAGATATATATATATATATGTCGACAACATACCTGGATATTCAATGAATGAAGTCAACCTTGTATCAGCCTCTTGACAGAAATGCTTTTAGCTGAAGTCCGTGTTGAGTCCATGAATCAAGAGTGACAGTGGTCGACTTCTCACCGACCTCTAACGGACCAGCGCAGGCTCGTGTCTGGGATGAAATAACGGATTCAAGGCCGTGATAAAACCAGGCTCTTCCATAAATCACAATAAAAGTCCCTCATGCTAATTTATTTATTTTTTAAAAACTCCAGTCCAGTCTGTGTAGTCCGCTTCGTCCACCAAGTGACTTTTCCAGAGCGCACCGAGAGCGGAGACTTGTTGTCCGTCCCAGAGCTGCAGCTGCGGGCCAATCACAGCCTGCAGAGGCCGGACACATTTAACTCTTTATCTCTCACCCACACAGACCTCTTCATCACAGAGCCATTATCTCACCGCTGTCAGCTTCAGGTATGAACACAGATAACAGCTGTGGAGCTTAAAGCAAGAGACTACACAAATATCAATTAAATCCTTATGGCTGTATTAAGGGGAGGTTATTACAATAATTTACTGCTGTTCTCCCATGAGATTAAAAACTTTTAACAAAGTAAAAGTTACAGTAATTTCTCAAATCCCCACATTAATATTAAAGTATTAACTTCAGAAGCTATAAATTGCTACTGGAACCAAGTTTTGGAATACGTCATTTTCAATATTTTAGGGTAAATTAATAAAAATATATGGTTCAGTACTGTATCTCCCTGTGTATGACTGATAAATACCATTTTTAATGCTACACCATGAACAAGTGCTGCCACCTAGTGGTCCCTACGTTGACCAGCTCAGTCCCTACCACAACATTTGATAGAAGGATTTTTTGGAGTCTTCGACATTAAAAGTTGTCCTGTGTAGTGTAACTGTTGGGGGTTACCTTTGTATTTTTCTTAGAGGGTTACTCCAGCAGTTTTGTATTGCATCCCCATAAAGCTGAGGCGTTTCCAAGAGATGGATAAAAACAAAATTCAAATTCAAAGCAGAGATATCCTGATTTTTAGTTTCTAGTATGGCTCAAGCTTCAAAAACACTGGATCCGACACTGGCCATAATCCAACCAGTAGCATAGTTTCATTGGACCCTCAATGTCTGGTATGGACCTTTCTAAAAATTGTAGTAAGATAAGACAAGGTTTGTTTAGAAAGCTCCCTCCAGAGCCACAGAAGGCATTTAACAACTGTTTTCACAGGCTGAGGTGGTTCTTCGTGACAAATAAACTGATCTTTCTGTGTAAATCGGTGTAGTGCCCCTTTAACTATGTGGGAAAATCTGAAGCTCCAATAATGAGTCACTCCAACTCTCCACAAAACTCAGAAATTCAGTAAAGCAGGGTGTTGCTCATCTGATGAGTAGGCCCACACTGCCTACTCAAGTGGCAGGAAAAACTGACAAATAGTAACTAAAATAGCTCCGGGCTGTAAACGAACATCTTTGAAGAATATTCAGTCGGTCATTATTCAAATCAAAAAGACACTCAACTATTACAATTTATGACCAACTCACTGTTCTGTGTCTCAGCTTTATAGCCTGCAAGCTGTTCATCAGTGTGACATTACAAATTAAGGGGCCAGCCTCTTTTTGCTTATTGGACGATAATGGACAGTAGGTCGATCAATCCAGGACACAAATCTATTGACACATTTCAAGGCAGAAATTCAATGGCACTTTGCTGTAAAAGTAAAGAGGAGAGGTTACCAGTCATCTTTAAACAGGAAAAAGTAATTTATTTCAATATACATCGCATTTAAAACTATATAACATTATTTGTTTGTTTGTTCAATATTTCACACAGCTCTTATCATGGAAATGTCCTGGAATTTTACAAAATAAGACCAAGCTCTGAAACAATAATAGGATATCCCGCCCTTTAATTACTGCATGATTCCTTGTATTTTACATAAAAGTAATTATAGCTTCATACATCATTTTTGTTCTTTATAAAAGAAAAAAAAAACATACCTTTTCAAAGTGAGTTTATACGTTCTTTGATGAAAATAAGATTGATCCAACAGTAGTGAGTGATTTTGATTATGTAATGCCTGAGAAACTGCTTTACGTCAGAGCAGAGTGGACATAATGTGATATTTCGTCTGCGTCGTTCACAGGTCCATATTTGTAGATTGGCCACTTCAGACCATTCAGATGTACAAACTGTAATATATAATAAAGCATGGAAGATACTTTGTAGGCTGTCATTGCAATGGATGCAGATTCAAGAGCTAAAAGGAAGTCAGGAGCAAAATATCTGTTCCTGTCCCGACAGTACCGCCAGAGCCAAAGATGGAAATAATTTAGTGTAAACCCCAATCAAACCTCTCTCTTAAGAAATGGCCTATAACTACAATTTAAATAGCAAAGGGTTGTCTCTCAAATGTGAAGGACCATTGCAGTTAGTAGTCACAATATTGCACTATGTCGAGTGTGAGGAAGAGAAATCAACGGGCAATAATCGGCCTGTAGTCTGTAGGCCAGCACCTGAGAAGGCCTCTGGTTCAGAACAAATTGTTCACAACATGGTGATGAGAGCACTGAGCGAAGATAGGTCAACTCTCCACTAGGGGGCCTTCAAGACCTGACAGTGATGACTAAGGAATCCCTTTTATCCATCCCGGTGTGCAGCGGAGACCCCAGAGAGAACTAAACATGCCATGGTGCAACTGTAAAAGCAAGGGGCACAGCCCATTGCCATCTGGAGGTCAAACTTGGTGGAACTTAGACCCCATTTCACAAAGTGATACAGAAGTACACATTCATTGCCATTAAAAGCATGAAGGAATGTCAATATAAAAGCTGTTTGTTTTTCATTTTTGCTTTACTGGGACTGGTAGCCTGGTGAAGATTGCTTTCCAGTTCCCATATAAATAGCAACCGTTTACTGAAGACATTGTAGTGTAGCTATTACCAGAATTATCTTTATTTACATGGTTATCATGACTTACATTCTTTTGAGTAATCCGAGTCCCGTGGGAGCTCTGGCACAAATGTAGGAAGCTCGCTAAAGCATAGGAAAATATGTCACAAGTCCTTTCATTTACACCTAAAGCAACAAAACAAACAAGATGGCCTGTTTCTGATTTTGTGCTGCAAACTGCTACAGAGGATTGTTGCACAATGTCAGTTCCAAATCTGTTACTGCCTGTTTATCCCCTCTCCCTTTTGAACCACTATAGTCAGACAGGCATTTGTGAATCATTAGTGTGTGTTGGCTGGGCACTGAAATCAAACCCTTTGGTTCCCAGTGATGCACCAGTCTCTCAGAAGCAACAGAAACAGGTCGAATCATCACTCGTGGCCGCGTGTCTCGTCTCTTTGCTCTGTCATCTGTAATGGCCTTACTCTGAAGCGTCGCTTTGCAGGTACGATGACGACCATACGTTTACCAGAGCAGTGTGGCATTTGTACACAGCCGTGGATCTGTCCGTTGCATATGCTCTTGTTGTGGTGGACTGTGTGCTTTCGGTGACGATCTGGGGTCAGATGCCGGCCTTGTCGCTGTAGAAGGGCGTGACGTGAAACATGTAACAGTGTGTGCAAACCCTGACGGGCTTCACCTGGCCATATCGGGGCAAAGGAGCAGAATGGGAGGAGCAGCGAGAGCAGAAGATCTGAAATGACACAGTAATGTATCAGTTACCATCCATGCGATCAAACTGAGAATTGTGCCACCTGAGCTCCCTCAGACTGAGAGCGATCGTACCTTTCCACAGCTTCTACAGTGATGCTTCCTGCGGATGACAGTGAAGGGAGCCTTGCAGGCAATGCAGGAGTTGCAGGCTTCATCAGGGACCCAGTCTGGAGGATCTACACGGAGCCAATGAGAAACAGTTAACACAAAGTAGGCCTGTCACCATCAGTATGTCTGGAGGAACGGGCTGACATTTCAACTAAACTCTGAGTGGGTCTGTTTGTGGATTTGCTGACCTTCGAACTGGCCCTCCCGGGCCTTGGCTGCCAATTCCGATGAGGAAATGGTCTCCTGACAGAGAGCACAGTCCTCCAGCACTGCACTACGCAGAACAGGACCTGCTGAACACCATAGAAGAAGACAGTAAAACCAGTGTAGTGTGTGATTGATTGTTGTTTGTGTTAAAAGCCCTGTTACAGAGTTATGGACCAGTTATAGACAATGTAGTGCAGACTAGCTGTGGCAGGTGAAAAGGCATTTAATTCTGTCAAAATTATATTAACAAGGGAAAGACAATGTCCTCACCTTTCTTTTGCTTATCGTTGTCGCCCTGCTCACACTTGGTTGCCATGACTTCAAACAGAGTCTTGAGGATGCTGCGAAGGTCACTAGCATAGTTGGTCTGCAGCTGATCAGCAACACCTGCATCACACCAGAACACAGTATGGATATCAGCACGAGAGAGACAAAGAGATGGAGAGAGAGCGGCTTAGAGAGTGAGAGCTTTTACCTGATATACAAACAAAGAGACGGTGGATGAGGTCGCTGCTGCTGTGGAAGCGTGATCGGATCTTGTTCCTGGCGGCCATCTTGGCATTCTGCAGGGCCAGCTGGATCTCCTGATGGTCCAGGTCTTCAGACGTCCCCGAGCTGGGGGTCAGACTGCTGACAGGGCTGGTGGGAGTGATGGGAGACACATTGTAGATTTAAATCTTTAAGTAATCTATTTGTATGCACATTACAAATTACCAGGTATTTGCAGTTATCAATAAATACACAGTACAGAATTTACAGGGACATCGATACTCCAACATCTGTCTAATTAAATCTACAGTCTAAGCCAGGAGGCAAATTAATGCCGTCACCTGTAGCCCACACGGGAGGGAGTGACTGACACTTCAATCGATTGCTGAATGTGAACAAAGGACGGCATAAAGACTGGAAATGAACAAAGCAATCTTTTCATCTATCACGCAAGGACTTTTTAGTTACTATCAAAGAGTGGGTAGGAAAAAACACTCGCAAACATATGACACTGACACACACTTTCATGAGTGATTAGTTACCTGGGAGTGTATGCACTGCTTGACAGACTACATGTGGTGACCGACACACTCTCACAGTCACTACCTGACACAGAGCTGAGTGGAGAGTTCTGAAAACTAAAAACAACCAAATAAATAGTAAAAAAAGGAGAAATAAAAGAAGTACAGAACAAAGACAATGGTAAAAGAAACACACAGGTATTAAGGCAAAATAAGGCAAAGTGCAAAATACTAAACAATGGATGAAAGCAACAGAATAATTAAAAACATATGACGAAATATGGTGAAATAAAACAGATATTTATGTTGATGCAAAAAAAACCGATTACTCCAACATAAATCAAAAAGCTGGTAAAATGACAGCACACCTGGAGCTCCTCCTGCTGTCCTCTTTGGTGTCCCTCTTCGAGTCTTTAGTTCCTGGCTTGTCCTTATCCACCTCCTTGTCCCTCTGTCTGCCTCCACTGGCCTGCTGCCTCTTTTCAGACCCCACCTGGACGTTGCACAGGGAGGGTCCATCCTCTCCACTGGAGCCGCAGTCCTGAGCGTGATGGCCCGGCCCTGGAGCCACCACCAGGCACTTCTCACAGAGCTGGGAGTTTGAAACCTCCTCCAGGGTCTCTGCAGAGCAGCGGGAAGAAGGGGGAGTCAACTGGCCGAGCTCACCCTTACTGTGAGGATCATGGCCTCGTGGGGGAAGCCGGCAAGCAGAAGACTGGATGACAGTGCTGGGGGCTGCGGTCTTACAGTGTTTGTCCAATCCCAGGGCGAGGCCTAACCCGAGTCCAGTGGTCTCCGTGGTGATGGCATCCTCGTGGCCATCCTCACAGCTCCCACAGCAGACACAGGAGTTGAGCAGGCAGTGAGTGGCCACCAGGGGGCCGCAGGGCTCAATCTCAGAGGGAGCGGGCCGCGGCAGCAGCAGTTTGTCCACGGCCAGCTCCGTCAAGCTGGGAGAGCGAGGGTTGAAGATGACCGTGGCAGACAGCTTCATCCCACCCATACGGTGGGCGATGACCTCAGCTGTTTCAGACGCTGTCCCCTCCAAACCCATCTCCCACCCGTTGGTGTAAGGCAGAGGTTCAGAGCCAGGAGCGGAAGTGCAAGGAGGGCGCTTTGCATTAGGACAGTGTGTGTTCTGGCTGCGTGGCTGCGGGCATGGCTGCTCTGACTGGGCCTCAGAGTACCAGCCATTCCTGTTAGAGTCTGGCCGTGGTCCCGGCTTGCGCTGCACAGGACGAGCAGACCCTGGTGCTTTGGAAGGAGAGGCGACACAATTACAGGCCTCTCTTGAGATGCTGGTGATGCTGTCTCCTGCTGCGTCCAGGTCCTCCATGAGGAAGACCCTGTCCTCCTCCTCTACATAGATGCCTGTCCTTCCCCGGCCCACCAGGAGCCTGCGGGGAGAGGCCTCGGTGCTGGAAGCCCCACTGGAGCCTCCTGCCTCTCCTCTGTTGGGATGGTGTGCTGGGGACTGACCCTGGCTGGGAGGCGACAGCAGGGTGGACATCTCGTCTCCCACGCGGTACACCATCATGTTGAGCTGCTCCAGTTCCTCCTCATCGTACTGCATGGAGCAGGCCAACTCGGCCTCCTCTGCCTCCTCACACAGCAGGCCCTGCTCCTGCTCCTCCTCCCCCCTCTCCGTTTCCACCTCCTCCCAGCCCTTTTCCACTTCCGCCGGCTCCTCCTCCTGGCTGGGACAGACAAACAGAGCCAGATGCTCCTGCTCCCCCTCACTCTCCCCCTTGGAGGTGTCATTAGCGGGGCTGCCGGATGACTGATTCTCTTGGACCAGAGCTGGTGAGCTGTTTGTGGCCATCTCCTGGCCTGTGGACAACTCCCCGTCCTGAGAGATACACAGGTTCCTCTCCAATGTAATCAACTCCTCCTCAGTCAGGGTCTGCAGCAGGTCTCTGCAAAAGCATCGTAAGATAGTTGTAACATATTGATAGTGGAAAAAAGATAATTTAGAAAGTTAAAAAGATCTTTTTTTTGTGACGTTTAATAGTCAGAGACTGTACCTGATTTTCTTCAATAAAGTGCGAAAAGGCCGGAAGAGCTCAGACATGTCCTCTGATTTTCGGTCTAGGTTGAGAGGTCCCTCTGAATACACAACCAGCCCACTAAAAAATATGTTTAAAATTCTGTCAGAGGGCAGGAGGGAGTAGGAAACAAAGAAGTGGGCAGAAGAAAGGAGAGGACAGTTAACACTTACCACACAATGGCTAGTCTGGGAATTGTAAACATCAGTGCGGGTTCATAGTCATCGATCATGTCTTGAGTGAGATAGCCCAGCTTCAGGGCCCTGAGACAAGAGCACAGAGAAAAACACAATAAAAAAATTAACCACATTATCTCCACATATTATTTAGATTCTGGTAAAAGATTCCAGAAGTCAGCTGTGATTCTTCAAAATGTTTGCTCCTCTGTATACTCACCTCTCCACAGTCTCACAGAAGAGCACAATCACCTCTTGCTGTACATAGTATTCTTTGGGAGACTTCACAGGCACCATGGCTGACACATAACTGGCAACGGAAGAAAAAGAAAGTGGAATGTAACGACATTTACAGCTTTGTTTAATGTTTTTGGCAAACATGGATGATAAATGTGGATTACTCTTGTTGCTACAATTGCTAATAATATCTGGTCCTTCATTTACCTGAGCTCAAACTCAGCAAAAAGGCCGTCGAAATGTCGCAATGCGTCTTTCATGCGGTCCGTGTACAAGTTGAGGTCTCTCAGGGCCTGGTCTCTGGTGATGTTGCGTACCTCCTCCAGGCTGCGAGTCAGGTCCTTAGCCAGGGGTCTCATTGCTATACTCTCTATCTCCCTGTTCATGATGATGGAGCCGGCAGCCAAACACTGCACAGGAACACATACATCATAAATGATCTGGCCTTGTACAGAAGATTAAACTGAGAAAATGATGTTTACAATGGCACGCTGCATGATCAAGAAACACCACAATTGTAAAAATGAAATACAGTATTCTCATGCACGTGTGTAGGACTTGCGGAAGGTTGTTTTCTCCCAGACTGATGCTGGAGGGAATACACTACCTCAGCCCCAAACCACAGCTGCCCTGCCAAGTTGTCATGACGAATCTCCTCAGGGAACTTGACGCAGAAGTCTCTGTTGGCCCGGTCGTTGGGGATACATTCATCCATGATCTGATTGATAATGTTCAACACATTGTCCTGCAGATGAGCACAAGAGTGACAGAGAACAAAATTGAACAAACTAGTTGGAGGGATAAACACGAGTGAGTAAAAATCTGTTCCTGAAAAGCAATTTTCTCAGTGTTTACTTTGATTAACTAATGTTGGTTAATAATCCAAGCTTCACCTCCTTCAAGAAGGCCATTGTATTGCAGCGTTTAAAGACCATTGATTAGGAAGTGAATGAAAACAACTTGACAAGCACATGAGACCATTATGTCCCTCGCAGCTACATTCTCCCTCAATAAATACACTAAACTAAAGCCCATAATTCCAGCAGTGAAAATGCAGTGTCACACACAGCAAGAGCTAATCAAGAGCTTATGTGCCGCTGGCATGTACAACAGCCATAACAATGACTTACAATGAGCCTTTCACTCAACCGCAGCTGCACTGTGCACTGTAATCTTGTCAGGCACAGCACTGCGTCTTTCTCTGCTCGCCCCGAGGAGAAAGATTAAAAAGCTTTGAGAAGGAGAGCTTAACCACTGATTCCTTTATGGCTGTGTGCTGTGTGTGTGCGTCTTGCCCCGGTCTGAGTGCCACCCCACTGTCTGTGAGCGTCTCCCAGCAGGGGACATCGGTGATAACCTTCACTACTGTCGGTCTCAAATCATCCAGAGGTAGTGACTCTGGCGTGATACCTGACACGCCAGAGTCACAAAAGCCTGGCTTCTATCCTTTTATTTCAGCCCATTTCTCACTCTTTTCACAGTCTATCTCTGACCCTTTCTCTTCCTCTGTCTCTTGTGTATGCCATCCAACTCAATCTTTGTCCATCTCAAAACACACACACATACTCGCTCGCCTGTTCCAGCAGGCCACACTGTAAGAACAGCCGTGCCAACATAATATGAGCAGCATGCCAGCAACCCCCACAGAGGCCCATGAATAAGAGCCGATAGCTGCAGTGGCAGGTTCAAGTGCAAATTTTGGCTTGAGTGCACTTGCCTTCTATTCTTGGGGCCTTGGGGCTGTGGGGTATCATGCTGCTTAATTCATTCTCCAAAACCCTTGAGGAGGCACGCCACTGAAAAGACTCTCTGAACATACAAGTGCTGAGAGTTTGCCGCTAAACATTTTCACTGCAACTTGTGGGGCGAGAAAATCAAAGATTAATTTGAGGTACGGACACATCATAAGAAGAGCTAGTCATTCACAATTGCTGAAAAGCCTCAGCTTGATCAATTTGGGGTGATAACAAAATCAATAAAATAAAAACTCAGAATAAGAAAGTACGAAAGAGGAAGAAGAGCATCAGAACAATGAAAAGAGAAAGAAACTGCGAAGAAATACCAACGAAAAACAAGGTGACAGATTGGCAAAGGGAAAGATGGAGGGGAAAGAGGCAGAACAGTCGGGGATCAAGTGATGACCTTATTAAGTGGTTCTCCCCTGTGTGCTGTGGCGGTGGGGGGAGGCTAAGGCACAACGGGCCAGATGACGACCTCCTGCCACCACCTCCAGCTCCCTCAGCGTGATGCAGCATGGCAGCCATCACTCATGCAAGGCATCACCTCCTAAGCTGCTCTCAGCCCTGACTACATAAAGACCTGAAACAATATCCTGTATAACCACATACAATAACTTACCGTACATTCTCAGTTTGTGCAGCAGTTTTTGCAGAGAAAAAAAAAGAAAAAAAAAAGAAAAAGTGACCAGTTCCTGAACCAATTCTTGTCCCAAACACAATTACCTCAATCAAAGCTACAGTTCAGTGCCTCTTACCAAGCAGCTCATGTACCCATTTACTAATAACCCACATGACACACAGCCCAGTCCAAACAAGTCTACTTATCTCATCTTATCAGCAAAACTGCTTGATGTAAGCCAAGCAATCTTTGGTAAGGCAACAGTCACATCACCACGCCTCTATCCAGAAGGGTGTTGTCTATTTTTACCTTCTAGGCCAAACCAAGGTCCAGTCAGGTGATTACGTGAATGAAGAGAAGCTGGAATAAACATAACATGGCTTACATTTTAAGGATAGGTTTACAAGCCTCGTAGTAGCTTCAGATTAACTTTTGAATATTTTTTTGCACAAAACGAGGACAGTGGATTTAGTCCCAAATCACTTCCATTGAAAGCGCATTAGGAAGGGATCTCTTAATGGCCAGTATGAAAAGGAGAACTGATTACAGCAAGCAAAACCTGTTTCAATGTCCATATATAACCTATTATCTCAAGATAGAGTTGAAATTGTGAACCTTTAACTCTACTCCAGCTTTACTCCACTTAAGGGCTATTTTTATGTATTATTTATAACGAATGAATGAAACATCAACACTAATTCAAATAGATTTCAATTAGAAACGTAGCCTTAGTGAAAGACTACGACTTTGAGTGTGTTGGTTTCTCCCTGCTGACCTGACAAGAGCGGAACTGGTTGACCAGCAGGGTACATCTCTGAGGGTCCTTCCTGCCGTCAAGGCCGTCCAGCTCAGTGGCCACCTGATTCAGCTCTTCATCAGCGTAGTAGAACTGGGCCAGGAGCTGAGGGTCCGTCCTCTGCAAAGAAACACATCAAGACACAAGGAGGTTATTTTCAATACTGGTATAGCTGTTTATGAGAAACAACACCAACGAGAGCATGTGCAGAATTTTTAAAACAACACGCGAAAGGTTATAAATTGAAATTACTGTGATTGAAAATAGTCTACCCCCCTCTCTCTGTTTTTTGTGTGACCACATTCGCATGTGTGCTTTACTCATTCACTGACTGCCTTATTTCTTAACATCTTATGCCACAACGTGCAGTAATTTGCACTGTGGCTGCTACTAACGATTATTTTCATTGTTGATTAATCTGAAAAATGCCCATCACAATTTCCTAAAGGGCAAAAGGTGATGTCTTCAAATGTCCAAAACCCAAAGATATTCAGTTTACTATCATAAAATACGAAAGAAATCAGAAAATATTTACATTTGAGACGCTGAAACCAAAGAATTTTGAAATCTGTTTCTTAAAAAATGACTCAAAGCGATTAATCGACTATCAAAATAGCTACCGATTAGCCTAATTTTCTCTCGATTGACTAATCAATTAATTGACTAATTGTTGCAGCTCTAGTTTTCACAAGTATTCTCTTACTTACACACATCTCTCACATTTGTTTTATTTCCTGTGCTCTGACTTTGAATCATCCTACACCAAGAGCACGACCCCTCTTTAAGATAAATGTAGCTTTAGCCAGACAGCATATTTTCTAATTTCGTTACTCCCATCGCAGCAGTAGAGTGTCCTTCACTAACCGGTTCTTAAACTGTGGCCACAAATATCAGAGCGCTAACAGCCGTGAAATCATGTCACCCAACCTTACATCTCAAAACAACACAATATTTACAGAGGAAATGACTGAACATCAAAGCAAACAAGACTTCTGTTTGACTCTAAACATTGTACAGGCCAAGACAGGATAACTTGGACGTCTAGAGGTGCGGTGCTATGTTTTCTGTTATCAGGGGAGGACGGGGACAGAATAACATGTCGTACTAATCTGTCGGAGATATGAATAATCTCCCCAGTGTCCAAAATCTGCTTGTTGATCTCATAAGGTATGTCAATTATTAATTTCAGCTACAAAATGTAGTAACTAAACAGAGGAAATCTGGCAACAATACAGAGCGAGGGATATCACTCTTGATCTGCTCTATTTTGACCATTAGCTGCTCAGGAGAAGGACCTGTGTTCATTCATTACACTAGTTTCTATTTGTGGCGCTTGGGGGAATTAAGCTGTACACTGTTTAGAGCTCTGCATGAGGCATGGACAGCTGCAGAAAACCTGCTTGATGCTCTGTGGTTTTCTAACTGTGGGCAAGTCAACACATGAATTACGTATTGTGTTCAGCAAGTCTCCTGGTTACAGCAACACTGTGCTACTACAGCACTTTAGTGTTAACAGGTGGAGTATGTAAGTCAGCAGAGTTTCACCCATATAAACCAAGCAGGGGATGTAACTCTTTTAGTCATCCTCTGCTCCGGGGATATAAACCCTAATCTCATGCAAATAAACCACGAAACTGAGAGTGATGAAGAGGGAGCAGTCAAGTCAAGGCAATACAGCACAAACATGAAGGCAGCATAATAGAGCAACATACTGCCGATCTGTAGAGACAAAAATAAAATCAGGTAAGTAGGCCATTGTATAGGCCAGCTTAACAACAGATTGCTCTCCCATTTGCCAAGGTATTCAGGTGATGTATGAGCAAACACAAGCCCTGGGTTATACAAATTCGCATTCATACACAAACACATTTTCAACAAGTAAGGAAAAAAGGATCAAAAATGGCATTAATTCAACAAGAGGAGTTAACAAAGATTAATACAGTGTGAAAGCTCCCCAGAAGAGTAGGTGTAATTAGAGAGCCTGGCCCTGATAGAGGATTTATGTCATTATCTCCCACCATGCTCCCCTTGGTGTGGGGGGAACAGCACAGCGCAGCAAATCACTCCGCTGCTGGGTAGAGCACACGTACGGCCACAACACGCAAGGCAGGGAAGAGACACTGATGCACAAAACATATAAACATAACATTTGTATTGCCCAAAGTTAAATAATAATTGCGTTTAAAATTTTACAGGACAATCAAGATACCGATTTTTAAATCACGACAACAACAAACACCGTAAGCACTCACACAGACATCCTGGGGAGGGCTCACGTCGATCGAAAGGTTAATGGTTTTGAAAATGGCGACCACATGCCGACGTGCATCATCACAAACCACAAGGACCCAATGACGGTACAGGAGCTTAAAAGGACAGCATGACTGTGCAGACTGGAACACAGAGCTGCGCCGGTAAACAAGCTCGTTTGCCTGCCGTGCATCGACTGTCTGGAAGTGTTTTTTTTTTTCACGAAGTCAAACTGAATACTGGTATTTACCGAAAACCTCTCGCAGGACCTTTTCCCTTAAGTTTGCAGTGCTTCCTGTTGCGTGATGCTCCCCCCGTGGGCCCTCGCTTCTCTCTCTGAATATGATACATGGTGCTGTTCCCTCACTCTCTCTCATTAATAATGAAACAAACAGCAAGGAGAAAACACAGAGATATAACCTACAGCTGGGGTACTTGTCGCATTATTACTGTGAGGGGGAAAACAGATTTTGAACGTCTTAAAGGTTATTCGGAAGACTGAGATGTGTCACAGCATGAGACTAAATCCTAATTTAACATTTTGACAGTTGACCTTTACTTTTTGTCAAAGTCACATTTTTGTAGGGTGGTAATGCAGTTGGAAGAAGGATAATTTGTCATTTTTGAAACAACTAGTATGGTCCTTTAATGTGTGATTTTTGTGACTTTTTTCCCCACAGGTTACAGAATAGCAACAATGGATTAGAGCAGATTGGCAGATTCTTCTTCTTCTTCTTGCTCAAGGACACGTAAGTAGGGCAGATACTTGCAGACATAAAACTAAATCTGCAAAATCAATAATATTCCTGCACATTTTGTTAATGTGTGTGAATTTTCATGTCTCTGCCGTGCCATGTTTACTGAATAAGTTGGAAGAGCGGTGCAGGAAAGGCATCTAATCCAAACTAAAACAGGCAACTCTGAGTCTGTATTACCGCAAGCAAATATAGTAAATGTTTCACACTCTTCTCAAGTGTTCTTTCTTAACAAGGTCACACACATGCTGTATATATAAATAATCTGTGAAGAATGGGAATACTATAGCAAGAGAAAAAAATTTGAGGCAAACAAAAGACTGTAAATAGTATTATTCATTGTTGCATTGGCATTACTATAATGGAAATACATTTAAGTGGGTTCCTCTGAATGTGTAGCTAATGGGAAATGAGCACAAAGGAAATCTTAATTAAACACAAGGAAGCAAACAAACCCACCGCAAGATGAGGCGGTTTATCTTTACATCCTAATGTAAATCTCTGAACAGTGAGAAAGGCAATGATATCACCAGTCAGGGGTCACATTTGACTGAACTGAACTTTACACAACTGCACTACAATGAGTGAGTCTATGATACAAATGTCATGATGACCAAACAGGAAACAGGAGTGGGAGACAGTGAAAGACCTTTTTCTAGCACAGGCACAACACGACCCACAGAGAGTGGTGGCATTCATTTTGAGATCTCTCAAGCATATAGGCCAACGCTGACGGAGGAAGAAAAGAAGCATTTGAGACAGATGCCATCCTATAGCCTCCTCCTGCTGCATTCCTCACACAAGAGGGAACATTCCTGCAGCGTTGCATCATGGGGGAAAAGTCAAAGGCAGGCAATGTTCAAAACATGCTGATTTACTTTTAAGATAGGCAGCGATACTTGAGCTGCTTGGTCTACAAGTCTGGTGTACCGTGGAATAATCATCGATCAAACATTAGAAAAAAGAAAAGATGAAGTCAGAACTGACAAACAGATCACTGGATTTTATAAAGTGTAAATGTCTACTTCACCCCCATTTCTGACACCAATGTGAGAACCAGGACCTGGCTACAGCTGTTCAGAAGTTCAACCCTTAGCCTAGTTATAACAATACAAACCAGTTCTTACATAGAGATTAGTTGTTAGTGCATATTTTCATCTCTGAACTGTAACCTCTGAACGTTAGCTCGCTAATATATGTCCCGTTTAAAGTGAAGACTGAAAGAGGTAATGGGATACAGTCGACACATGACACTTGATTAAAATGCTGTTTATTAACTGTGTCAAGTGGGAAGTTTTTAAATTACATGTCACAAAAACAACATAATATACCTAAAATTACAAGCCAATATTGTTTGAATCGATTGAATAACCAAATAATGTCAGTAAGGTTAGTATAATTACATATTCCTTACTCATTCTAAACTGTATTAATACTACTAACTACTACATACAAATATTTGTCCATATATGCATATATAAATAAAACAAAGTAATACAGTAAAGTTTAGTATATTGTTTAGCCTCCTAAAACAGCTATATTTGGCAGTTATATTACATGTGTAATGCTACAGTGATTTCCTGTTTGCACAGATGATTGTTTTTGATTGGACACCACTACAGATGTTTCCTGACGACCGGTTAACACATTACAAAAGTCTTTACTGGCTAAACTAGCTTTCTAACAGCTGGTGCAACCAAATCCTGGGTCACGGCGAAAATCAAATATAGTAATGCTACCATCTAATCAAATTTAGCACAGTTAACACCTCTGATTAACACCACTATGATAAGGGGAGCCATCTCTGAGAGATGAGGCCATACAAGTCATAAAACACAGACTGATCTTTGTTTGAAATTCAAATCTAAAGCCTCGAATGGTAATATTTACCTTGTTACATGGACTATGAGTCAGTGATGACGTTAGACTAGAAAGGCAGGCTGTCTGTTGAAACAAGTGCCTGTTTCCATCTGCTTACATAACCTACATAAGTTGGCACAGAGTAAAGGATTGGACTTGACATTTACTTTACAAGTATTACGAGTGAATCGTTAAAAAAAAAAAAAGATGTGGTCTTACAATAACTTGCAACTGTTAAAAAAGCTAAAAAAAAAATTCCAACTTCACGAACCTCCAGACTGAGAAAAATAAATATAAGGTGACAACGATCAAATTAAGAAAAAACCTTCCCACAAAAGTAAGTGTGTGAACATCTGGGGATCTGACTCCTGAACTTGCGAGCTGTGTCATCACCACCAATGACAGGTCTACCTTGTGTAAGTGAGGAAATGATTCAGCAGATTCAGCTCTTGTCCCCTGTGGCGTGCCACTCTCCTGTTATACTCCTGCTGTCAGTTGTCCTGGCTGCCCTCTCTTTGAGATGACTCAAAAACTCTATCCTTTGCAGTCACAAACCCATCATTTCAGACTATTAGGCTCCCACAAATTCATCCAGAGTGACAATTACTGTTAAGCCCCCTCAATCACATCATTTCACAATGACTCAGTGAAATTTCTGTCCCTTTTGTTTAACATTAAATCAATAACGGGCGATGACAGTGTGACTCTTATTGAAATGTGTTACCGAGAGTTGCCTGCTGCTGTACGATCAACTCATCATCTCCGCCAGCTTTCTCCTTGAGCTGCTGATTCTGGGCTTCATTTCTATTCAGACTGTGCGGATGATGGAGGCCGTTAGGCTAATGCTTCATGAACGTCCATAGCATTGGTGCATGCACATTGAGCCCACTTAGGGGACTTATGAGAAACCTTGCCTCTGCCCTCCATACTCTATTCCAGGCTCAATTTGCTGCCTTCTGGCCACCTTCCAAGGATCAGAGGCAAATATTGTAGGGGGGGGGAACCAGTTCACTCTGCTTCATCCAGTCAGTTGGCAGACTGGCAAAAAAGCAGCCGGATACAGTTCATCACCTTATTTATTATTCAGGACTCAGCATAAAAGCCCTAGCAAGAGCGAGCCAATCATTTTGGTAACAAACAAGGAATCTTCCTCGACCATTATTTATATTAAGTTTGGCAGAATAAAAAGTATTATCTTTCTACAAATGCAGTGTTATGCTGAAGTAGGTTCAGTTGTGTTGAGTCATTCCTTTCATGTTCAGCTTGCATCAGGAGTTTCTTTCCTCACCTCAGTGTTGTTTTCTGCAGCTACCGAGTTATTGATGACGACCTTTCAGGCATAAACTCCAACTGCCTTAAAATCTTCTTTCTGGTCACATTTTAAGACGGTTTCAGATTTTCTATTAAATAAATGTGCAATTAAATCAAAGGCACTAATCATAGGCTGCTTGAATATTTCTGCACTAACCAGCTGAAAGTTGGATCCACAGCAGACTACAGACTTAACTCAGCTCATTGACTCAATATATTCAGAGTGGTTTGCCCATCTGGACTGATGGCATAATCTGTGTGCTTGTCTCCTCTCAGAGGGCTGCCCTAATCTGGCATTTGCACTAAGCAATGACCTGTGCATGTGCCTGGCACATGGTTTAGCATGACAGGCCGAGGTGACACAGGGGGGTCCAGAGGATTTGGGTGGCTACAAGGCGTGTCCAGGATCCCCTGATGGTACTGCGGCGACACGTGGGGACACCCCTCTTCGCAGCAACCGCAGGGAAGTTCTTATGCAAGAAATAATCTGGTTACACAATCCAGAACTGGTTGTTTTTAACTACAGAAAGCTACAGAAAGGAAGGTGAATTTCAGATTCACAAATTCAACAACTTGACATTTTTCATTGACTGTACGAGTCCTGAAGAGATGACAAGATTGGTGGAGATGCATGCCTCCTGTCTTTACACAAAAACAGCAGCAACAGAGAATGCTGGCATGCCTAACATTTAAGAATTTGACTGAACCAAGTGAAACTCAAACAAACCCACCTATGCACTGTCATGATTCTTCCATGCAATTTTGACCCACATCCCCTCTTTGCTGTTGAGGATGTGCATGACTCACAGTCGGGCTAATTCTGTCCACATACCTTTCATTGTTATGAACGGAGACTGAGAGCCGGCTTTGCCCGGGCTGTCCCGAATTACACACAGTGACAGCAACAGTATGTGTGTGAGCAAACACACATCTTTGATTGCTGTCTGCAGAGAGTAAATGTGTGTCAACATGCTTGTGCAACTGGGATTGCACCTGAAACTGCACCACTAATATCTCAACCTAAGTTAGGAGTAGCAAATAAAGTAGTAATAAATAAACAAATAAATACATAGATAATGAACAAGTAGTAGTAATCTGTTTGCATCTTTCCACTTCTCCAAATAGGTTTTATTTTGCCTAGCACTACTTGGTAAGAACACTGTCATTCATATCATATTTCCCTCCTTATCTTTTGGCAAATTAAAACAATACTGTGTATCATTTTTGGCTAATAATACTATTACTATTGAACACATACTGTTGTACATTAAAATGTGAGTTAAAATATCAATGTTTATCACAAATCTTGTTTCAATTTGTCAATTCTTCAGGATTTCTTATCATCCCAGTCCTAGAATCCAGTAAGAAGAAACACTAGAGCTGCTAAAGAGCGACATCCTCTCATCTTATCGCCTGCCAACTGTAACCAAGGCCAAAATCTAATCCCAAAAATACAGGCCTACTGTTCTCCTCCTCTCCTCCTTTCCCTCCCAGTCTCCCCTGCTGCTGAGACAGAGCCCAGAGCAGGAGGGGTGGCATTTCATTTTCTGGCTTTTCCTAGAATAGTCAGACTCATAATATAGACAAGGGGCACCTTGAGAGCATGCTTTATGTTTATCATCACTGACAGTGAAGAGAGGAATTTAAAATCAGAGAGGGTACGAATTATTACCAATAAGAACCGGGGGTGTAGAAAATGAGTGCAGCCTCTCAGTCGATACCAGGACAAGCTGATTCTCTGTGGTACCTTTAAATCTCACTCTTCTTCCCACAGCTACTTTCCTTCAATCATCGCTTCCCCACACCTCGGACAGTGGGCCCTGATTCCCCAATCCTGCAATGAATTTAAAAAGGCCTTCAATCGCCTGGCCTGTCTCGATCTGCACTGGGGTCAGCTCTCTAAATCCCGGCAGCTGACACCAAATCAATTACCGCATGGCTGGTGGGTAAGCAGAATGGGACATCCACAAAGAACTCCAGAAACGGGGCTAAATATGAAGCCACGCTGGCCGCCGCTCAGCAGTTTGCTGTTCCATCGACTCCGTGCCAACTGCGCAGAAGCAACTCTGCAAAGACAAGACCCTAATTGCTTTGCCTGCTTTTGGTTCTTCTGCTTGCCTGTTAGCAATATTCAGAAACAAACCAGGGTAGTGATAAATGACAAATGAAGGGCAAACAAGAAGGTGAGATAAATCACGTAAACAACAGCAGAACCTACTGCGGGCGGCCATGCTTATCATACTCTGTGGAAGTGGAGCAATCATTACTGAGGCTGAGGAACTGTGACAAAATATTTCCAACAAAAAAAGAGTGCTGCTCTGATGAAATATACATGATAGGTGTTTGTCTGTAATTTTAAATTTTTGTTAACATATTAACTCAGGAAAAGTACCTAAATATTGACAAGAGTAATTTCTGATTCATTTAAAATTCATCAAGTATAAATTTAAGTTAATTGGGGCTCCAACTAATGATTATTTTCATTATCGATTAATTATCTGATTCATTTTCTCGATTAACTGATTGGCCCATAAAATGTCTAAAAAAATTGTAAAAAAATGCCCATCACAATTTCCTACAGCCCGAGGTGATGTCACGAAATTGCTTGTTTTGTCCAATCAACAGTCCAAAACCACATTCAAAAGATATTCAGTTTATTATCACATAAGACTAAGAAAAGCAGCACACATTTGAGAAGCTGGAACCAGGGGAAAAAATGACTTGAATGAAGTGACTGATTAAAATTGTTGCAGTTGTAGAATTAATGGGTATCAACTCAAAGGGGAGTAAGGCTGACGATTATTTTAGATCTAGATTAATTGTTTGATGTATAAAATGTCCAAAAATAGTGAAAAATGCATGGTGATGTCTTCGAATTACATATTTTGTCTGAACAACAGACCAAAATCTAACAATATTCTATTTAAAATTATACAAAACAGAGAGAAGCACCAGATTTTCACACTTAAGAAGCTGAAACCAGCAAGTTTTGGGCATTTTTGGTTGATTTAACAATCACACAATAACCACAATTATTTTTTTATATTTATTTATTACATTAATATTTATTTTTAAAGATGAATTCTCTGTCAATCGACCAGTTGTTTCAGTGGTAGTCGTAGGTCCTTTGTACACTGATTGTTACTGAAACGGTGTCTTTCGTCAGCACCGACACAGATTTTTCAAAAGCATTACAGATAGGAAACCTCAGGGTCATCACCACTTCCACAGAGATTTGAGTTGTTTTTTTAATACACATACATAGCTATTACTGCTGTTTTAACCATGTGTCACCACCACCTCTTCATAGATGAACATTTCCTTTCAAAATCAAACTCAACTGATGCATTTTAAGTAGGGCCCACACAGCTGGCAACAGAAGGAAAACTGGCTCCTGAGTGGATGATAAGTAAAAATGTGTTGCTTTGTCGAGACCATCAGCTGTCAGCATGTCGGGTTTTCTTTCTGACAGTGTAGACAAACATCTCTAAAGCATCTTTTATGGTGGCTTGACAATGATTTATGGCCACGGTAAATACTTACATGCCTCGTCGTGTTTCATTAATGTGTGCAAATGATTTCACACCATTGTTCTGGATACAGGACAAATGATTTTATGAGATTTGACCTTAAACCATTAAATATATATAGGTTCAACTTTTATTTAGAGCTGAAATTATTAGCCCAACAGCAATTTTAATGGTATTAATCTTTTAAATAAAGTTTTATACACAAATGCCAAAAATTAATAGGTTTTAGCTTGTCAAATGTAAATATTTACTGGTCTTCTTAATCTTCTAGGTCAGCAAATTGAACACATTTGGGTTTTGGACTGCTGCTCAGAGAAAGAAAGACTTGAATATGCTAACTTCGTCTAGGATATTGTGTTTTTCACCATTTGCTCACATCACAGAATACATAATTATTTGATTAATCGAGAAAATAAGTGACAGCTTCATTGATACAGCCCTAGTTGGGACTGTAAATATTGTCTTTCTGTATTGTATTATTGTATTGATCTGCATTATATTGTGTAGGCTGTGTTACTGTGTCCAATAACAATACAGATTTAATATTTCTATTATCTTTTCACTTTTTATTACTTTCAAATGCAGAGCAATCAGAAGAACTGCCAGGGGAAAACCTTGTTAACTGTAGTTTCATGTTTTACAAGCCAAAAAGTATATAATAAAGATAAAGCTGCACAACAGACATGTTGCAAACAGAACTCATGATTCAAATCTAAAAATGAACTGCATGAGGAGGTAAGGGGCAGAAATTGAGCTTTTGAGGCTATACATTTGTGCTACACTGAATGAATAAATAAATAACACTGTTGCCATAATATTACACAAGAAATTAATGGAATTTGTGAGAAATAAAAAGGTAAAATTAGGAAGTTACACTGAAAAACTACTTTTAAATTGAGAACGTTTCTTAATCTGTTAAGATTTTGTGATTATTTTTTATAATTATATTTTTCTAAAAATTAAGATGATTTTTTCCCTACTTGTCAAGAATCAGTGACTTGTCAGATGTTGGATCAACTTATCAAAGTAATCAGGCATCAGCATTACACATGTTCATACAGCCTACACTGTTACACATTGATATCTGTTTGACATTTCGATAAGGAGGAGTGCAGAAAGTATCAAGCCTCCCACGCACTAAACTGTCCGGTGGGAAGAGGGGGGAACGAGAGGCAAATTAGTAGCATCCTGTAGATGGAGGTGAGAGCGCCTGGCCCGGTGCGAGCTGCGAGCCCGTCACACTGACAGATGAGGTGGTGTGGAGCTGAAGGTCAGCTCCTGAATGCCTGGTGGAATAACAACCAAGAGAGGAACACGGGCTACAGAGGGAGTGTACAGGTTTAGCCTACTGACATCTCTCTCTCTCGCCATCAGTCACGCTGCAAGTTTGGCGCTGATGAATGAGAGGTGAGGAGACAGTGGCCGTTTTGGCTGCTCAGAAACCTGAGCCAGGTCTCATCTTTGTTTGGGACTGCGGGGACGTGTGATGAAGCAGATTTTTATGAATACTTCTCCCGTGATTCCACCGTCTCCAAAGCCTCTTTTACCAATCTAAAACTAAACAAAAGTTCAACAAATGAGCCATCAGATATAAGAGCACAAAATACCTAGAACAAGTGGCAAGACCTCCTTTGTAGATATTTGGGGAAATAAAGGTTATCTATTCATACAAAAACCAGCCAAACCAGTTTAAAGGCCTGGAAGGAATGTGAATAATCTCACTTCACAGAAGCACATCCTTACTTTGGGTGAGTCAATTATTGCAGCCTTTCCCCTACAACCTTATGGAAGACCAGGACAATCCATTTCTACACATTCATCTCTTTCTGGACGTTGGCACTTTGATGACAGAGTCAGGCAGAACAGACAGGTACATTATGTCCCGCACAGAGCTGCACACTACTCTCCAACAAACTGGGAGGGGATTGTGTAGCAGGGGCAAAAGAAAGTCCTCCTCTGTGGGACTTATCTGGGGAGGTAAAGAGCAGCTCTGGAAATATCAATAGCTCCGCTTCAGTCAAGGGAACACGCTGATTCAACACTTTTCTGTCTCCAGGAGAACATAGTTCAATAATAAACGGCTTATTGTGGATGCAAAATGACAACGCTGCGCCGGCATTCAACTATAAATGCCAGAATATGTGGGTTGGGCACAGATTTTAATTACCACAGAAATATTTTCTCTGTGCAAAAGAGAAACTACTTGCTAGCTTAGCTGCTGTTCAGTCGCAGGAGCGTAAAATGATCTGAACCCTCCTTTCATTACTGTTGTCTTTTCATTCCGATTGGCATAATTACAGAGGCTTTTAGCACTTTTCTCTTCACTCCTTTGAGGCAGAACTGGTCATTTAAAAACCCACAGACTTGTGTGTAATTCTGCTAATTCCTACCATGGCTGTGATTTCGCAGAAAAGGCACTGATGTAATAGCTCAAGCTCTTCAGAGTCAGTAGTCATTCATGTACGTGACAAAACTCGGGTGAACCCCAACACTTAGGCCTAACCTCAACAATGGGCCGCAAAAAACGCTGTGACAGCAAACGTGGTCGAACAGAGAAAAGAGGAATGACGCAGGTGTGTGTGTGTGGTAAAGAGCAGGTGGATAATATATAATCACAGGCATTTTATTTGATCCCTGTCTGACATTACTGTTGCAAAAGCTGTTATTATTATTACTGTTATTGTTTGATATGGAAGCTCAGTCTTCTATTACCAGAGAGACTGACTTATCGACTTATACCGGCAATTAGAAATACATGTTCACAAAACTTTTAAGTAAAGCAAAAATGGGGGGTTTTGTATGCCAAAAAAACACTGCACCAGTGTCACCAACTTGATAAATGGTATATTTTCCTCAGTTTCTATCAATAGACAAATCTGCTTTCACGACTCACAATCTACAGCAGTTATGATGCAAGGTCAACCTTTTATGTGCAGCTACTATGTCGATATACTGAAAGGATGCATTAAACACATGAAAATGTTGACTTCCCCTGGACTTGGGTGTGTGGACTACAGACGACAACGTAACACCTTCAGCCTCTTACAAAAAGTAGAAAAAGTTTATGGAGTTCACTGTTTTAATTTAAATTCCATAATGTTTCTATATAAATGCTCTGCTGTTGATAATAATAACCTTTTGTACTCATTCTCCAGAAGAGGGTACTGTACAATACTGTGTGGTACAAGTGGTGTGCATCATTTCACAAAGTGCTGTTCAATGGAATATTTGCTCGGTCTTCCCAGTAAATAGCAAACTTTCTGTAAGAGCATATGAGTAATTGGAACAAGGTTATGAGTCCCTATAGGCTGTAAACCCACGTTAAATATTACGTCTGAAGCTCAGAATTCTCTAGAAGTAGACCACGCTGGAGTTTCTCAATCCAACTTGAGCACAAAATCTGCGACGGTTTATTACTCCAGTGAAAGTCTACACGCTTTGTGATGAGACGGCACTAAAATAATTACACACTGATCAATGACAACTTGCCTCAGATTTATGCAGCTTTGTGTGCTCGCACGTCGTCGCATTAAGCACAGCGGTTTACAATTTCTCCTCCCAAAACCTGAAACTTAACAAGAATTCCCTCCCTGGAGAAGTATTCACATTTATTCATCCTAAAAAGTGCTGCAGTGCTTCATTTAACAAAAGCGACCAAGCCTTCAATACTTCCTCTGCTGTGTCAGGCGTGTTTCCACACTCCTGAGCTTGATTTAAAGAATCACAGCACATCCATTACCACCTCACCCCAAAAGTGATGATTTCGCCTGCAAATGGTGTGTCCCGGGCCTGAGCAGCAGTTGATTTGATGCGCTTTGCTTTTAACAACAATTTATCCAGTTTGATTTGATGTCTACAATCAATTTAAATGTCACAGAGCTGAAACAGTTAGTCATTTAATGACACAATTAGAGAAAATTAATTAAGCCAAATTATTTTGATGATCAATTAGTCATTTGAGTTATTTTTTAAGCTTAAAAGCCAAACATTTTACCCCGTTCCAGCTTCTAAATTGTGAGGTTGTGCTGCCTTTCTTTGTCTTATGAGAGAGTAACTAAAGTATCTTTAGCTTTGGGCTATTAGTCAGACAAAACAAGCAATATGAATATGTCACCTTGGGCTTCAGTAAATTGTGATTTTACTGTTTTCTGACATTTTATACATCAAATGATTAATCAATTAATTGAGAAAATAACCAGAAAATGTATTTATAATGAAAATAATAATCAGTTGCGGCTGTAAAATGCTAAAGAACTTTTTATTTACTTTTCTATCAAAACGTATTTTACTTTTGATATATTTCTTATTTTGTAAAATGATTATGACATTATTATTATTAACATTATCACTATTTTTTATCACTATCTTATCATTATTGCTGTTGATTGTTGTTTTTAATAATCATATTATTATTAATAACACAAATAATTTATTTATGACTATAATAGCGAGAGAAAATCACTTCAACAATAGCAAACATTAATGACAATGTCAGCAGTGAGTCAATCAGTGTAATTCAGTGGCTGTAACATTGTTAGCCCTGACTGGCGCTTGAAAACAAAAGCATCAACAACAACAAAGGGAGAGCTGCTGCTGGTTAATACAGTGTAACATCAGGAACACGGGCTAACGTTAGCAGATGTGTGGCTGTGTATGAAGTGATCCGGCTAGCGAGCCACACTGGTCGGCTGTTTTGCTAGCCATCTCCAAAGCTATGCATAAAAAAATGACTGACTGCGGAGCTGACACAGCGTGTGAATCCAAGGTAACTTACCTTGGGCTTATACAGCCACTTTCGAAAGCGGTTCATCGTTACCTCGCCACCTTCCTTTGTCACCGACCCCTCCTCTCCTCTCCTGTACCTGTGTGTCTGACAGTATCAGCGGTTGGCTGCTAAGCTAGCTAGCGCTGCTGGGTTCCAAAACGGAAAATGTACAAAACACAATGTACGGTAAGTTGTCCGTAGCGCTACAACGCGGCTATGAAAGCGTACAAAGGAGATATTCGGAAACAAAGACTTATTTCCATCTTCCCTGAATCCCGAGGTTGGCTGCCCGTCTCCCCTGCCCGGCCACTTTCCAAGTCCCGACGATACAAGCGGAGCACCGACGGCTCTGCTGTTCACTGCCCCTCTAACGTTACTTGATGACAGTCACGTTGACAACATTCACCTCCCACTTTCCCGGGAAGTGGTGCCTTCAAGTGCTGCTCCCAAATACCGTGCTCCCAACCGCTTTTGGTTGGAAATATGAACAAAACAGACCATATTAAGTGTTTTGGGTTTTTTAAAGATTCCCTCAAGGCATTTTTACTTGTAAAAAATATTAGCTTTTTAATGATTTTCTACAAAAAAAGCTCAATTACCTAGCTTAAATTCTTTAAATGACATCTATTGTGAATATACAGATAATTTTTCATTTCAAATGTTTGATTACTGGACGCAAGAAGTCCATTCTCAGTGTATGTGCACTGGAGGTTTCAAGTTTCCACATCCAAATTGTGTATGTTGCATACTGGACCATGATTGGCTTCCAAACTAGCTGTAATGTCACAAAATTATTGTTTTTATGCACATGTCTTTAGAGCTGCAACGATTAGTTGTCAACAATTAAATTAATCGCCAACTACTTTGATAATTGATTAATCGTTTTGAGTCATTTTTTTAAGAAAAAGTGTCCAAATTCTCTGATTTCTGCTTCTCTAATGTGAATAATTTCTGGTTTCTTTAGTCCTCTATGACAATAAACTGAATATCTTTGGGTTGTGGACAAAACAAGACATTTGAGGACGTCACCTTGGGCTTTGGGAAACAGTGATCAACATTTTTCACCATTTTCTGACATTTTATGGACCAAACAACTAATTGATTAATTGATAATGAAAATAATCGGCAGTTGCAGCCCTACATGTGTAAACACAAAGAAATGTTCCTCCTTTTGCAGATGAATGTGATAACAGCCTTCTTCTGTCAAACTCTGCACAGCGAAGCTCAGGCATTCAAGTAAAGTAACAATAAGCAAAACAGATTTTTGAGTGGAGAGGGACCTAAATTCAAGTTACTCAGAGTTACTTTGCATCAGAAATGTAAATTGAGTTGGACAGTTCATTCTCGAATTATCTCAGCTCAAGGCCCACTCACTTGCTCTGGAGCTTTCAACCTCATCACACAGTCTTCATCAGCAGAGGGTTGACAGCTGAGTTTGCTCAGTTGTAATGATGGTCAAACTAAGACTTCTCATCTCACATTGCCTTAAGACTTGAGCTTGACAGCTCACTCTCTGATTGACAATTCACTGTTGAGACTTAACACTGTAAAACTTAAAACATTTAGTCTGTTTAAATATATTTCAGAACTAAATTTGTGACAACCCAATAACTTTGTTTACATGCTCACAAAAATCTGCTTATGTTAATGAGATTATGGCAGGAAATCAGATGATGCATTGTGAGACTTCTCTAAAACCCCAGTTTGCATGTGATTTGTTCAGTAATCAGCTTTTCCCCACAAACCCCTCAAAACCCTGAGGTGAAGTTAGTCACTCTTCTCTCTGACAATTATTTGTAACAATCACTCACAGGCCTGCTGCTTTAATCAATCTCAATCAATAAAAATATAATCATTAGTATTTCCTCTTTCCTTGTTGTATTTATCACGTTAATGTGCCTTATCGACCCATTTCCAACAGCACATGAAGGCAGCGCACGGCTCGCACAGACGTCACAATATGCTACGTCATAATTATTGTTATGGCAGCCAACAAAGGATCAGGATGTCACACTGTTAATCTGCATCCCCTGGATTAAAACCATGAATGTTTTGTACACGTTGAACAAAACAGCTCAATAATAATTAAAACAAAAACTCTCATTAATTCAAATAAATGCTGATATTTCCTGTTTTTGTAACTGCTCATTTAACATTAGGCGTTTGAGCTGGGATACGTTTCTGTTTACGCTAGTGTGTTGCTAAGCAACGGCTGAACATGGCAACGGTCTCCCCCTGAAAACAAGCCGCTCCGTGAATTTTCTTGGGGAAATGAACTTCCTGTGATTATATGTGTCTTTTTAATGGCTACCACTTTGCTCTCTCTCGGGTAGAAGTACAACTTTAATTCTCACACAATCTATGCAGGAGTATTGATAACATAAAGTGTGTTTCTGCGGGCTCTTCTGCCAGCAAAGATCTTTTCAGCACGGTTATCAATCTCCACCAGCTTTCTGCAGGTCGATGTAAAATGGCATCAAGCTATGGATCACTTGTCAAGGAGGCCATTGTGCTGCTCGATAAGTTCAGCGCTTGCAGACAGTGTTTGGATGACTTCATGGAAGATGCTTCAAAGGATCTGCAGGTATAAGTCAGGTGGACTCAGATCAGTGTCCTGATGCTGCTTGTGCTGGCGCCTGAATATCACATGTGTTGTTTGTTGCAGAGCATGGACACTCTGCATAAGAAGTTCACACTTGATGTTGTTTCTGGATGTATTGAGCACAAAAAGTTACTGGACGTAGTCATCAATGTCTTCTATGGGCAGAATGGGAAATGCTTATCCAGAGGTGATCGCAGCCAGTTTGTCAGTAAGTAAATTAACTAAACAATCTTACAAATTGTAGTCCAGTAAACAAGATTGCCACTGACATATTTATAACACCATGCTGTTCCTCAGTTATCTGCTACCTCACCACATTTGTCCTGGATGACCTTGGACTTCAGCGTTTTAGCAACATTGTCAAATCTCTGGACATCAAGAAGATGCACACAGTAAGAAACTCACAGTAGTATTGTTGCATTGGAAATAACCAGCACTCAGCAGCTCTGTTACTGTGCCCTCTGTGTAAGTGTGTGTGTGTGTTGTGTTTGGCTGCAGTTCCTCACTTTCTTCTTCACAAACCTCACCACGTGGATACAAGAGGAGTGGAATAACATCTATGATGCTGCCTATGTGGAGAAACACTGGATTGACCCTCTGCTGAGGTGAGAAAAGTACAGGGAAATGTTTGTTAGGCAGTGACTGTTATTCTAAAGACTAGGAATGAAAGCATGTGTCTGTCTGTCCTTTAGATGGCGCCCTGAGATCGATATTCTCATGGACCAGCTCGCTGTCAAAATATCTCGAGGGAGTCAGGTGAAGAAAGCTCCGATTAAAACCACCGAGCCCCAGGAGTTCTCTCTCACCAGACCTAAACCTTCACCTCTGCCTCTGCCTGAGCTCATCCCACAGCAGGAAAAGTGCAAACCAGTCAGTCTAATTCACTGTTACACACAATATTTCCTTCAGATTGCCTCACAGTAAGCTGTATATTGTGTTGAAGCTGTGATGGATACACCGCTCATAAGGCATTTGTTTTATAGGTACCAAATAGCACATACAGGGCTCCGAAAGAGATGCAGATGATAGCAGAGATCAAACAAAAGAACCATCAAAGGACTGAGGTACAATGTCTGTTTTTACCATTATCATCAGAAAAAGGCTGTGACATCTAAAAGGCAAAAGATGGTGTGTTATATTAATGCCATATAAAAGACAACAAGTCAATTACAGCACGTTAAAAATGTAGAAAAGTATAAATACTACTGTTAAAGTGGCATATATGTCATCAGTGCTTATACCAGAGTTATTACATGCCTCAGTCTCCCATCTGTCTTTCTCCAAAGGAATTACTGTATGAGGCAAATATGAAACAGTTCAGATGTGTAAATCCACAGAAGTCTGAACACACCAAGGTAGGGGCTATTTTCTGTGATTTACATGGACTCCCAAAGTAATGTTACTGATTCATGTCCAAGCTTACTTAGATAAAAACCAAGAGGGAAGACTTGACGAGCTTAACATTAACCTCTCCAACATGTACTTTTAGATAAGAAACATTTACTCAGTCAGACAGTTCAGAGTCAGTTCACATGTCTGATCATTTTTCCTCGCAGAAAGTGATGTCTCAGATTAAGGAGGACCTGGATTCAAAACTCAAGTTCCACTCATTTCATTCCTCTGGACCTCCTTCCAGTAAAAAGGTGAGATCTGATTATTTCACCTGCTTCAGTTGATCAGTTTCCAGTATGATGGTGATGAATATCAGCTTATGTAGATATAATATCCACTGACATGTGTAACTTTTTCTGATTGTGTTAGACTAACAGCTGGCCCATCAAGCTCAACAGTGCAGCCATCTTGAGGCAGGAGGCACTATATGACCGTCAGGTGGAGGAGGAGCTGCAAAGGTAGAGCACAGCAGTTTACCTGCAGTTGCTTGACCTGTTTTAGGGGGATTATACACCTCAACACGATATGACAGTACTGGAATGAACTGCAAAATCTGAGTCTAAAATTATACTTCCTGATATGTTTGATAATGTAATTTCTTCTCATGTCTCTCTTGCAAAGAAGATCTTGGCCTCAGTGAGACTTCTTTGTGTTTGTATTTATGACACAGGATGGAGCGTCTGGTCGTGGGGGCCCGCGAGCCCTCGTCCTTCCTACAGTGGCAGAAGGAGATGCGCGAGAAGGACCTCCAGGAGGAGCTGGCCAGGATTGAGCGCAGGCGCCTGGAGGGACGCATCAGCTACGAGGAGGCAGCCATGGCCCGCACGCGCGTCATGGAGCGCAACCAGAGGACTGCTCAGCTGAAGAAAGAAGAGGTGGGCAAAGATGTCTCCACAACTGATACAAGAAAGATTACACAGTGCTTTAAAGTGTGAAATGAGGGGGGTAGTTAGACAAAAGCGAGGCTGTTCTCTACAAACATAGAAAGTTTTTTTTAAAGGGATTATGCATGAAAAATGTTTTTTTTATGGTTGCTTTGTGCTGTCTTGTAGACCGCTCAGCTGATGAGGAGATATGCTGAGAAAAGGTTGCAGGAGGAACAAGAAATGAGAGACTTGGTGCAACAAGTGGCAGAAGGCCACAAGAACTCAAAGACAGCTAGAGAGAAGATACAGAAATTCAAGCAAAGTATAGGTGCGCCTCTTTGTTTGACATCTGGTGTGATGCAATGATCATTTTATTCCCTTGGTTTCCTTTTTGGCTCTCATCAATTTCATGCGAATTTCACAGTGAAAGAGGTCTCGGAGCAAAGTCGAGAGCTCCTTCGTCAAGCACTGGAGGAAGCACAGGCAGAGCTCAGCGGGAAATTTGAAATCATCCATGAAATCCGCGCCATTGAATCGCTCCCTCACATTAGAGTCAGGAATTTTGACGACACAGAGGTGAGTGAAGGGAACGCATCTCACATTTGATCATGTACTTCTTCGCGTCTTGGTTAATCTGCTGTCCCGTGTCAGACCGCAGGCCACGAGCTGCTGGGAGAGATGTCCCTGGTCGAGCTGAGGGAGCGGCTGGCCCTCCTGAAGGAGGCACAGCGAGAGGAGCAGCAGGAGAAACGGGAGCACATCCTGGAGGAGAGGCGGAACAAGAAGCAGCTGCTGTTGGAGCAGCTTGACACCATCGACCGCCACAGGAGAGCGCTGGCACAGGCTGCTGCCATCAGGTCAGGAGAGTGTGCGGCTCTGACTTAATCATGGCGGAAGGGAAAATGTGATACAGACACGCATGCAAACACACACATATCACACACATGCATGATAGTTTTTGGCACGTTTGCAGGAAAGAGGAGAGGAAAGCCAGGCTGGGTTTTCAGCAGGCGGTGACTCAGGATGAGACAGTTTTGGCTCTGCAGAGGAAGCTCGAGGAGAAGCAACAAGAGCGCCAACTGAAGCGAAGTGGAAGCGAGAAGGCCAAAACCTCTGAGCAGGCAGCAGCGCGCTCTGACAGAAACACAGGGACGCACAACAGAGTGAGTGTGAAATCCAAAGCAAAGAGGAACCGACCTCTCTCAGAGAGCTTCGTCTGTTTTTGTTAGTGTTGGGATTTTTCACGCTGGTAGCAATAATTTACACCCCTCACTCGTCTCTCTGTTTCTTCTTCTGCCAGAAAAGCTTGAAGGAGAAAAGCTGGGAGGAACTGGAGCTGAGCTTAGAGCGTCACATCCAGAGGGACGCTCCTTAGCCGAAATATAAATGGATATGGGCGACATGCTCCACAGGCCTATGAGTGTTTCACTTTAGATCAGAGAGATCATATTTGGTGTTGCATAATTAGCTTTTCATCTTTTGTTTTGGTCTTAATTTGACACATTTTGCATTCAAATTGCTTTAAAAATGTTTGAGTGCCATTATTTCCATGAATAAGCTGATGGTTATTTTCTGTCATTACTTTTGGATTCCCTGTGCATGAGATCATCCAGGATTATTCATCTTGACCTATAACTTTAGTCTACTTGTAATATATAAATGTTAATTGTTGCCCTGGGGTGTTTTTATGTCCAGTAAATGTCAAAAGAAAAAGTCCCAAAGTAAATCCCACCCACCTGTCCGTGTGGCCTGAAAAGGGGAAGTGGGTCTTCAACTTGTGACCTATGAAAGAAAATTTCCCTTCCTCAAAACAATGTATGTGTTATTTTTGTGGTTTGTATGTTTTTGTGACAAGTTACAGTACAAAGTGTCACTCCTCATTACTCAGAGATGATGCACCAGTATCATCTGTTAGAAAACACCCACTGCAAAGAAGAACTACAGCAAGTACAGCACAGAAATGTGACTGCAAGCCTGTGCAACTTTTACAAAGTTGTCCAATTTTTCAACTTTTAACTGTATTTTCACAGTGGAATATAATTTCTATCTCAATATAAAGTTCTCTCTTTATAAATGTTATACTTCTATATGAAAAATGGGAATATTATGGACCCATTAGCCAAGTACAATACTGTCACAATTGTAATAATATCTTCTGTGTAATTATTAATAACTATCAATAAGAACCGCAGCAAGTATAGCACAGAAATGTGACAGCAAACCTGTATAACCTGTATTTTTTCAATGCAATATAATTTCTATCTAAATATAGATTTATATATAGAAGATCTACATATAGAAATGTTATGTTTCTAGACCTATCTATCTATCTATCTATCTATCTATCTATCTATCTATCTATCTATCTATCTATCAATTGATTTGAAGCATACAAGAGGCAGTGGCGTCCCTGCCGGCTGTTCCGTGCAACAACAAGCGATCCGCCGGAATCCGGCCCATTTTCCTCCGTTTTTCCCTGCAAAGCAAAATCACATGATGTGTTTTTTGTCATATGACACTGATGAGGGGACTGATCCCACTGCGAGAGAGCGAGCGAGCGAGCGTCGCTGACGTCCTCTGTGGAAAAAACAAAGGCAGCCCGACCACTTGTCAGGGATGAGATGCTGAAGCCTGACGTTGTTTGGTGGTAGTGCTCGATCAGATCTGGAGGATGGACCGCCGGGGAGTTCTGGCTGCGATATGCGCCGCTTATTTCATAGGTAAGTGTGGACTCTTCTAGCTTTAACTGCTGTAAAACATTATGAGGGGCTCAATAGGTCTGTTATAGAGATGTGATGTTAAGTCACTGCTTCACACAGGGGTAGCTTGTTATAATTCATTAGTAAGCTTATTATAGAGTTTTTTTGTGGAAGTATAAAAACACTATAAATGGAATACAAAAACAATCAGTGACTGTGTGACAAATACTGTCTAAAATTGTTCATGAGTTGGGAAGTTTTATCATTAAAATCTGACTTTTTTTGCACCCAGACTTCATAACAAACTTCCACCCTATGAAAAATGACTGTAAAATGATTGTCCTGACTTACTGTGTTTCTATGGGACTCTACAGTGGAATTAATGCTGATCTTATTTGAAGTTATGGCATCTTTCCGTGGTATCACTATAATCTCTTGAAAAGGGGCTTATCATTTTGCTGACATTTGAATCTGGGCCTTCCAAATGTTTCAGGATTACAGCATTTCTTTCAGCCAGTTTAACAGAGGCTCGCATCTACAAAGTTCGAGAGAGAGACTGGACCTGAGAAATCACATGACCCTTTCTGAATAATTGCATTTCATGAGGAGGATGGCTCCTATTCAAGAAAGCACTTACGCACGTGGCTAATGTGATTACTGCCACAATATGGGCTCTGTTTTTCTGTTTTGCTTATACCTGTGGCCCCCACTTTCTCAGTGGTTAGATAATGTCGAATGGTATACTTAAGATCTTGTGGAGTGATTTAAGATACAACACAGCTGAATGAAGAAGTTCTCCTCTTTTCTGTGAGGTAATATGCATGCTGGCGCCCACCTACCTGCAGCGCTTTTTGCTTTGTTTTTCATACCTTGGTTGTGTTCCCGAGGCTGGATCCATGCTCAGTATACATGTGAGAAGGAGGGAGATGAATTAATGGTGAATCTACTTAAATCAGCTATTTATCAGGACTAATATGTGGTTATGTGAGTGGTTTTGTAAAGGTGGAGACATTATTGGGGGTGAAAAAGTGAAGGGGGCCCCCCAAAGCAAATAACCCTCAGCCCCAAAAAAGGCTTAGGCCAGCCCCTTTAATCCTGTTTAATATTTGGCTTGTTTTTGCTTCCACTGTTGTATTAAACATTCAGGATTAAACAACATACTCCAACAACCACAGAGAGATTTGCATTTTATGCCTTAATTAGACAGTTGACAGTAGAGAGATGACACGAAATGAGGAGAGAGAGGGAGATTGGGAATAACATGCAACAAAGGCCGGATTCAAACCAGGGGCATTGCAGCTCACGGTCAGGCCCTTAAACCCCAAGGCTACGCACCCCCAATCATGATTGTTTTATTCACTGAAATGAAATCATCCAGTGTCCTTGTCTTCTAGGCACAGTGCTGAGCCAGACCACACTCGCTCCTGCTGTGATGAACACCACTCTCATCGAGAATGTGACCGGTCTGACTCCAACTCCCGTGATCCTCAGCAGCACAACCCCGGGCTGCTTTGCTTTCAACACTTCTACTTGTGAGCCCTGTGCACCAGGATCGCAGTACGACAACAGTGAGTCGATGACCGCTTCATCTGACATGAAGCCACCATTTTCCATGTTTTTGTGTGATGGTGGATCACAGATTTGAATGTTTTAACTCATTCTTGTTTATGAGATACTTGCCCTGTCTCTGCTTAGTGAAAGGAGAACTTCTCTTTTTACTGCAGCGGTTAAAACTGCAAGAATGGACAATAAAGTCAAAGAAATGATTCTCTGTCCCTCCCTAGGCACCCTGCTGTGTGCATGTTGTCCTGACCTCGGGCTGTGTCTATTTCCTGGAGCCTGCCTGCCATGCACCAGAGGTTTCTATCAGCCACTAGCTGGACAGCAGCAGTGTGTGCCCTGCAACCGGGGCTTCTACACAAAGTAAGGAGACAGATTGCGCTGACAAATTCAAAACTTTCTTTTACTTCTAATGGTATTGGCTTCTCTACTGTGTACTTCACTGGTCTTGTGTATTTTACACTACTGTACAGTTTCACTGGAAGCCCCTTATGTCACCCCTGTCCTCCTGGATCCTTCAACAATAACACTGGTGGAGACAGTTGCACAAGTTGTTCACCAGGTGTGTTTATTTAGCTGTAGACAAAAACTCATAGTGCTGTTGTAAATCAGTAACTAGTGATATGCTTTCAGACAAAAACAGCAATATGCTTGTAGTCAGAAATTAGACTTATATTTAAAACATCTCTACTAGATCAATCATAAAGGAATGTAAACTTGCAAATGAATAGATCATCCACCTACATAATTTACATGCAATGACCTCAACACAGTTTACTATAATCTAAAATTTGAAAAGAAAACATGAATCAGATGTTTTATTTCCTGTCTGCTGCTTTCAGGTTTCTTTTCACCGCAGCAGAGTTCCACTTCATGTTCACCGTGCACTCTCGGAAGTTTCTGCAAGTGAGTTGAATTTGAGTGTCGCTGGGTTTCTGTTTCTACCTCTGTTCCTGTTGTTGTCTGTAACTAGGAGCCAGAAATCAGAGCGGAACTTTCATAAGTATCTCTGTGTTTGGAAGATGACTTATCTAACAACCAGATCCAACATCACATGGTTTCATCCCATGGTTCTGTTTGCAAGCACAGATGCACCCACCCACACACACACACAAGACCAGTTACACAGTCACTGCTTTCTTTGATTAATCAGCACAGGCAAGTGGCATGTATGATCATGTCCCAGCGGATATGAAAGGGGCTTATTGAACTGGACTTGCTGTATAGATTCAGGAGCAAGATGACCCATATCAATCCCTAGATTTTTATGTTGCTTATCCAAGTTTGAGATATGGTTACAGCAGGCTAAGGGATGCAAGGTCTGCCAGGGGGGACATGAGGTTTCCCAGGCTAGACTGGATATGTAGTCCCTCCAGCGGGTCGTCGGTCTGGGCTCTGACGTACCCAGAATACCTCCAGAGGGAGTCATCCTTGAGGCATCTTGATCTTGATTTACATCCTAATTTGGCAGTGAAATTTTGACATTGTTTTCACAAGATAATGATGTCGTTTGGCAAAGCTGTTTGTTAGTATTCAAACTTTTGCTGAACCTTTGAAATGACAGACCTACACCAGACCATTGCTCATATGTCTGTTGGCACTGTGAAGCCAAGCTGCAACAACAGCTTTAAACTAAATCAGCTTTGACATTTTTCAAAAATGCCTCTAAGTTACTTGTGGCGGCCATGAAATTCATAGTAGTTTCTCTCTGACAGCTCCTCTGGTTGTCCCCAGTGCCAGATGTGTCCTGGAGGAACAGAAGCTCTACAGACCGCCGCTAAAGACTGCACACCGTGTCGGCCAGGTAATTCACATCATGCAAACTTAAAGCTGCAGGGCCCTAAAAAAGTAATGAGTACTGCAGCTCATAAGAGAAGAAGAGGCAGCACGAGTATCCCTCCAGGTGATATCTGGTTTTTGAACAGGCATGCACAAGCCCCCCCATCAGACTATGTGTCAAATCTGTGGCAGTGGCTTTTTCCAGACCCGCTGGGGCCAGGAAAGCTGTGATGTATGCCCAGAGAATCACTACTGCCCCGTGAGTACTGCACCTTCCATACTCTGTCTAACAAGAGGAAATGAACCTGTGCGTGTTAGAAAAATGTCTTGGATAAATTTGGTGACACAGCATGTTGTTGTCTCAGAGTCCAGACGTGAACCCCATTCAGTGTCCCAGCGATGCTTTTTGTCCTGAGGGCAGCTTGGCTCCAGGCTACTGCATGGAGACTTTCTTCCGCAAAGCAGGGGACACGTGTGAATTGGCTCCTGTCACTATTGCTCTTTTAGTTATTGGAGGAGGGGGTAAGTAACAATGCTGGAGAAAGAAATACTCAAAAACAATCTTGTTATTTTAAAAGCATTACTGTATTAGCTATGCAGTATGTGTTTCTGATATTTCAGTGCTTTTGCAATGCATCTTGTCTTTACTTAACACCATGTTAAAGGCAGTTATGCATTTCAAACTGATTGCCTTTAAAGCTGACAAGCTTCAAGCTGCAGTGTCCCACATTTATGTGATCTGGTTACATGCAAAAGAATTTCTTTAAAGTATGTATTAATAGCTGGTGTTTGATACAGTAATGGTTCATAGCTCCCTTTGGATAATATTAGGCATGCATATTTTCTGTAGCTTAACGGGACAGAGCTTGTTTTTTTTCACTCATTAAAGGAAAACGAGCAAAGATGAGACAAACTAAATATGCAGCGGAGCTTTAGAAAAGGCTGAGGTACTTTCCACTCTTGACTTAGCAATGGTCAATTGAAAAGGACTATAAACAGGATTATTCTTTTGTACAGGCCGAACTGTTTTCTCATAACTATATCAATGTAAATTAGCCGTGTTTATTTAAACTTTAGCCTGTTTATCCAATGACTCTTTTGCTCATTTGGCCTCATGGAAACAGAAACACTTTTCTTTTTGCACACTAGAAACAGATCATTTTTGTTGCCCTTACACTGAGACCACATCATGCACAAATGAAATAAACATAATGAAATAAAATAAGAATCATGTTCACATATCAATGCAGTCCTCGTGTGTGTGTAATAAGCCCTACTGTAAATGGTCATTCCCTGTAACATCCTCTGGTGTTTTTCCTCTCTCCCTGTGGCAGTGGCCCTACTCTTCATCATTTTAATGGTACTACGTCGGCGGAGGGACACTGATGGAGAGCTGGCTGTCGCTCGAGCTCCATTATTACGCAAAGAGCGACCCCAAGGTCGATACTATGGGGTCCCCTGTGATGCAGAACCTGTATATGCTGGCTGGTGAAACCAGAACCAAACCAAAGTCTTATCTCCTTATGGATCCCAACTAAAGACAAAAGAACTGATAGAAGAAGACTGATGGTAAAATCCTGGACTGTTGCGTTGAGAATATTTTGACAATCCACCAGTTTTTTTTAATGTGGTACATTTGAATATATTATTGACAAACAGAAGTTGACTCTTTTGTGAATTCTTGTAGTTTGACACTGTTACAGTTGTTCCACTCAGAGATGAACACTTTCCTTTTGTAAGATAGATTATTGGATTAGGAGAGGTATGCTGGAGCGGTGAAAACGAGATGCGTGCCTCGACTGGGTGGGAACCTCTCTCTCTTCTGAAAAGCACTTTTTTTTACAGAGGTAATTGATTTACTTTGCACTCGTGTTGGTAGACATGTGGGTGCCTCCATGAACTCGTGTAGTTCCACAGTTACAGTGAGGTGTAAACTGTGGTTGGTGCCTCGTGTTTTTTAATGCATTTGATTACGGTACATTGTGTTGTCTGTAGTTTCATCGATACCTTTGCTTAATATTTTTCATCTGCTTTTTTAAGGTTATATTTGTATGTTGTAAAGGAAAATAAATAAAAATGATTAACTTGAGCCTCATTTTTTACTCTCTCTCTTTTTTAATTCTTCCTTTTTTCTTCTTTTACAGGTATAAGATAATACCTTTTTACCTTTTTACTGCCTTCAAAGGCAATGGGATACAAATATTCTTTGAAGGCAGTAAAAAGGTCGCGAGTGTCCTAAACACATGGAAATTGCTCAGTGTTACATAGCCTCTGTAATTTGTTTATTTCAATTTTTTTGGGAATGTTTTGTGGTATTTTATCATATCATATGTATTTGAATATTATTCTGGATTTAATGCCCCTTCTTTTTGTATAAACTGTGATGTCTGACTGTTGTACATTGGTTTTGTTACAGGAAAAGCAACAACTGCATTAAATATCCAGGTCCAGGGCCATTGAACTATACACTCAAAGAGACCAGGGTCATTGTTAATGTTATTAGTTGCTCCTGTGCACTTCCTGCTATGACAAGTGGAAATGTCTGCCATGAAAAATGTCTATTCACTGGATTCTACAAGGTTTAACAGACTAAAGAGAGAAGTCACTCTCAAGACTGTGGTCAGGTCCCACAGCACTGAACAATTCTTTCCACATTATGTAAACATCCAACAGGAGACTGTGACAAATGGCAGATCTCAGGATCAGATAAACAAGTTAACAGGGTGTGACGACCATGGAGTAGAGAGACAGCTGAAAGTTGCATACACGACTGTTAAAGTTAAAGTAATACCACACACAAAAAGTGGATACTGGAGCACATAACAGAATTTCTTGTGGCTGAAACGTGCCTCCACAAAGATTTTAGGATTTTCTGTGTCAATACAATGCTGTTCGTTTCCAGGATTTTTATGTCAATACAAGATAGCAGTGGTGGAAGAGGTACTTACTTAGTAAAAATAGTAGAAAGTAGAAATACTTTATTACAATTAAAACTCCCGCATTCAAATTTTACTTCAGTAAAAGTAAAGTAAGTATTTCCAGTAAAATACTTTAAGTATAAAAGTAGAAATTACAGATTATACAGAATGGCCCTTCTAAGAGTGTTATATTATTGTATATATTTTATTTTGTTTTTTGTTGGGTAGTTTATCAAAGGCCTATAAAAATGCATCACATTTTACAACATGTATACAACTTATATAGACATGTTTTATTTAAAAATATTTGTAAAGTACAATTACCACAAAGTTGGAGATATTTTTGGAAATGCATACAGGGACAGCCTACATGTCCAGTAACAGGTGCTAGGTGGCGGTAATGGACTGTGTACATTGGATGCGATAAAAATTAAATTTGTCCGAACACGTTTCCGTACTTACGCCAGCATTCAGGAGAAAACATGGCGGCCGCCTTGGCAAGGAGGGTGTCCGGTATGTACCTACAATTTGACATTCATGCTTTTTAATTTCACGCTCCTTATTCTGTAAATGTTTAGTATTTTATCCATGTTTTAATGTACTGCACTAATGTTGGAGCAACTGCGCGTGCGTGCAGTTTGTTAGCACAAATAAAGTCATTAGCTAACTAGCAACAGTGCTAGGTTTTCTCTTTACTCCTCTCATGTGTTGTCATGTTGTCCTTGTGTCTGTCTGACAGGGCTGCTGAGGCCGCTGTCTGTCTCTCTGAGTGCGAAGACACCGCAACTCTGTCAGCTCTCCAGCCTCATCCAGCCTCCCCCTCTCTACGGCTCTGCTGCAGCCGCTGCCCGCGTTCCTCTGCGGGCTGCAGTGGGTCAGACACCCCGGTATAGCATCCTACAACGGTAAAAGACCAGAAGGAACCCTCCTGCTGATATTCAGACTCCTGTCATGTTTATGTTGATAACCACAGTTATTGTAACACCTGATAGTGAGCTGAATATCAACACATACACTCAGTGGCCACTTTAGTAGGTACATCTGCACAATTTAATGCAGTCCAATACAACTGTTCTGCCATAAAGTCGACTTTTATGATGACTCTAATGTTCAGTTTTTGTTGACACTGTCATAGAGGAGTTAATTAAATTATATGTTTATGACTGAGGTCATAGTTAGTGATGATGTTGTACTGTACCTCTATATCCAGAGGTGTTTCTAATATTCTGAACCCCTCATGTATGTAAGTAGGGAGGACAAAAAATGAGAAATATTATTACATACATTATATAATCTCAATATAATGTAGTACAGTACAACTACAACTATGACCTCAATAATAAACATATGATTTACACATTTCTGACAATGTTGCCAAAAACTGAACGTTATTATCTTCATAGAGATGTTATAGCAGAACAGTTGTATTGGATTGCATTAGATTGTACAGGTGTACCTAATAAAGCGGCCACTGAGTGTATGTCTCCCTTTTAAACTCTACTGTTTTTCGTGTCAGGGACCACGAATTACACTATACATACACAGTGGCCAAAAGCCTGTCAACACCCCTGTCTGGGAATGTTTTTATTGGTTTGGACGGGGCCCCTTTTCCCCCTACTGCAACATATAATAATGTTTTATACTGTGTAATACGTTGGTGTATAAGAACTCAACTGGCCTGCACAGAGCCCTTACCTCAACTCCGTCCCACACCTTTGGGATGGATGCTAATGCTCTTGTGGAAAGCCTCCCAGAAGAGTGGAGACTATTACTGCAGCAGATTAATGCCCACGGTTTTGGAATGAGATGAACAACAACCACATATGGGTGTAATGTTTTTGGGTGTCCACAAACATGTGGCCATGTAATGTAGATTAGCTTCAGACATCAAAACCCATTTGAGTGTTTCCAATAAATACCATGTGAAAATGTTTCTTGCACTAAAGGGGAAAGTAATATGAGCGATACATTGGATCAGCATTTGGGGAGAAAATGTTAGTAACATTTAAATGTTTACTACAACTGAACTTCCTTACTTGCAAACTAATACATTCTCGTAGTGATCCCTGATGGTGCTCTCAAGTACCCCTTTATATTTATGGGAATCAGGATACAGTGTGGGGTTAGGATTTTAGTTATAACCTAAGTCAGGGTTGGGATTACAGTCTGTTAATATGATACTTTGTTCAATGTTTGTTCTTGTCATTTGAAAACTAGTTTATTGTAATAATTGAATATCCAAATATGTTTACGTAAGTTAAGCACCACAAACAAAATTCTATTCACCACTTTTGTATCTGGAGTGGAGGGAGAAATCTCAGAGATGGATATATCAAAACCTGAACAAATAAAACTAAAACCATCTGTATAGCTAGTGATACTCATTTGTGTTAGGTGATAACATTTTTTGTAATTTGAATGAATTGAACCTTCTTTAAATAAAATTGTAATGCCCTTTCTCTTCTCTGCTTCGTTGCAGGGTATCGGCACTTATTCCCAGTCTGACTCAGCAACCAAGCAGAAGTCTGACGTACTACAGTGTGAAGAAGGGGAAGAGGAAGACTGTCAAATCTGTGAAAGATAGGTTCATGAGGCTACATTGTGGCCTTTGGATCAGACGCAAGGTACGAGTCTTTTACTGTTAACTGCTAAAAACTATTATTTGTTTTCTTTACACGTTAAAAAACAGCGTGTTTCCAATCTGACTTCTTGTTTTCGGGTGTGAACAGGCTGGATACAAGAAGAAGCTGTGGAAGAAGAGTCCTGCCAGACGAAAGCGCCTGAGGGAGCATGTTTTCTGTAACAAAACACAGAGCAAGCTTTTGGATAAAATGACAACCTCCTTTTGGAAAAGGAGGAACTGGTATGTTAATGATCCATACCTGAAGTACCACGATCGGGTCAACCTCAAACTGTAATTTGCCGATTCATGTAGTGACATCTTGTTTTCTGTTTGAATATAATGTAATAAAAGTTATATATGTAATATATGTCTTAAATGATCCTTTTCTTTTAGATGCTTTTTTAAGATAAGACAAAAAACACTGACACACAGTCAAAGTTTTGCTTCATATTTAATGGGTGTAAATCGATTTAAACAGAAATATTTAACCAATGGAACGATAAATTGATAGCCATACACCATCATGTCATCACTTTACTACTTTTTGTTTTATAATTCACGATCAAGTTGAAATTTAAGTAATTTGACATTCTGGCCTGCCAGAACAAAATTTCTCAGGATAACGTAGTAAAGTGTCGTCTCTTCATGAATTAAGTCAAAGTGGCTAATTGATCGGTAAATAAGACATGTTATTCATATATATGTATAGCCAACATGTATGAGTAGTCATAACATTTTATATTCTTTCTACAAAGCAACCGAAAATGACAAAAATGAATTCATTGTTTACCAGCAAGGCATCCGAAGAGGCCAACCGCTTCACACAAAATCATTTAAGAAATCCAATTTTCATACAAATTAAACAAAACATCATGCAATGATGAGTTTATCAGTCTACGCACAAGTATACACATCTGCTACTTAGCAACATGTTTTTTTTTCTCTGTTTTACTTTGCATGAATTTTAATAGGAGGAAATCACCTCCAACACTAACACTGATACTACTAACGCTGAAATACATAATCAGATTTTTTCACCATTTATCCATTAAAAGGACATTTCATGTGCATAACAAGTGTAACTACAACATCAGAGTGAATGACGTGTAAACAGAACAGTTGTACCTGAGAAGCTTTTGATTCAAACTTCAAACCACCGTAAATGATACAGATACAGTGAAGAAAACGATAAATCTACTGCGCAAGTCCACCCATCAACAACCAACACTGTGATACTTTGTGTAAAATGTTGCTATGATTCAGGCTCAGTGAATAGAGTACAGGATGAAAACATACACCACTCAGTATTAGTTAAATGTAAGTTTGTAAACCTGCAAACCAATAAAATCACTCTAATGAATTCCTACAAAATAAAAGAAGCAAGTAGAAGGTAAGATCGTTGGGTTTAGTGTTGCTCAGTCAACAGCAGAGCATTACACAGTGATTTCAAACATGGAAAAAGACCCATGTTTATGTACAGTAAAGATTTGCTTACGTTATATCCTATTTCTGCTACAGCTGAAAGTGACATATTCCTAATTGGCCTTAAATTGCCAAATAAATTGTCAAATGACAAAAACGTGCGTACAAACTGAACAGTAAGATTGTCAAAAACAGTCCGCTCCACTGAGAAAACCTCCTGCAGTCGTGACTTCATCTGTGATGCGAATGCTATTACTCGTCACGCAAGTAATTATTTCTGCGCCCCAGAAGAGATCAGCAATAATGATATTAGTTATTGATGATAATATTCAGCTACTAATTTGTTATGATTATTGTCATTTTTGGCCGTTTCAGTACTGAGGGAAGTCATTTTATATTCTAAACATAGTGCAAAATGATTGTTTAATGAGAACATAGTTGTGTTAGAAATACTTAAATCATGTGTGGAGACATTTTATATTTTCATGTCTCTGCTATATCTTTCTTTAAGGCTTTATTAGAGAGGTAAATAACAGAATATTGTCTGCCACTGCTGTCTGACTTTTCATTACTACAAAGGTAGGTATATGTTTGTGGGTAATTGACTGATTTCTCGATACCTTGATGTCATAATCAATCAGAATTCTGCTGCTCACAGATGTTTCTCCACAGCAGATTGAATGAGGGTAAAAACAGCCATGCCTTTTGATCCTTGGCTTTTAACACATTCTCTAACAGTGACAGTGTCACTCTCGATGACAGCTGTAGTATTCAGTGACAGTACATTCTGTTTAATAAACAGCGGACTAATTACTGGGAAGACACGCATGCAATTGCCTACCCAAACCTGATATATAAAAACAATCAAATCAGAAAGATGAAGTACACACAAACTGTACATAAATACATATTCAATAACCCACAAACTCAAAATGTCTATCAGCATGGAGCCCATTCATTCATTTGTTCTATTTCAACGTCACAAACCTCTTTTTTTTTTTTAATCATGAGCCACGAGCTATATACTTAATATAGAGGGGTCATCATAGGTCACTTTGGTAATACCTTATTCCAAAGCAAGGCTGCTTCAGTCATGTAGATTTTGGCCATTCAGTATTTTCACGTCTTGCAGCAAAGGCAGCTGGAGTAGTCTTTAGGACAGTTTCACATGGCTTCATTGTTCGAAGAGAGAGCACTCCTGGATCTTGTGAGAGGCCTTAAGACTCTAAGAGGAGGCTAGAAGGGAGGACAGATGAGGATAAAAGCAAAGAGGGAAATTGAGTTTAGTCAGCTAATGGCTGCAATGAGTTGTACAATATTTAAAGGATATGGCTGGTGTTATTTTATATTTTTCTTACTGTCAACAAATCCCAAGGTAAGACCAACACTAACAATGTGTTAGTCTGTCTCTCAATACTTTCTTACTTCCATACCCTGTCTGTGAATGGGCTTTGGACTCTACTGAAGACGTAAATCTTTAAAAGAAGGTCACAAATATTTAGTTTAATTATTAAAAAGGAGTCAATCATTTCCTCAAATAGCCGGGCACTGTAGTTTTTTGGAAGCATTGCTAAAACAGGAGGAAAAAGTTGAGGATTTTTTTCAACTGCAGATGAATACACATTTATTTTTTCGACAGTATTTGGGATTGACTTAAATAAACTACAGTGTCCATGTTCATCATTATGAAGGAACATGTCACCCAGTGCAACGGTGTGGCTAATTGATGTGTTGTTGTTTTGTTTTTTTTGGACAACAATAGATGTCTACGGCAAAGAGGAATAAGCTAACAGGCTTTGGCTACACAGACAACACTTGTACGTAGGATCAAATCATTGTTGGTTTTGTTGTTTTCATGGGATTTGTTGACTATAAGAAAAATATAGAATATTATCTGCGTTATCCTTTAAACTGGGCTGCTTCATTTAGTTGGGCATCACCATACCAAACAAACTGATACCAGATGTTGAATTTATTAATGAACACTCATTGCAGGGACTGATTATGCAGAATCATCAAAAGTAGAGGTTATCATCAGGAGTGAAATACACTGGAAGGCAATCCAGGTCAATATGTTGACCATGTTTGGACTTTTCTCATGCCATATTTCCAAACAAGTGAGCGACTGCAATCATACAAAAACAAGATCACACATTCCCTTGAACTTAACAACAATTCCACTTAAGTCCATACATGATTCAGCTCCACAGTTACAGAAAGAAGTACTGAACCATGATGATTTATTTGGCTACACAGCCGTAGAAATTAGTGTGAACGGGCGAGTAAATCACCACTCTCAAGAGGCTGTTAGAATCAGGCAGCAGCTGAGCAGCCACGTTGACGAGGCGGTATACCTCAGGAGCCTTCCTCTTAGTCAGCCTGAGCTGTGGAGAGCTTGATGCTGCCTGCACCCCTTGCCCCACCTCCTCAGGCTGCTCCGGAGCTGAAGGAGTGGGAGACGGAGAGGGTGTGGAGGGCGGGGAGGACTGGGGTGTCAGTGAGGGCGTAACGGGTGTGGACTCAGGAGGTGAAATGCTCTGGGACAGCAACCCCTTGGAGTCCCATTGATCCAAAACCTCATACTCAGTCATGTCAAAATCCTGTCCTGTACCGTGAAAGAAGGTCGGTGGAAGGGATGAACAGCATGTAACTCCCGTCTCTGGTATATTGAATTGAAAGCCCAATACTTTTTGTGTAATTGCTGTAGAGCAGCATCTGATTTTGGTCAGTGGGAATTATGAAAGTTCATATCATAATGCATTATCATTCTGCAGACCACAGCGCAGAGGCCAAATAGGAAGTTATGATAAGCTGGAAGCAATTTGTTTCAGCACAAACAAGCCTAACAAGCCTGCTCTTATTAAGTCTCCTCTGGTTTTTTTTTTTTAGTAACTTTTTAGTATCTGCAGGGCTATGTCCACTCAGGTGTGTGTGTCACATAATGCAATGATAGCAGGAAGCCAAAACTTATATCTGACAACATCGTTCAAATGCAGTTTTAAAAGATCACAATAGTCTAAAAGGACAATTTTGATGATATTATATATTTTTCATATTGTCAACAAATCTCTTGAAAAGACCAAAACCAACAATTAATTGATCCTGATTGCTTATCCTCTGTGCAATACGTCTCCATGATTGTCCAAAAACTATAAAAAACACATCAATGAGCCGCACAGTTGCACTGGATCACATATTCCTTCATTAACATGAACATGGGCACTACAGTTTATTTTGAATCCCACATACACCATCCTGCTGCCATGAATACCCACTAGAGCACCAAATGTGTATTCATCCGCAGCTGAAAATAGTCCCCAACAAATGCGCAGTTTACTAATGTTTTAGCAATGTTTCCTAAAAACCACAGTGACCAGCTGGTTTAGGAAATTGCTGAGCATTTTTTAAAATATATTCGTAACCTGCTTTTAAAGATTTACATCTTCAGTAGGAACCAATGATCTTGGGGCTGAGAGCCTCAGGGTGTGGCAGTCAGGAAGTATTTAGAGACATGGTTAGTTTTGGTCTGTTAATGGGATTTGTTGACAATAAAAAAATATAGAATAATGCCAGACTTATCCTTTAAGTCAGTGAGAACCCATAACTGAGTATAGTCATAAAATGACTGCAGATATGTTAAGAATATTCCCAGATATTATCAGAAATAATCTCAATTCTTTGTTTGATAAAAAGGTCACTTGTGCCTTAACTGTACAGATACTTCAGTCCAATGTAAACAGTTGTGTCCTAAATTTATCTACAAAGGAATAATTATCAGCTGGAAAGAAATATAACCCCCGATCCAGATTAAAACAAACAACAACTGTTTCCACATGATGTTACACTAGGAACAAATCCCCCCAGCTACATGTGAGTTTTATCACAGGATGGTTAGCCTGGCAGCCCTGCGAGGCCTGACCTGCTCCAAACAGGAAGGCGGGACTGAGGTTGGGGGGCCACTCAGGAAAGCTGAGATACGAAACAATATCTGTCAGCTTAAACAAGCTTGAACAGGAAGACAGAAATCTACATTATAATCTGCTTTACACAAATGAACCAGGCGCTGCTATTGCTTTTATAATGGCACTATTATAGCCAATGTTCACTGTGGGCAGGCAGTATGTATTACCCATTTTTATCAACATGTTGTATTACAAAAACACCACAACAGAGGTTTAATATGCCTCTATAACACTATTAGCTTGCTGGATTAAGTCAGTCCCTATAGTGGCTTTTACTCTTCTGTGCTGGCCAGATTAATGTCTACTCACCCTTGTTGTAGCTCTCTGACTTGCTGCGCATCATAGTTTTGGTCCGGTGCTGTGCTGCTGCAGGCTGCGTAGTGCCAGGGCCGGTGTTAACAGGGTCAGACTGATAGGAAGACAGATCCTGCATACTGAAACTCCTCAGTCTGTCTGACAGGACCCCTTGGCTCTAGAACAGGTATTCATTTTAGTGTCAGCAGTGATGTGTGACAGTTATAGCATGGATCATCTTTGATACAAACCTTACAATAGGCTACTTGATCTTCTACATTAGAAACAAACATTCAAAGCTTCATTCAATAATCCGACTTCATTATGAGAATAATGAACAACATAACAGGCTTGATGCCCTTATCTACAATGACCCTCTACTGTACCCCTAGGTCAAAACAAAACAAATGTCCAGAGTCTGCATTACCTTTGTTGCAGCCATGACCGCGGCTGTGGCTGCAACATTCAGTCCTTTTCTCCCAAAATGCACCAGTGTGTCATAGCTTTTGTCCTTCGCTTGGCCGATATAGTCATCAATGTCCTGAAACAAGAAACAACAAAATCAACAACCGCATTGAGAGGTGTTTCTTATACTTCTTGATTTAATTCTGTGTCTGTTGTCTTCACTGAACTCACTAATGTGTTTCCTGACTCAGACATGGAGGAGAAAGGAAAGGAGAAATGGAGGGACGTCATGACATTTCCTGTTTCCTGCCCTGCACATCTTTAACAGCTAAAGTGGAAAAGTGAATTGGCACCGACTCTAGAAAGCGGCAACGCTCAAATTCTATTAGTCACAATACCATGCGCACTAACTTAGAGCCTCGACTGACTATTTTCACCTAAGCCTTTCCTTGAACCACACCAGTGGGAGTAAAAGGGAGATCCAACAAAGGAAGGGTTTTCACCTTTTCTTTTGAGGAAAGCGTGGGATGAACAAACTTCCTGTAGAGCACACTGGAGCCTTTGGTGTAAGGGGACAGCAGCCACACCACAAAGGCTATCTTCAGTTCATAGTAGAAAGGAAGCCTGCAATGAAGACGCAAAATGATGGAGCCACTGGCACAACAAAGCATAGTGACAAACACGCTTTACATGTCAAAATGTTTAACAACAGTCAAGAGGTTAAGTGTTTTCCACCAAAGAGCTGTGTAATAATTAACATTAAATATCTGAAGCCACTTACCAGCAAAGAAACATATCTGTAAATACTTCCACAGTTGTGAACAGGGCAAATATTATCCAGTACATCATCCATTTTACCTAAATGTAATAAAACAGTGAAAGATAGTTCAAGTATCTGCACCTTGTAGAATCGTATTTATGAGGACGACACTGCCTGATGTCATTTCATAACTAAAAACACAAATGATATACTCACGTATTCTTTCACATCTTTTGACTTCACAGCTTTATAAGATGAGTACGCCGGATATAGTGTACCAAACACAAGTCTAGAAGACAGAAAATGTGCCCATTAACTCAATCTAACACTACAATCCAACAGATATTAAAAATGTGCATGAATAACATATCAGATCAAGATATTTCAAATGTAATAAATCTTGATTATGGACAATATATTATGTGGTAAGCAGATATTTCAAATTAGGCTCTTGAAAAATACCTGAGCTAAAATTTCAAATGTATTTTCTTGTCTTCATAAATCAATATGAAGTTACATTTATACAATACAGTCTTGTCCATGGGCCCTCTGAGCTGCAGCCTACAGAAGTGAATTGATGGACAGGTTGTCAGGTGAGATCAAGGTAAATCAGGAAAGGTGCAACAGCTTTTCCCTTCCTGAAAGAAACTCTTAAATCAACCGTGCTTAAAGTTAGATTTTGCTCTGGCTCCTTTGGCCAAACAAGCTGCTTAACGTCCAGACACGAGGTAAAAATAAGCTTATATGCGTCTTCTTCCTTTTTCTTGAAATTTCTATTCCTGTGTAGACACCTGTGCTGCCGGGTGTCCGGACAGAGACGGGACCCTGTTGAAGTGCTACAGCCAGGCAACAGCTGTGAGTGCGACCTGATCAAATTACTGACCCACATCATGTTGCACCTCTCGGGCCTGCCCGGCTAACTGTGCTCTAACAGAGTTTAGAAACACAAGGACACTAAAAATAAATAGATCATCTGGGGGAGAGGCAACTAAACCCTTCTGTTAGAGATTGGACCCAAAATGACCCACATAACCAGGTTGTGAATAGCCAGGGCTTAGACAGCCCCATCTATGCAACAAGATCTTGTAATCTAAATTTAATTGCCTCACTATTTCGAGGCTGGGCCTGCTGTTGGTATACTCCACACGCTCTGCAATGGCGCTGATTCATACTTTGTGCAGGTAAAAATAGCCATAACTAACATTAATACATGTCCTCCTAGTGTTTGATCTCATTTAAATTCCTCGCTATAAGGGGATATATGCATACATTTCTTATTACATGAATAACTCTTGCATTGTAACCCGAGAAGGCTGACCCATCCCTTTTGTTTTTTTCCAATATGGGACATCAACAGAGGATATAGCAGCACTCAAAGACCGCTCCTGTTGTTCAGTCACCTCGCCACTCACTGACATTTAGGCTCGTGCCAGTGAAAGGCGCCTCTGATTCCTGGATCTGACTCATATGATCATTTCATGGATGATAATAGATTATTCAGCCCATCACGTCACCTCTTTGTCTGTAATAAAAAAAAGCCACTTGATAAACACAAAGAGTGGCAGGCTACAGAGCGCTGCCAGCCTGTTCAGAAATACAGAAGGTCCATACAGGCCTTGCTCAGCATTCCTCCTGCTGGAATGGCAAAGTACAATCCTGAGGAATTCCGACTGTTTTTCAGTGAAAAATTAATAGACCGACATCTGCTCTCCTTATACACTGACGTCTGATTCTGATCAAATACCAGACAAATTGCGGGGGCTTGTAAAGCGCACCGCTCCTGCACCGTCAATGAGCGGCTCAAATACCCGCAATAACCGAGGAGCCGCAATTTATTATTATCCTACTCTGTGACAGAGCATTTAAAAAAGAAATAATTTAAATGACTTACACCACAAGTCTAGAGATGATCCAGGAGACCATTGCGCTGGAGAGGCGACAGGACGCGCTGTCTGCGGGGAGGAGTTTCCTCCAGATAACAGGCGCGTCCAGGCGGCAGCGTCTGGACGCACACAGGCGGCAACGTGATGCGGGATAAACAGTGAGGAGGAGTGTAGCTCTTATCCGTAGATGGCACTGTTGCATTGCACACAGACGAGTCTTCCAGGCTAAACGTGTGTTTAGATTGGATATGATTGCTTGTATTGCCAGATTAACCTAGTGGGCTTGGAGGCAAATATTGTCTGTTGGGCCCCTATTGACACTCTTTGCAGAGAGGATTTACCCTGGGCCCCACCAAGTTCCCATTCAGCACAGTGCACCTATACACGGCAGCCTTATTATTTGCCCAGAAATCCACAAACTAACCTGTACTCCCAGGTGAAATTACACCTGACCCCTTGTGTCAGTCAGTTTGTGGTCATTTTGATTGTGCACCATGTGAGTAGGGCTGCAACAAACAGTTATTTTCAGTATTGAAAAAAATTGCTGCTTATTTGCTATTTGATTAATTGTTTTGTCTATAAAATGTCAGAAAATAGTGAAAAATGTCTAGCACAACTCCTTAAACCCAAGTGACATCTTCATTGACTGATTGTTTTGTCCGATCAACAGCCCATAATATTCAGTTTATAGTGATATAAAAAAGAAAAACAGCGAATCCTCACATCGGACAAGCTAGAATGGCTGCTGTTTCTGCTTGATAACTGAAATAATTAATTGATTATCAAATTACTTGCCCATTAATTTGCTGTGGATTGAGTAATCTATGAAACCACGAATTGTTTCAGCTCTACACATTAACACATAATAAACTAAAATAATACGGCTCTTAAGACTAGATGTTGACATAAGCCAGGGCCTCAACATTACAGAAGCTAAAAATGCAGGATTGCATTTGCTGATCTTGTACTTTAAGGAACTACAGGTTAATTAAATGTTCATGCCTTTGTCACTTGCTGTCATTGAAAAAATAAACTGCATCTGAGCCTTATACCACTTAATATGTATTCACTAAATCTACATAGTGAATTAACTTTAACAGCTGAGTTTAATCACTTATTCTTTTAACTATTGGAAAAATCACCAACTAGAGGATGTCTATAGAAATCTGGATAAAAATGTTAAAGAGAGAGATTTTGCCTGGGCATGAAATTTCTCGCCCTCTGGTCACCAAACCTGAGAACACCTGCTCCACTAGAGCTACCTTTGCTTTGTCCAGCCTCTGCATGGCCTACATACTGAAGCCTGAGAACAGAGGCAAGGTTTTGTTTCAGTACAGCAAAAGCTGCCGAGGGAGGGCTGCGGCTGGTAGAAATCTAATCCTTTTGTCCAAGGTTTGGCTTCAAAACAAGGGGACCTGAAAGCCACTGCCTAAAAAGCTCTATATTTCTTGTTCCTTCTGTAAAAAAAACAGACTCTACATATCAACCATAAAGTAATTCTACTCCCACCAGAAATGAACTATTTAACAGTTTCTGAGTTGTATCTCCAACACCTGATTATTGGTAGACTGCAGTCCCTGAACTACAGAATGATGAAATGAAGCAATCATTTAACTCTTTACTATTTAAACAGTTTGGTTTCAGAACTGCTGAGCAACTTGCCAGGCAGGTGTTTGTGTCAACAGATTTTGTTGTCCATGCAGTACAGTTTCTGACCTGCTGAGTGGGCTGTTGAAAGCTGGCAGGTTCAGTTTTCCCAAAAGCTCACTCCTGATTAGAATAAGTCCAGCATTTAGTGTTAATTGTGATGTTGTACAGTAAGTTAATGTGATCAATGCTGAGGGCAGAAACAGGTGTAGTACAATCTTCTTATGGGCAATCTTTGTTCTTAAAAGTTTATTCCTTTATTCCTTGTTTTTCCCCCCATTCACATAGAAAAATTACACACACAATACTTCCACAATACATAGGTTTTGCACTAACCAACCTTTCCTTTTCATCTGCATCTTTATCTGCTGAGAAGGAACTCAATCGTGATACAAAGTCAAACATCTAGCGAGCTGAATGTTAATGCAAAAAAATGGGTTAGGGTAGTATGCGTGCATTTTTCTGATGAGTGTAACCTTACATGTATGACTACATATAGAATAGACACATTTTGACTGTACAGAAAATTAACTATCAAAAGAGAAATCCACCCATCACCTCTAGTGTTTCAGATAATGTGGGCTGGTTGCCAGTAAACAGAACAGCTGTTGATTACAAAATGTATCCTAAGAGATTAGAACAACTGCTCAATAGGGATCTAGGATGTGATTTAAGTGCAGGGTGGCTTCTATCAACAGTTATTTAATCACTTGTTTGGATCATAAATACCCAAGTAGCTCCACCACCGGTCCATAACTTAGGACAGAAGAATATGATGAAGCACTGTAGGCACAGCAGGCTTTTCATACTTACATTATATACACTTCCTTAAACCTTCTGTTTGACTTTGGATAATAAAGACTTACCTGGGTTTCCCCAGATAATAAGACAAAAAGCAAAAACACATTTTCTTCTGGCTGAGGAGACCAAACTTTCCATAAAAAAAACCTTTTTTTTAAAGACATGAACTGCCATAGCACAAAGTTAACCCCAAATGATTATGTGAAATAAGAATTATAATATGAAGCGGAGAGGATGGTCAGTACTGTAAAATCTGCCCCAGAATTGTCTCTGTCCTTATTGGGAGTGCGCAAATTGACTTTGACAGGACAGTGGCAGTTCACCTTAGCTCCTCAGAGCTGCCAATCTCGACTGCATCGCTTCAATGTCCTCCTCTGACTCATCCTCTGAAGCTGCAGCTGCTCCAGGGGGCTCCATTTCGGGCAGGGCATCTGTGACTTTGCTCGGCGCTTTGCCAAGGGCACCTAATGGGGCAAACAGAACCATGAAACAGAGCTTTAAGTATTACTAATTTGTGGTAGCAATCTGCGGTTCAGACTTTTATTCTTAGAAAATCTAGACATCAAAATCTTATTTAATGTAACAATGCATTGTGATGATTTAGTTGAACAAATCTCTTCACCTGCAGTGATCTCAAAGAGGATCTTGTCAACTTCCTCCTCTGCCGCTTCCTCCATCTCCTCTCCATCCTCCATGCTCTCAAATGTGTCTTCCAGCATTTCCTCAATGATGCCAGCCTGAAAGATGAATATGTGTACATGATGCCATGGTTTAACAACTTTGTTTTATAGAGAAATAATGGTAGATGGTGATCCATTTCTTGTAGTAACTTGATTTTAAGTAAATTGTATCTCTTCATGTTGGACACTGCTGCTGACCTTCATCATCTCCTTTGACAGTTCCCTCATGGTGGCCTGGACCTCTGGGATTTTGACAAGGCTCTGCATGGCTTTCATCACCTCTGTGCTCTTCTGCAGGGCCCCGGCTACACGCAGGACAGCTAGAAACACACAAATACATTCCCTTCACTGACAGTGCAGGACAGGACGTTCTATGATAAAAGAGCAAAGTGTACACAATAAAGAATTTTACATAAAATGACATCAATTTTCCCATCTCTAGTGACCCAGCTGCTGTACCCCCAAACTCACCCAGCTGATTCTTCATGCTGAGTAGCACAGAGTTCATTTGGGCTTTGGAAGCGTAAAGTTTTGTGACAGCTCGTTTTGACTGAATCATTTCCTTTGCGAGAACCACACACACATCCTTCTGGCCCTTTTTGGCAGCATCTTTGATGGATCTTTTAACTTTTTCTTCTTCCCTTTGAATATCTGAAACAAAAGGGCATGTCATAACACACAACACAAAAGCTAATATAACTTATACAGCTAGGTCATTGACTGCAGAGTGTAATAAAATGACACCACACAAATGTGCCATCTT
>NTHP01000180.1:155883-185999 GCA_003416845.1 Oplegnathus fasciatus
TTTTTTTCATCCTGTAATTCACCCCCAAACAACTCATTTACTTCATGCTAAACATCCCTCACTCTCTAGCTTTTAATTATCCTGGGAGGCCCTGACTGTATCATGTTCACAGGTGCGTTATTTGGATGAGGACAAAGTGTTCACAGTTGAGCAGATCACGGGGATGCTGCTCAACAAGCTGAAGGAGACGTCAGAGAGCGCCCTGAAGAAGCCGGTGGTGGACTGTGTCATCTCTGTGAGTGATGAAAACATTACAGAGGAGCATCGGCGTAATTCACCAAGTGGTTCAATGAAACGTGTTGATTTGTGCCCCTCTTTTACAGGTCCCAAGTTTTTTCACAGATGCCGAAAGACGATCGGTGTTTGATGCAACTCAGATTGCAGGGCTGAACTGTTTACGGCTAATTAATGATACTACTGCAGGTCAGTGTTCACTGAGCTCTTGGTTTTACCTTTTACTTTGAAGAAATTAGATTCAGTAACATCTTATATCTAAAAAAAACACGACATTAATACAAATAGTGTACTTTATAACTCCACCAAAGATAACAATAAATGTGTTTGTTATCAACAGTGGCTTTGGCCTATGGGATCTACAAACAGGACCTTCCTACTCCAGAAGAGAGGCCAAGAAATGTGGTATTTGTGGACATGGGACATTCATCCTTCCAGGTCTCCATCACCGCCTTCAACAAAGGCAAACTCAAGGTCAGCCTCCCACCTCTTTCCATCACATTCCACACCTGTGCTTTTAAACCCCAAGCTCAGTGTCAGTTCTGGTCCGTCAGGTCCTCGCCACCGCGTTTGACCCGTACCTCGGCGGGCGTAACTTTGATGAGGTGCTGGTGGATTACTTCTGCGAGGAGTTTAAGGGCAAGTACAAGCTCAATGTGAGGGAGAACCCGAGGGCTCTGCTGCGGCTGCACCAGGAGTGCGAGAAACTGAAGAAGCTGATGAGTGCCAACTCCTCCGATCTGCCTCTGAACATAGAGTGCTTCATGAACGACATCGACGTTACCAGCAGGATGAACAGGTAAGTTTTCCCTCTTAATCATGCATCTTTAAGATGGAAATCTAGCTTTATAAAAGTTTTCTCTTCTTTATTTGTAACCCACAGGGGCCATTTTGAAGACATGTGTGCTCAATATCTCATGAGAGTAGAGATGCCACTGAAAGCAGTCCTCGAACAATCAAGTACGTCCCTCAAATCTGGTTGAATCTATGAAGGTATATTGTTTGAATACTGTACGAAGGAAGAATGTGTGTGTTTCGTGGCAGAGCTGAGCCGGGATGACATCTACGCGGTGGAGGTAGTCGGAGGAGCCACGAGAAGCCCGGCCATCAAAGAGAGAATCGCCAAGTTTTTCGGCAAAGACATCAGCACCACGCTCAACGCAGACGAAGCCGTCGCTAGAGGCTGTGCACTACAGGTGAGACTCTTCTCATGACGCTAACAGATGTTTTCTTGTTTCGATGTACTGTACAAATATTCTGTAGTTCATAAAATACAATGCAGTAAATGTATTTGTGTGGTGTGTGTGCTGATTGTCTGGGGTGTAGTGTGCGATTTTGTCTCCAGCATTCAAGGTGCGCGAATTCTCCATCACTGACGTGGTTCCCTTTCCTATTACTCTTCGCTGGAAATCACCAACAGAGGATGGATTGGGGTGAGGACATCTTAATTAGCCATATAAGGCAGTAACACTACATAAAACAAGGCACTATATTTCTCTGTAGACTTTTCTCTTTGTGGTAAATCAAGCTAGGTCAGCTAGCTTGAAGATACAGTATTTGCTGACTGTGTTTCAGCAGCCTGACTTAGCTTTTTCTCTTACTGGTCACAGAGAGTGTGAGGTGTTCAGTAAGAATCACGCTGCTCCGTTCTCCAAAGTGATCACCTTTCACAAGAAGGAACCCTTTGACCTTGAAGCCTTCTACAACAGCCCTCAAGATCTCCCCTACCCAGACCACAGGATAGGTAATTCTGCTCATTCTGTCCCTAGAGGGATCTACACCCTGGATGGGAATTAGTTATAAGGCTCAGATGACTCACAGATGGGTTGTAATGAGCCAGCCAAACACCAACATTGTCTGTATGTTCATGTGTGGGTTGGGGGTGTGCACTCTCAGGTGGGATATCAGTTTGTAACTTACACCTGTCTGTTAAGGGAGTATGTTGGGGGGCCTGTGATTGAAGCTCTTTAACAAGCCACTCATTTTGTTTCCACCAGGATGTTTCTCTGTACAGAATGTGGTCCCCCAGCCAGACGGAGACAGCTCTAAAGTGAAGGTCAAAGTGCGCGTCAACGTCCACGGCATCTTCAGCGTGTCCAGCGCCTCTCTGATCGAGAAGCAGAAAGGAGAGGGAGAGGACATGCAGATTGACTCGGAGCCAATGGTGCAGAATGAAGGCAGGGCAGAGGACCAGGTAAGATGATTTTTGCCACAGTTGCCTGTGTGATGGCAGTGACGGTGTGTTGGTCTCACACTTGCAGGCATTTATGATCTCCAGATGATGAATTGAAAGCTTGCTTCCTACTAATTCTTGGCCATGAGGAAATACCAACTCCTTTAATCACTCCTTTAACTGTTAAAAGAAAGTTTATCACAACTATGTGTAGTCAGAATATGAAGCTCCGGCTGTTCTGATGTGATGGTCTCATGGATACTCATGGATACTGTATCTAAAATCTTGTGCTTTTAAACAACCTGGTCCATATCCTTATATCGAATCGCTTGCCAACTGTGCTGTACTCCTTGCGCGTTCTAAGGTTTTGCTGCCCTACAAGAGTAAGGTTATTTGTCTTAAATACATATTGTTTAAAGGTTAATTCTTTTACATTTGTCTAATATACAGTTTATATTTCTTTTTTTAATTATAAATCAAATCTGAAATATTTTGTTATTTATATCTAATATGGCTTGGATAAAATAGCTGAATGTGTGTTGTGTCTCAGACCAAAATGCAGGTGGACCAGGAAGGCCAAAGCCAGGGAGACCAGCAGAACGAGGACAACAGTTCCACCAGTAAGGTCAGTTGGACTTGGGATGTGCTCATATTTTTTGAAGCCAATAGCGGTATCTTGTGTTTTCCTGCTTGTTTTAGGCAGTGCTGATATGCAGATATGATACAGACACCAATCCTCCTGGTCCAAAACACATTTAGCCTTTCAGACATGCCTATCTTGAGATAATGAAGTGTTTTTAGAAAATTACACTAATACTTTTCTTCTGCAGGAGATTTGACAGTGATGTTAAGTAACATACTCCATGGAAACATGGAGATGCTGAATTTATGTAAAGAGTGCATATTGATGCATCTCTACAGGGATAGCATAAAATTGTATTAATTAGACTGAAAAATATCTTAGTGCCCCATCTATAAAAACTGTAGAATAACAAGAGAAGTTATATAAGGACTGCAGCCGAAAGACTGAATTGTGTTTTCTGGCTGCCAAATCCAGGAGGGGGCGTCTGGGGAAAAGCAGGACCCAGCAGCAGGAGGAAGCAAGCCCAAAGTCAAGGTGAAGAGCATCGATCTGCCCATCATGGCCAACAACATTCGACAGCTCGACAGCGATGTCCTCAACGACTTTGTGGAGTATGAGGTGAGTGCTCCCGCTGGCCTTTGGAGAAGCTGAGTCATGGTCTGATTGAAATGCTGATTACATGAGCTCTAATGGATGGAGTGGAATTAAAACCTGATAATATGTGCTTGGTATGTGCTGTCCTGTTGTGGTCTGTGATTGTTTCCCATGGTGACTTGTGCGTGTTATTGCCATTATTCCACTCTGGCATTTTCAAAGCACTGATTGGCCCACGAAGGAGCCGCAGTGTTTGTTTAATGCTTACCGATTGGCCTAATCTGTGCCAGCAGCATTTTAGGGGAATGACTTGTTCTGCATGTTGCCCTTTGTTTAAATCTCAGGAATAATGTTCCCCCAACTAAATGCCGTGATTTTAGGTAGACGTGACAGTTTATGTCTGCGTCATTAGACCTTTAGGCACACGCAGAGCTCAGAGCATTAAATAGTTTTTGGACCACTAGCCACAAAGGCTTATAGACTTCAAAATGTCCAGCCAGTCTGAATATCTAGCAGCTAAAACAATTTTCTTGTCATGAATGACATTATGAGTTACTGCATCCAGTCATCGTATTATAAATCTGTAACGTGTAATTAAACTGGTGTTCTGGTATAAACTACAATGCAAGCTGCACCGGTATTAATCAATGTTCAGTTTTTCTTGACTGTGTCAGAGGTCATTTTTGATGCTTTAGTTTATATATTGTAAGGTGTTGTTCTTGTTTTTCTCCTCTGTAAGATTTTTTGTGTGTCGTTTCCTCACAGCGTCAGATGATTATCCAGGACAAACTGGTGAAAGAACTGAATGACGCTAAGAATGCTGTTGAGGAGTATGTATACGATCTGCGGGACAAACTTTGTGGGATCTATGAAAAGTATATCACAGAGGAGGTGAGTGCTGCTTTCTTACGCACCTGTGCTGAAAATTGTCAGGCTGACTTTGTGAAGTGTAATTGAGAAGACGTACCAAGCAAATGATCCACTACTGTATTTACTTAATATCTGTTTTATGTTTGGCAATGAATAACAGGACAGTAACCGGCTGACACTGATGCTGGAGGACACAGAGAACTGGCTGTATGAGGATGGAGAGGACCAGCCCAAACAAGTCTATGAGGAGAAGCTAGATGCACTCAAGGTGTGTGTTTATTTATTCCAAAGAAATTTTTATTTTGTACTTCAGATGGGATTTTACAAACTACTAGAAATAGCCCTATGAAGCTACTGAGCTCCTCTGAGGCTAAGAGTAATTTTAAAGGTCATAAAAACTGTCTCTAATATAAATGCTGTTATTTTCCAGAGGTTGGGTCAGCCCATCCAGGACCGGCACAGAGAGCATGAGGACAGGCCGAGGGCTTTTGAGGAGCTGGGAAAGAAACTGCAACTCTACATGAAGTTTGTGGATTCCTTTAAACAGAAGGTAAATCCTTTTGATGCATTGGCTTTACATCTTCATTCATAAAAAAATATTTAAAAGGCAGATTTAAAGTGTCACAATTTGTGGATTTTGTACGGTGCTTTACAAGAATGTGTATGAACGTTCTTAGTCACCCAAGTCTGAGAAGTCGCCTGTGCTATATTACGTTTGTGTTGGTGTTTTACCTGTGTGATATTTAAGACACTGGTCTGTTTTCTTGCTCAACATTAGCTGTCTTTCTGACTTGCACATACTTTTCCAGCCATTCTTTTGGATTTGTAGATGTAATTTTAGTCATTTTCTTGCCACAAACTCTTTCCTAGGACGAGCGATACCTGCATTTGAGTGCAGAGGAAATGAGCACTGTGGAGAAGTGTGTGAGTGAAAGCATGGGCTGGATGAACAGCAAGATGAACGCACAGAGCAAACTTGCCATCACTCAAGATCCCATTGTTAAAGTAGCAGACATCATTGCCAAAATACAGGTATGTGAATGATGATTTAAGATATAATTCTTACATTAGCAGTGATGAGATCTGCTGATTTTATTTTGCCAAAACGTTCTACACTTCTTACTCACCAGGAACTAGAGGATGTATGCAATCCAGTGATCAACAGGCCGAAGCCCACAGTGGAGGAGGCCCCTGAAGTGAATGACCAAAACAGTGGAGCTCACAATGGTCCGACAGCCAAGCAAGGAGCAGAAGGGAAGGGAGACGCAAAGGGAAGCCAGCAGACAAAGCCTGGCACGAAAGAGATGGAGGTGGACTGAGATCAGTGTCTGAGAAGCAAACTCTGCAACCATCACCGCGTTTACCACAACTGACCATTTAGACAGTAGAAACATCAATACCCGGGACCATTTCTCCATCGTCACCAGCCACTTTTGTGGATTTGTTTTTTTGTGCCCCCCTCTCCCCCCTTACTGGACTTGACCTTTTGAGGTTTTTGATTTCACCCTTTCATCCTTATGTGTGACAATGGTGTGCTTTACTCTCTCAAAGGTTTGACATACTTAATAAATGAAAGAATGACACAATAGATTAAACTCTGATTCTACCATACAGGAAGGTACCCTTTGTGTTTGCATTCCACGTGTCTCATGAGCATCCAGTATCAGCAGTAAATCCTATCACTCGTAAGAGAAATAGATAGTGCTGTCCAGACAATTGCTATTGCGGAACTATTAGTTTGTATGGAACAATACAAATTATATATATTTGTATTTAATGAGTTTGAAATGATGTCTATGTCTAGAAACTGTAAATACTATTTTAGTAAATAAAAGCAGCCAGCATATATAATATATGTACATAAAGAACATATTCCTAGTACAATGGCAGTGCTTGATACACCAAATCTCTTTAGTAAGTGATTGGTTGCCTATTTCCTTTTTTGTTTTCTTGCATTTTTCCATACTTAAGTCATGGGATTTAAAGATGGCAAAAATAAATACTTTTGTCTGTAAGACAAAATTTCTTTAGTCTGAATTTTCTTGATTTTCGGCAGCTGAAACTGAAAGAAATTGGCCAAAATCTATACTGTACTTGTGTCCTGGGATGAAAAATGTAGGAAGTGTTACCGGTTACATACTGAGATTTGATTGTCCTGCAAAAAATACAAAATGAGAGGGACCCTGGTTGCCTGGTTTCTGACTAATTATAACTGTGGATCGAAAAATTACACTTGTCTGCAGAGTAGAACTGAAGGTCTGTGATTGATTTTTTGACTCTCAGCTGGTAAAATTAAACTTACAGGCATCGTGTGTATGGAGCCCTGAAGTGTGTCTTAATTAGACATTAAGAATTAACAATCATGTGAATAGTAACAGACAAAATGTTTAATGTTACCAAGAGATTATGAAATAACCCAATAAATTTTTAAAACTCAGCTTATTATGATTAAATGTTATTTCATCCTGCTTCTTTTTAAAAAGAAGAGAGTTAATTATCATCATTTTTATTTAAATCCAGCAGTATTATTCCAAAATGTCTGTTTTTATTTAAGAAGGTCATTTTTTTCCAATGACTTATATTTCATAATGCCACTTTCATCACCAAGTCTTTGTCGATCAAGACAAACATGACAGAGTCAGTTACGCGATTGTGATAAAGGAAATTAGAGCAGAAGTATTTAGCGGATTCATTGATTAGCCGATTGAACGAAAATTAATTAATGAAACTATTCTGATAGTCTATTAATCATTAAGGTCAAGCAGAAATATCAAACATTCTGGTTTCAGCTCCTCGAATGTTAGGATTTGCTGCTTTTTTGTTTTATATCATTATAAATTGAATATCTGAACAGTTGAACAGTTTTGGACTGTTGGTCGAACAAAACAAACAATTTGAAGCCTTGTCACCTTGGACTCTGGGAAATTGTAATGAGTTTTTTGTCATAATTTTCATACATTTAATAGAGGAAATGATGAATTGATTAATCAAGAAAATAATCATCAGATTAATCAACTATGAAAATAATCGCTAGTTGCAGCCCTAGATGAAATAACATTTCATTAGAATGAGCTGAGTTTTAGAAATGTATTGAACAATTTCACCATGTCATGGTTATATTAAATGTTTTGTCTGTCTGCACTCATCTGATTACTTATTACATAATGTATTATTTACTTATTTAATATCGAACCCTTTGGGTCTCCCTAGAATAAATGCACAACCCACAGTATCAGACTACAAATAAGATAAGATAAGATAAGATAAGATAAGATACACCTTTATTGATCCCCAGTGGGGAAATTCAGTTGTTGCAGCAGCACAATGACAGTAATGAGTACAGATAAGTATAGAGGTAAAAGAATAAATAACAGGTATATAAAAAGTAGAATAAAAAAGAATACAAAATAGAAACCGTACACAAGCATTTGGAGACAAAGATTACAAGGTGAAGTGAAAGCGGTGTGATTAATAGGTGCAGAATCAACATGTCTATGTAAACAGCAAACACCAGACTAATATATGATATGATTAAGTAATAATGGAACCTAGTTTGTCTGTATTAATATAGAGATGTAAAAGTGTAAAAAAGTATAATATAGAATATGAAGCAGGTCCATGTAATGTAAACATGATGTAGTATAATATAATACAATAATATAGTATGATATGTGAGATATAGTATAAGGTGAAATTAAGTGATGTAAATATTAAGCCTGCAAACACAGACCTGAATAAATATATACATATACAATACAAACGGAACCTTAAATGTAAATGTACACACTTATGAAACAAAGATAACAGGTATAAAACTACCTTTAAGCACACTTTAATTTATAATATAATAATGGAGTTTCAGGAGTCCCACGAGACTCTTAAAGGGGGCGTGGTAAACCCTGATTGTTGTCATGTTACGTAGCGTGTGACGTAGGCACGGGAGTAACGGGCGGATATTTTCAAAATGGAAGAAATGGCAAAGTTTTGGAGGGGAACAGAAGAGCAACATTTATTTGCCCTCTGAGAGCTCCTGTAGCGACTACCGATGCACTCAGCCGACCGAGGAACATTATTACAACCCCGCATGCATCTGCGAGGCGAAAAGCAGACACGATGAGTGTTTCTATCGGCGATAAGATTGAGGTGAGTTCTTCTGTTAAGTTAGGCTAACGCCCAAAAGCTAACTTCACACTAACGCAGGCTGGCAACGTTAGCTACATTTAATTTGTAGTTAGTTAGCTGTTAAATTAACTGCTTAGCCGTCAGTTGAACGGTGTTAATCGCTACATAATAAAGTTAAAGGTGTTAAGAAAGCATTCAATTTGATACAGTTAACTTAAATGTATTAAACGTTGAACTATCCGCTAATATAGTACTAAGATAACGCCATTTAATTAGCCAATAGCGTTAGCAAATTTTCCGTTTAATTTTGATTGTTGTTTCATGTGTCCTGAAAGTAGTCGTTTTTGACTTAAACATGCTACTATTATTGTTATTATTATGATGATTAATGTCCGTGTTGTCAGTGTTATCAGCATTATGTCGCAGCCTCCTGGGTGTGTAACCTTACCCTGTCTCTCCCGGGACAAACACTGCTGTTCCTCCTCACTGCGTCAGTTTGGTTAATCCAACATGCTGCTTGGAAACGGCTACAAGTGGTCCTCGTTAGCGGGAAGAGAGCCGGGATAATTAAAGGTTTTGGTTGGCCATATGACGGCGTCAGGTGTTGGTGGCTTGTTTGACAGTTAACGATTGTTGTGGGAGGATTTCTCCTGTGTGAAGTCGTTAGATGCGGGATTGTCTGTTTTACGGTGCGTCCAGCATGTCGCAGGCTAGAGGGGCGATGTTTGATCAAGTTATTCACTATTTCTTCCAAAACCTTTCTGCCGACACACAAGCCAGCAGAGATGAGGAGAAAAGTTTATCCTATGCTCAGGAGCTCAGGATCGAGGTATCATGCTTTTAAAGATCCTGTCTGTCATGGGATCTTTTACTTTTAAATCTGAAATAATAGTTACATTTTTCTGCAAATACAGTTTATTGTTTGTAAAACTCAGTGTTTATTTTTCTTTCCCCTCATGTAGGATTTTAAGGTCCTCACCCTCCTGGGAAAAGGCTCCTTTGCATGTGTTTACCGGGCTAAATCAGTGAAGACTGGTCTGGAGGTTGCTATCAAAATGGTAAGAATCCTTCACCCACCATTTATGTCTTAGTCAGTGATAATGAGGTAATTATAGCACGCTTTACCTGTAATGTAGACACTTAATCAACAGCCAAGCTGTTGCCCGTGACTTACAGTTGAAGTGTAAACTGGAACTGTTGGATTATTAGACCTTAGTTGCCTCCCAAGGGCTTCCTTGTGGTCCCTTGACTCTCCGCAAATGAGGTCTGAATGGTTCACTGTCTTTGGAGGCGACAGATTGACTATTAGCCACCAGACCAAACCACATTGCGTGTTGATCCTGTGAGTGGCAGGTGTGTAATTATCCCTGTTGTTCCCATCTGCAGATTGACAAAAAAGCAATGCACAAAGCTGGTATGGTCCAGCGTGTGACAAACGAGGTGGAGATCCAGTGCCGACTGAAACATCCTTCAATTCTTGAGGTAACGCTGGCTGCACACAACTAATGTCTTGTTGCTGTGGGTTGTTATCATTACACTGCATAAAATCTGCTGTGGCACTCATATATTTGTTCTCCTTTAGATTTCTGTGTGACATCAATAGTTTATTTCTTTCTCTATAAAATGTACTTTAAGTCCACTTTAAGTGGCTATGCGGTTAAAGGTAAACAACACTACTTGTAGGAATTCAGGAGTTTTTTGGAACATGGAAAAAAAAACCCTTTACAGTTTCTCCCAAAAATCTGTGCATGTCGGTTGTGTTTGAGTCTGTGCATGTCGGTTGTGTTTGAGTCTGTGTATATCAGCTTTGTGTTATCGTTGTCATGGTTATGTAATTTGGAGAACTTGCCCCTACCTCCTGCTTTGTCTAGATACTGGTGTGAGTTTTTAGTAGTCCCACTTCTCTGGACCACTACAGTACAATAAGTTTATACTCCAATCCAGTCAAATATATTGTAGATTTTGTCACACTCATATTTTTGTGTCTTCTCACCTTGACATGATAATAAATACTGTTATACACCATGTCTTTTATTGAAGCTTTACAACTACTTTGAGGACACCAACTATGTGTACTTGGTATTGGAGATGTGCCACAATGGGGAGATGAGTCGGTACCTCAAAGAGCGAAAGATGGCTTTCTCTGAGGACGAAGGTGAGGAAGAACTATTTTACCTAAATTAAACATGAATTATGTTGCAGTAAATGGTTTGAGTTTTGTGAGCTGCCTGCCTTTAAAAAAGTTGTTGTTTTTGTTCCACAGCAAGACATTTCATGCATCAAATAGTGAAAGGAATGCTGTATTTACATACCCACGGCATCTTGCATCGAGATCTGACCTTGTCAAACCTTTTGCTGACCAGCAATATGAACATTAAGATAGCAGACTTTGGCTTGGCCACTCAGCTCAAACTCCCAAATGAAAAGCACTTCACCATGTGCGGGACACCTAACTACATCTCCCCGGAGGTGGCCACCCGCAGCGCTCATGGTCTTGAATCAGATGTCTGGTCTCTGGGGTGCATGTTCTATGCCTTTCTGATGGGTCGCCCTCCGTTTGACACGGAGACAGTCAAGCACACGCTGTCTAAAGTGGTTCTTGGGGAATATGAGATGCCTAGCCATGTTTCTCTTGAGGCTCAGGACCTGATCCATCAGCTGCTTCAGAAGGACCCCGCCCATCGGCCCAGCCTCTCTGCCGTGCTAGACCACCCATTTATGACCCAGAGCCTGCTGGTCAGGAGCAAGGAGATGGGGTTGGGAGATGAAGGATCCATGGACAGCGGCATCGCCACCATCTCCACAGCCTGCACCTCCTCCACCTCAGCCAGCAGCAGCAGCCGCCTCCAGAGGAGAACCAGGCACGTGATTGCCTCTGCCCTGCCTAACCGCATGGCTCCCATTCCAAGTCTTCCACAGCAACCCAGCAGCGCCTGTTTTGAGGATGGAGACCAGTGGCAGCAGCAGCATCCGGTGGACAGATTTCACAGAGAAGGCAGGAGCAGAGGGGTTCATGGTGGAGAAAGTGGGCAGCCTCATTCTCGCTACCTGAGGAGGGCTCACTCTTCAGATCGCTCCGGCTCTTGTGCATCAGGCCAGGGGTTGAGTCACGCTGAGCTGGCGAGATGCCACTCAGAGGAGACTCTGACTGGTTTCGGAAGACCAGTCTTCCCTGTGTCCTCCACTCAACACCCATTTTCAGAGCGGGGAAGGCTCCCCTCTCCGCCTGTCAAACAGTCGGCCAAGTAAGAAGTCTCTCTAATCATGATCTTCTGTTCATTTTTTACAAATTCAGTGAGACTAACAGATTGCACTTTCTTTTTCAGTACTGGGTATTCGTTATCCACACAGACTGCACATCCACCAAGCTTGCAATTTCAAGACCTGGAGGGAGTTACTAATTGGCTCAACAATGAGGGTAAAATTTATGTTTTTTGCTTTTTGATTATCTGTGCGTATATGATAGATTTCAGCTTTGTTAACACTCTCTCATTTAGAGCAACTTTTAGTTAGTTCAGTGCCTTGGTTGGGGGCTCTCTCAATGCCCGTGCATGAAATTATCCTTTGTTGTTCGTGGATTTACCCTTAGATATAAAGGCTAATAAGCTCCAGCCACCCTTGTGAGGCTGAATATGAATTAAGGGTTATAAAAATGTATCTTTTAAACTCTCTAAACACAATCAAAACCATCCTGCTTAAGAAAATCTTTACAAATATTTTCTTTCCCGCCTCAGGCTCTGGGCACAGGCCCGCAGACAGCAGCACTCACAGCAGCGGTGGCAGCTTCCACAGCAGCAGAGGACCTTTAGGGGTTCACAATTCCTGGACAGACAAGCCCATGGGCCGAGCCGTGAACCCTCAGCACCACATGCATCCCTCCAACTCTGACTCGTACAGGGAAAATATACCCGGAGCCGAGTTCCAACCTCCTCATGGCAGAGAGTTAAAGCTCCCGTCAGCCAAGCCTGGTGTGGATAAAGAGAAGAAAACTCTTAGAGACATCGTCCCGCCTCTGTGCGCGTCCAGACTAAAGCCTATCAGACAGAAGACCAAAAATGCTGTTGTAAGATATTTCTCGTATTTTTTGATTATTTGTTAATGTTGCTGTGTAAATGTTGACGTTTATTTTTTTTTTCTTGTATTTCCTACAGGTGAGCATCCTGGACACAGGTGAAGTCTGTATGGAGTTGTTAAAGTGTCAAAGTGGTCAAGAGAGGGTCAAAGAAGTCCTTCGGATTTCCTGTGATGGTTCAATGGTGAGCTCACTGTTCTGCACTCTGAAGTGTTCCATATGTGACTGATAGGGGGTAGTATAACAACATAATACAATGCAAGGCTGGTGGCATAATATGATATAAAGCTCATTATCATCTCTTATAGGTGACGATATACCAGCCTAATGGTGGGAAGGGTTTTCCTGTCCTGGACTGTCCTCCTGCTCCTCCAGAAGATATTCTGATTTGTAGCTATGAGGATCTTCCAGGTATTCTGGTGGATGATTCACACCCAGTAACATCAGCTTATAGAAGATTAGAAATTGTTTGCTAATTAATACTTTTTTTATCACAGAAAAATACTGGAAGAAGTACCAGTACGCCTCCAAGTTTGTGCAGCTCGTGAAATCCAAGACTCCAAAAGTGACCCTTTACACCAAGTACGCAAAGGTCATGCTGATGGAGAACTCTCCCAATGCAGACCTGGAAGTTTGCTTTTATGATGGTACGTCGAAACATGTGATCCCACCGAGGGAGAAGCTGACCCTTTTCTGTCTGAGTTCACATGTAATTGCTTTATAAACATCTCGTGTTGTATAGGAGCGAAGACCCACAAGACGTCGGAGCTGGTGCGAGTGGTGGAGAAGAGCGGGAAGTCGTACACGGTGAAGGGCGAGGTGGGGCTGAGCGGCCTGAGCCCAGAGAGCAGGCTGTATGTGGAGCTGTCTGATGAGGGCCACGGCATGTGTCTGTCCCTGGAGGCCGCCATCGCAGCAGAGGAGCAGCGCAGCACCAAGAACGTCCCTTTCTTCCCCATAACTATCGGCAGGTGAGAGGAGACTGCTGTTATTTGTATATTCTTGGTTTTAATGTTGTCCTCGCCTTGTGTGGCTAATGTTAGTTTTGTGTATCTCTCCCAGGAGACCGGTCAACCCAGACTCCCCTTGCTCATCGTCCACGCCCTCCCGCCCCGTGCCTCCTGATGCAGCTTCACCTCCTCAACCTCCACAAATCACTCCTTCAGTGAGTGTCTCACAGCCCTACACTTTGGTTTAGAGGCGTTAACAGCTGGACTATGATGAGATTTGTCTTTAATATTTTAAAATTCGATTTCCAGATGATCTCCTATGACGGGTCTGATTTCACCACAGCCAGTCTGAGTAAGAAAAGCTCCCCAGTGCGACAGGACCTTGTACAAAGCACGGGAAAAGTGGTTAAGTCGATATTTGTGCCCAATGTTGGATGGGCATCCCAGGTAATTGTCCAATAAATTCACCTGATATTCTATAATCAGCACAGGAATCGTCTCTGTGATGAAAAGATTGAATCTCTGTTTTTATCTGTAGCTGACGAGCGGAGAGGTGTGGGTGCAGTTCAACGACGGGTCTCAGCTGGTGGTTCAGGCAGGAGTTTCCTGCATCACCTACACGTCTCCAGAGGGGAGGATCACCAGGTACGAAACGTGTCAGAAATGTGCTGTCACTTTATTTCGCTTTGTTGTTTCACATGTTCGCAGAGCTGTAGATGTGACGGCTTCAGCTGCTCTAATTGATGTGTCTTCTTCACAGATACAAGGAGAACGAGAAGTTGCCAGAACACGTCAAGGAGAAGCTGCACTGCCTCTCCACCATCCTGGGACTGTTGGCCAACCCGACAGCACATCACCGACAACCTCATTAACACTTTGTGTGTTAAACATCTCAGAAGCACGGAGGCCTGGCAGGGAACACAAAGTAGCATTAGAAACCTTTATACCGTCTTTTGTCTGGGATTCTTGTAAATATATGTTGTTGTTGTGGTTGTTTTTTTTACATGTACAGAAGACTAAGATTATGAAAAGATATATTTTATTTTAATAAGCGACCATTTTGTATAGAGTCTCAATTGGCCTCATTGAAAATGTTTGTGTTAGGATGTGTGTCATGTTTTTTTTACTGCGTCTCCAATTCTATGAAATGTGCGATTTGTAAATGCTGAGCCAATAAACATCTGCAGGCTGGGTGGAGAAATGCTGCACGTTGTTTTGCAGTCTTCTCTTTGCACTCGATATATTCATGAAGGAATTTTTGTAGAACGAAATTAAAGTATTTAGAGCTACCTTATGCAGAATATCATTGAAACTTAGATAAAGGTGTAAATCAGTTATGTGCTAATATTGTGTGGCGGGATGTAAGGTAGGATCACTATATTTAAAGATAAAACCTACATAAAACAATGGGTAATAATAGGACAATACAGCATTTACCCACAAATTATCAGTTAGGAACACAAAGCCGAACAAAATGGAGCCAGATAAGGTTTCACATGTTTATTTCGCCCTGTTGTTTTGGCCCTTTAATTAAAAAAAGGTCACAAAATTGTGGATTCCTCTCAATTACAGAACTGATACAAAACAACATACTGTACGGATGTAAGCCTAGGCATATATACACGTACTGTACAAGACACCCAAGACGTAAACATTCAGGTGGAAGCTGGGAGCATGATGACGCTGTCTGGGTTGCAGAAATGATTCAAGGGTAGGATTAACCATTTATTTCCCATTTAGAAGCACGATAAGGAACACAACATAGGACACACAATATAGTGGTGTACACACATATCAGCCTAAACAGGGACGTGCTCTCAACTTCGCCCCTGTTTGTAGATGAGGAATCAGGGGGAAAAGGTTGTGAAAGATTCCACTGAACCTGCTGCAATTTTTAATTTATTGTTGCTTCATGACAAACAAAAAATGTGGGATTAGAACAGAATACTAATAGTGTTGTGGAAATATTCTCACAATACGATGTGTCTAATGAAAACCCAATTTTCAGAATTGTCATGGGTATTCTTTTGTCCCAGAGAGATGCTGGTGAGATGGTTGCGCTGACAATGTTATTTAGGATAACAGGGCGAGCGAGAGGACAGTCGGTTCCCTCGGATACTGATGGAGGAAATGAAACAGCTAGGAGGAGCTCTCTGGGACAAGAGAAGAAGAAGAAGCAGGCTCAGAGGAATGCAAAAAAAATCTGTATGCGCTGCAGGTTGGCACTCCTTCCCACTAGATGCTAGAGGGAGACAGACGCATCAACCACACGCTTATTTGTCCCTTTGACACCACCTGTACAAGCAGACCCAGCATTTTACTATACCTCTTAGTAAATATCCACTGTTTGTTCAAAAACATCCCGTGCTTTCATTTCATTTATATAAAACATTTTTTTCCCCATAAAATCTCAATAAAATAAAGTTGCTCTTAGTAGATATCAGGACAAAGATATTAACAAAATTGGAGTAAAAAAATCACAGTGAACACTGGGAACAAGAGCTGGACCGTCTCCCCCACTTCCCCTCCAAATGATTTTAACATGTGACACAAATACAGCAGCTGGAACAAGAAGACAGGTCGGAAGAATTGAAGCTCGAAGCAAATGAACCGACTGGACTGAAGGTTTCTTTAACTGCATTTTGTAAGAAGTGCTGAAAATTAATTTGAATCAAATGAGAGTTAATAAAGCTGAACAAATTCCTCAATTATCTAGAACTGTTGTCACTTACTGGTATCAAAATCATTAATACCCAGTTGGTGGGTATTCAACGACACATTTTACCTTCATTTGAGTGGAATAATCGATTTTCTGATTAACAATTCAATGAAAAGTGACAAGCTACACAGCAGCCCCAAGTCTGTCGATAGGTCAAGTTGGCCTCAGGAGAGTAGTTTGCTCACATTACAAGCACTGAAGACACGTGGAGAGTCTGTTTAAGAGGAGATTTACAAACCCACGACGCGATGAGAGAAAATCTCACAAGATCCCACTGGAATTCTGAAAGATATCATGGAATTCTCTGGAAACATCCACAAACACAAAAAGGAATGTGATCCTCGTCTTCCTGCACTGGAGCGACTCAAACTGGGACTCAAACAAGGACGCGGTTTGTTTGTTGAACACCTAACATCCGGCATCTGACACACAGTAAAACACTCAAAGACCTATAAACATTGGTGCAACAACAACCATCCGAAAAAAAAACAAACAAAAAAACTTGGTCACATGGTCATGGAGATTTACTTTCTTCGTTTTAACCTTTGATGATGTTTTTTCTGCAGGCGTCCTTCCTACGCTTGAAGTAAATTTGATGGCACTCGGAAAAGTAAACGGCTCACCTGTTTGTTCAAACTAACGAAACCCAAAACCATCTCGTCATTCATGTTCAGACTCATTATGTCCTCTGCCGTCAGTTGGCCACAGTCACATAGCAGCCCGGGATCTGTGGAGTAGTGTTCAAATGTCCAGCCACCTTTTCTCCCCCTCGCTTTGTGCGGAGGAGTCAGTGGCGTCGACCAGAATACAAACACACGTCACACTGGCACAACATAAACGTACCTGCGTGTGTGTGTTTATGTGTGTGTGTGTGTGTGTCTGTGTGTGTGTGTGTGTGTGTGTGTGAGATACAACGGATCATACATTGCACATCTAGTGGCACATCTTTCTCCTGTCCTGATTCAGCCATTCCCGTTAGCTACCTCACCTGGACCCTTTCCTTACAGAGAACTCACATAAGAGAGAAAAATAAAATCAGCTATTAGGCAAAAGTTCCCAAAAGTTCACATTACAGTACTGTTAAGTCTCATTAGACGAAACGAAAAATACAAAAAGGCAGAGAGAAAAAAGCTTACACCCAATCACCACCATTTTCAATAACTATATAGGAAAAGGGTTGTTTTTTGATTAGATATATTATCATCATTAACATCATAATTATTATGATTATTATTCATTATTATTGTCACCATTGTCATCCGTTTCTTTTTTGTTCAGGGATCAAACGGAGTGGGGGCAGGGGATCAGTCACTGGGAGGAAGCCTTGGTAGCTATTGTGGAGACACAGTGCTGCTGGAAGTTTGGGGACATGGCCGAGTTGCAGCCCAGTCTCTGACGCGGGCCCTTCAGCCCTCCGTCGCCCTCTACGATCCAGGGGCTGCCGCCGGCCTCTTTTCCCAGCATGCTGCAGCAACCGGGGGCCGGTGGGGCGGCGTTAGGTACCGTGGTGCTCACCGGCAGGCCTTTGGGCTGCTCGCTGGCAGGGGCGAAATCTGGGTTGTGGCTCTGAAGCACGCTGGTGATGTGGTTCAGGAGGTCATTGAAAAACTCCGGGACGCCCTCATAACCTGAGAACACAGAGGGACGTTCAGTTAGTTCAGCTAATTCAGCTTTTGTCCACGTTCCACATATTTACAAGGGTTGCTTATAAAACTATATTCATCTGTATTCCCGTTTACATTTTATTATTTGAATTGGTGAAAAAAAACCCTGACTCATCTTAAAATCTCATCTGTCAGTTATATCGTTAGAGCAGGACACGCTTGTGGCAATCCTGTCGTAATTTGGCTTTAGTCCGGTGGTTCCCAACCTGAGGGTCGGGGCCCCTTTAAAGGGTCGCCTGATAAATCTGAAGGGTCGTGAGATGATTTATGGGAGAGGAAAGAAAAAAAACACAAAGCTCTGCTACGCACATTTCTATCACAAATTTTTCTTTTGAGTTTTCTGTTTATTTTTGTGAAGTATTGGATCATTTGAACAGTTATTTAAATGAAACCTTCTGAGGAGTTTAGCAGAGAAACGTCTCTTTAGTGGAAGAGCTAACAACTCAGACATCTGCAACATGACAATGCTGTTTTGTAAGGGGATCATAAGCCAAAAAGGTTGGGAATCACTACTTTAGTCCATTTTTATGCATATTTGTAGTATAGAGTGAATTTTTATGGTTGAGTAAACAGAAAGATTAGTTCCCTGGAAAATGGCCACACAACTAATTTGTCTGAACTTACTACAAGTACAGAACACTTGTAAATGTCAAAGACAATTGAAGAGATCATGTGCAGTGCATCTTCATGCAATACCAAGCAAATAGGTTACTGTATGGGTGATAAAATGCTGAAAATTGTAGTGGAGTCATAATATGATGAAAGTTTTTACATTCATTAAATTAATTTAAATTAAAGTTTCTACGATGCGACTAAAATTGGAATGCTCTGTCTTAATTTGATTATACATCCTCACAACTACCACCCTTTTTGGGCCGATTTAATCATAAAATGGTGTTAGTAAAAGAGGTTTGCAGGTCATGTTAACACAGTGACTGAGACCTGGTGCATGTTGCACATTGTTCAGGATTACACAGGTGACAGAGGAGAGGCATCTCTTTCAATAGAACTGGATGCACAAAAGAATGACAACACTAGTCTCTCAGTTTTTAGTGACACCTGAGAACCAGGTCACCGTAGAAAAGAGGCCTCCGTAGAAGTGAAGCGTATTATCTGCTTAATGTGCAGATGAAATAAACAAGATGACCAAACAAAACACACTGGACGGGAGGCTGCGCCTACCAGGGAATGCATTGATGTCAATGACGGCGTGTTGGCCTGTTTGGTTGTTGATGATGACGTCAATGCCGAACAGGGACACGCCCAGCGCCTGCCGCAATGACCTGGACAGCTCTCTGATGACGTCATCACTGGGTGGCTGAGACACTCCCTCTACGTTCTCTCTCTGAGATAAACATAAAGTATTAATGTATATTAGCAACAAACACTCATACATGTCACATGGGATGGCAGTGGATGACACGTTGGACGTACCGTGGTCAAGTCTGAGGACGACTCTGGTTTGGAGACATTGTGGCTGTTGAAGAAAATTGCTTTCCTGTCTAAAAAAGAAAACAGAAGAAAAAGATGAGGTTACATTTCTTCTCTCAGGCACTAGATGGCAGCAAAGCTCAACACAGTACAATGAGGCAACCAGAGCTAAACTTTACTAAACTAATGTCTTTATTTACTGGTTTCAACGGTCGTGTGAAGAAACAGAAACCGAAAAGTAGACTAGTGCGAGGTCTACCCTCTCAGTCATAACCGTGTCATACTGAGTGTTCACTTAAGAACAAAACAGCATGTAAGCTGTTTGCCTCGGGCGAGGGATTTTCTTTGAAGCAGTGATGAATGTGACGGGATGAATTGCAACATTTATTTCCGCTTTTTTCTTTGTTACCATTGTGGTGATTAACATTAGAGTGTTAGAGGGAAGGAAGAGGGGTGGGGAGTGGAGGGAAAAAGTAAATTCCACCACTGTCCAAATAAATATGCCCCTTGGCTTGTAGAGGGGTCGTGGTAGTGAAGTGTTGGGCAGATGGGCTCGTTCATTCCCAGATTGGATGAACAAACGCCAGCTTGACTCGACAGAAGCATGGGAAGGAAAGGCTGGATGGGACAGAACATCTCTCACACTGTTATTTTTAAAGTTCTTTCCAAACACTGACCCCCTACCTCTCTCCATCTTCATGCTTCACCCTTTCACGCAGCCTTTCCCTCCACTTACTGGATATAAAAACGCAATGTATATCTCTGAGCTGCAGATCACAACGATATAAATGCTGTGCAGATGTAACGCTGTGTTATGTTATGTTGCTTTACGTGTTTGACAGGGGTTGTGCTTTTCTGCTGCACCACTCAGCATTCCAGTTTGAAAGCAACCATTACACAAAGCAGACTGCTGCACTGATGGTGAAGACTGGTTTGCATGAGGGCCTCTACTGTATCACATGCAAATGCTGGAGTCACTTGTGTCAGGGGACAACCCTGTATTCAAGGCTGCATCATGGGTAAAGCTTCTGACATGTTTATGGAGAAAAACGCAGCTCCTCTTGTTTATTTTCAACAGCATGTACCAACAGAGCAAAACCCAATTGCACTCTGCTGCATCCCTTAAAAGGGTGAATAGGTCCAATCACAGGGTCTATAAAGCCATTTTATGAGGTCTTTTATTGGGTAATTTGGAGAAGCTGTGCAACTTGTACAGTCTGGCCAGTGTGGCTATTAGCAGCCCCTGGACTTCCCCACCCATCTCTCTCTCCGCCTGTCCGTCTGTCTCCTCACCGGCTGGACCAGCAGGGAAGTTCTTCAGTGAAGGTCTCTCCACCACGGTGTAGGAGTCTCCCACCACAAACACCTTGTAGAGCACTGCGTTGTGGTTGATGAAGCTCTGGATCACACAAGGAGGCTTCACGTCATTCAAGTCCTCTTCACTGAAGATAATGGCCATCTGTGGACAGGCAGGAGCACACACACACACACACGCACACAGTAAATGACAGAACTAAACTTAAAAAGGAAAATATTCATCAATCAAAGCCATCAAACCAACAGGCACTGTCAGACACAAGTCCAGTTAAGTGAGTGTGGAGGAATGAAGACTGGCGAGCCTGACAGGGGTATTGATTTCAGCTGACACACAAAGATAGGTGAGGCACAGCACTTTATCTGATTTTGTTGTTTGGACTTGAGTTAAATGACAATCCTGTGACAGGACAAGTGTTACTGGTTACACAAAACAAACTGAGGAGGGTGTGAGCGACCTCTGACCCCATGTAGCCTCTTACCTCGTGGGAGTTGGTTCCATGAGCCACCCGTGTTTTGCAAACTGAGGAAGAAATGAAGACAAGGAAAAACAGAAAATTTAGCAAGCTTACCTAACTCAGTGTAATCCTGAAAAGCAGTAATGACAATTCAGCTGTGGAGCAAAACATCTCACACTAAGGCCTTTTCTTACACTTTGACAGTGAACACAGAAATGTGAGACAGACAGGTAGTGAATATACAATTAGTGGTTAACGGCACAATATTAGTCTAAATAATGTATATGAGTATAGATTCAAGCCCTCAATATCTAGAGGACAACTGAGGTAACAAGTACTTACTGAAGGGGAATGTGATTCCTTGCGTCTTGATCTGCTCCAGCACATCTGGGCTGCACTCCGTGTTCAGGACCATGAATGGAGGAGAGCAAATCCTCTCATCTAATAAAAAGAGAAACACAAGAACACAGAGGGAATGGGTAAAGTTAAGTTGGAAAGAAAATACTATAAAATGGTCCTGAAAATGTTCAGTTAAACAGAAATAATGATGGTGAACAAATGTCAGATACTTTCACTAGTGTGGGAGAAAATTACGAGAATTGATGGCCTGGTATATAACATTTCTAAAAATGGTGAAAAATGCCCATCACCATTTCCCAGAACCGGAGGTGACATATTTAAACCTCTTGCTTTGTTTGACCAACTGTCTAAAACCCAAAAATATTTCATTTTTGATGATATAAAATAAAAAAAGCATAGTCATCGATCAATTTTAAATTGCTTCAGGTTCTATTTACACCCTTGAAACACATTTTCATCAATTCATATGATTACCTTATGACTATCAAAAGACTGTCATATGACTACCAACTACAGCTGGGGGCACAGAAAAAGGAAGGGCACAATTAATCCATGTATAAAAGGTGTAATTTCTGATTTGGTACAGTTATCACTGCTGGTTTACAAAAAAAATCTTGTTTTAGTGTAACATTTAAAAAGAAGCTCATTGTCAGTCTTCCCTCTGGTGAACTGCTTTAGTGGATACTGATTTATGTTCCTTGTTTTTTCCTGAAATAGCAGCACTGGAAGCTATTCTTTCTGTTATCATGCATAGCCTACTTAGGAAAAAATGAAGGGCAGCACATCCGACTGTAGTCTGAGAATAAAGACATGTTCGACATGGGGAGCAGATGAGTCTCTCACATGTGCAGACACACCTTATTTAACTTAATTTGGCCATGTATTTATATATTTATATTTCATCCTTGTGATAGGTTTAGACAACAAACACGACAGAGGCCATCTGAGGCCCAGGGGGACAAATGACTCCTGTCCAAATAAATAAAGCAGAAAGCTGCCAGGCCCTTCTGCTCCTCCCAAACAACACACACACACTCACACACAGGAAAATGCTGAAATACAGGAAGACACACAATCTCATGAGGAACTACAAGTCAAACCAGCTGAGGACATTACAGAGTCATCAGATAAATCATCTGACTGACAGGCGTGATTGACAGCTCACAAGTCGGCCAACAGCAAACAAAACAGGTTCAACTGCACAACATAAACTGGGCCATACCTTAATTAAAACATAACTGAGGCCGGGACAAACATTCAGTCTCTCCACCATGTTTTACATCACATCATGTTTGTTTACATCACATTTTTACATCACATCCTGTGGCGGCAGGTCGCTCAGTTCCGATAAGCCTGATAATAACAAACATCCTGCAGCGCAGTCATACTTCACCATATCAGGGCTCAGGACGCATCTATATTAATGTTCTGCCTTCTGTAATTTCCCCTCTACAGTAGGTACATGGGGGTGATAAGGCAGCTGGTTGGAGATATCACCACAGGAAATCAGTGAGGGGGGCCAAACTAAGAGCTGGCAAATTGCTAATGACTAAAACACAATAGAAACACGCCGGTCTTTGTGTGCTGTGGGCCTCAGCAGTGGCTGGGCTCTCTGCTCCCGCTAGTGCTGAGGTCAGGAGAATCTGATTTGCCTACATTTACTCCAGTGCTGAGTGTTGAACTCTGGGTGAACACTGGGCCCCACAGACATCTACAGCTCCCACAGCAGACAGATAGTGCAGATACACACAATAACGTTTGGAAAACCCCACAATGAAAGCTGATGCAAGAGGCAAAAAGGCAGCACGTACAGTAGTTCAGTGTTAAGGATCCTCTGTTACTGTAATATTACAGCACGAAGGCGTATTGACCAGGGAGACATATCATTAAAGATAATTCTGGTTTATTGTTATTCCTATTGTACTAGAGTTGAAACATTTAGTCGCCTAATTGATAGACAGAAAATTAATTGGCAACTACTTTGAAAATGGATGCATAGTTAAAGTCACTTTTTAAGCAAAAGTGCCAAAGATTCACTGGACGCAAAAATGTGACTATTTACGTTTTGGATATTCTATTGTTTTTGGGTATCTTTGACTGTTGTTCAAAAGCAATCTGAAGACGTGACACTGGGCTCTGGGAAATTATAATGAGCAATTTCACCATTTTATAAACAAAATAATGACAGTTACAGCCCTACATTGTACTCATCTAGTTAATTGCAGAGATTGGGGAATGTGGAGACACTGCTACAAAGAAGCCCAACAGGACAGTGAACATGAGGATAGCCAAACTTATTTGCAAGAGAAAATTAAAGGGGCTGTATGTAACAATTTACATGTATTAAGCGTTTTTTAATCATTTTTGGTGGCAATGTGTGAACAGATTGTAACATAACTTAAAAAATTAGACCTTTCCAGACTTTCTCAGCTGACTGTAACACTCTGTGGACTGATGTCTATGTAAAGGACTCGGGACGGTTTTGCGCGTTCCCGAGTATCTTTCCTCTCTTCAGCTCCGCTACAGCACTAACAGTGAGCAACATGAGCTAGTTAGCTCTATGATTCTACTTCATATTTATACAGAATTTAGATGACGTTATTTTGAATGTTGATGGAGCAGCTAGAATGTTAGCATAGCCCTGATCAAGCCGAACTCCATTCAGAAAACAAGCATTTTAAAAGCTGTTTGTCATCTTGCAGACAGACCTGACAAAGCATGAATTCAGACTTTTTACAAATCGGCATCATGATGTAGTTATTTCAGCATCCTTTTGATCCGTTTATTGCAATTAAATCACAGCAAAATCTGTTTATTTTGGGTTCATACTGCTGTAGTAAGTGGAGGCCGCTAAGCTAACGTCAACAAACGACAGGCACACACCACAACACAGACTCACAACTCGACACAGGCAACACATCTTATTTATAATATTCCTCCTAGTTCACTCACCGTTAGCGTTTTCATTCAGCTAATGTTGCTCTGCTGACGTTGCTGAGCCTCTTGGTGAAAGCTAGACAAACAGCGATAAGCTGGCTAGCAAGCTAGCAACATTTTTTAACAACTTTATTGAAAAGCAAGCTATCAACATGATGCCTGTCAATCACGTTCAGTCTCGTGTGTGTGTCACGTCACCGTTTTGGCCGATGCTGGCTTGCGCCCACAGAGTGCGTGCACATGCGCGAGAGACAGGGCGCTGACTGCAGTTGACTGAACGGCCGCAGGTGTCATTGTTAACAAGCATTTTCTGAATGTTACATACAGGACCTTTAAGGGGAACAATAAAATTATGACCCAAACCTTTTCACTGCTTATCATATTTTGAATAGTAACTTTAATCTATGTGTTGCACCATATATTGTAATTTTTAAGTACTTCCCTTTGTTCTACATGTATATATATATTCTATTTTGTTCTATTTTACTATGGATGTATAGATATTATATACATTATATGGTATATGATTATACTGCAAGTTGTAAACAGAGTTTACAGATCGACATCCAGGTTCAACTTCGAACTGCCATACTTGCCATAGTTATGCATGCACAGTTTTTATGTGAAATGAGGGATTATTTCTGACATTTCAGGTACAATCCCTTTTCGTTTGACCTCTAAAAAAAGTGGTTTGGATAATCTGGCTAAACTGTGGCTTGTTTACAACCTGTCTGGACTTCGCTGTAGTAATGTTGCCACGTTTCAATATCTCATTTGTGACTTTGGTGAGTACAGTGTGATCACATCTGACAGAAATGATTAGCACAGCTACGGAAATAGGACCTAAGACATAATAACCTAGAATAATCCTTCAAGTATCCACCCCGTTGATGTGAAGAATCGCTCCACTGCAGCTGAACATGTGCTTTGACCACAATGTACAAAACTAATTTCCTAACAGGAACACCTTTCATTTTATTTCAAAAAGGAATAAATGTGCATCATCAAAGCGAGCCAAAGCCGATCTAGCATGGTTGAAACTTTTCTATTTTTTGCTGTTACATGACAGACAAACACAGAATACTCTTATTCTCTCACAGGCAGATACTTGTTCTGTGCTCTATAACCTTTCCCTACGCAGCTGGGTCTAGTCCAGTGTTGGCTCAGCAACCAGTCACTTTTGGGAGTGGGAAGCCTGGAGGGTTACCCATCAGTCATCTCCGCACTGGCTACAGCCACGCTCGTCATCCTGCTGTTATTTTACCAGGACAGGAATAGCAGCATAATGTCTTTCAGAAAACAGTCTGGTAGGGGAAAATATCCCGATTACATCACTGAGTTCCCAAAGACTGATGGCGTTAAATTTTGTCAAACAAAAAACCATCAAAAGACCTAAACCTTGTCAAACGGAAAACATTTCAAGCACCAAGTTAAAGATTTATAATAAAGAGAGCAGGGGATGGTGGATAAGAGAGCGTGGCCAAGTTTGTAATAGCGTGCATGCTTGGCTCTGGTTGACGCTTTAGGGATAAGGGGGTGGAGGGGAGGGTGGGGAGGATCAATCTCTGGCTCTGTCTAAACACTGCATGCTTGCAGCAGACCCAGCGGAGCCGAGGACGACGTTTACGGGACTCCGCGATGAGATGCTTTTTAAATGTCATTATCCAGTTACACTGCTTTTTTTATCTCATCGGGACATCCTCTGCATTTCCTCATCCGTCCGCTCTGTTACATCACATTCATGCAAATAAATAAACTCCAAACTTATAGGCAGCGTCTGATGCGCCTGAGAACGAACAGAGACGAAATTCCTCAACAGGCCTGTTATAACACCTGAGATTCAGATCATATCTCCCCTCTGGTTAGAGGTGTAGGGTGCAGAGAACAACACAGAGCCAAGTTACATTAAGCTTCATAAAGTGCGGTGCTGTTTAGGTGGACGGCTGAACTCTCCTGTTGCTATTTAGAGCTTGTTTCCTAGAAACCCCAGCATCCTATCTCACTGCTCTCTCTGCCCCCCCGCCCCCTTCCCCTCAAGGCAAAGCAGCAGGAGTTTCAATATTTTAAATTGAACTCCAAACACGGCTATGCCCTGAGAATGATGCCATTCTCAATATCGCGCTCCAAGAGGTTTATGCTCCAATTTCATGAATGAGTCATGAGTCATTTATTTTGAAAAGAAAAATGTGATTGTTTTATCACAAAAGGTAAATCCTACTCCAAATCATTTACTGATTGTGACGAAGCATTATCATACCTAACAGGCAGGAAATATTTGACTCAAGTTGGGCAATCCTGTCTGCACACTTGACTCGTTGGATTTGGACGAGTGTTTGGGTCTCAGTGTTTGTCTTTCTCATGCTGCAACTATGATTAAATATTGATCACTTGCATAAACGAGACACTTGTTCTGTTGCTCCTTGCAGAGGCGTGCATTAACGCTAGCACGGGGACCTCAAGAAAGTCTGATTAATATCCGAATAAACCCAGGAAGGGTGTAGCTTGATTCCGAGGAATCGGCTTGTATTCAGGAGAATTCTTTTATCCTGAGCTGGAGAGGAATAACATTGAGAGAGGCTTTTCATTTTCATAGAAGAGTTGACTTGACGACGGTTTCTGTCTATATAAACAGTCCAAGATATCAAAACTCAAGCATACACAGGAACCCGTAGATTCAGCTAAGTAACATAAACAGTTACCTTGCTCTGGCTCACATAGAGAACACAAAACCAAAGTCGGACAACAGAGCAGCGGCAAAGTCCCAATAAGCACAACTATGAATCAGTGACACTGATCCATTAGGGCTTGTGTGGCTCTTCTATGGCTAATTTCTATCAAACATAACATTAAGATGAGCTAATTCTTGTACTAGGTTTATATTAACTTAAACAATTCAAAGCAGAACAGCTAAATGTGCTGTGACTGGGGCCATTTAACATCGAGAGACCACTCAAGTGATAAAATAAGGTTAGTTTTTCCAGAGAAAGCACAAGCGCACCTCAAGTGCTTCCTCCTATTGAGGACTATTCTGAGTCATGCAGACTGTGAAGCATGGCAGGCTCTCGATGGCCTTTTAGTACTGGGTTGCCTTGGCAGCTGCTCCAGGACTCCATGGTCTCTGCTGATAAGAAGGAGGAAGTGGCTGTGCCTAACCTTAACCCAGTTTTCTCACTCGCTCTTTTTTTCTCCCCCCCCTGAAAGTACATTTATCCTCGGCCACATGCTGTTTTCTCTACAATCACAGTGGTGTGGTGTAGGATTATAATGGCTTACAATCCATGCTCGTGTCTAAACCAACCACAATTGTCAGGGAGGTTTGGTATGCAGGCCTAAGTGTGAGCAGAGCACCACTTGCATTAATGGAAGCAGAGTGGTGAAAAAAAACCAAAACGCTTCCTATAAATGCAGCCAGTGAGCCATCTTCCTCTTCAAACCAAATACACACAGTAAGTGAGTGATGCAGCTTATACTCTGTTACGTAACAGCCATCATGTCTGTTTGGATAAAAAGACGTCTTCTTGCGGTTCTATTTTAAGAATCTCATGACACTGCCGACACGCTGAAAACGCCTCTGATCAGTTGCTCTGACGCCAGACTGCAGCAGAGTCATGGACGCTCGGTGAAGTTATACTTGAAAGGTTTACGTTCCCTGCCATGTATGGGGGTAAAGGAAATGTGGATGAGTCACAGGTGTGTTTACAGTGTGTGTGGGTAGGGAATGTAGCTCCTGTCGTCATCGCATTTCTCAGCCTGCAGCCAAAAGACTTTGCCCGCTGATTAGTTCATGGGCTCAGCGACAGAGGAAGGTGTTGCTGCACGGACTCGAAAGCAAGTTCAGTGAGAAACACCCAGAGCCAAGTTCATACTGGGTTCAGGCAGGGGGAAATGGAGAGGTGCTGTTGTCGCGTGAAAGGGAGGCGAGGAATTATGATATCAGCATAGCGCTCAACCGGCAAGAATTAAACATCTGCTCGGAAGCGAGGAGTAACATAATTCAAGTGAGAGGCGACAGCACCCGTGTGTGTGTGTATCCATGTGTCCCCTCTGGAAGTGAAGAGGAAAGACAGAGAACCTGCAGTTACCACGGCTCTATCCTTTTAACAGTATCAGACACGTTAAGTAAAGTAGAAGGCGGTGTCTATGGAATCAACAGCTCCTTTATTATTTTAGACAACTTCTGCTTTTATAGAATATCGAGGACTGAGAGAGGAACAGAGATACTAATGGTGTTGACTTTATTCGAACCCATGGCACGCTGTGTATTGACTCTATACACACACACTAAAAGCCTGGTGACACCGCAAAGTGACACAGCAAAATACACGCAGTTTCTAGTTTATCAGGTATAACTAGCTACGACTAATGCAGTCTAACACAACAGTCCATTTAGTTGTTGTAAAAAACGTTTGGGAGATTAATGTTGACCTTTATGGACATTTTGGAGGCTGCAGTTTGCAGTGCTGTTGAATTGTTCTCTTTTTCCCCCGCAAAGGTCAGCACAGGTCAATGGTCAACAGTTTGTGAAATCGAAACTTCTCGAGCGTCACCAAGTTATGTGAAACATCTTACCTTGCATACAGCTCTCTATCCTGTGGATGAGCTGGTAGGACTTGCAGCGGTCAAGTAGAGTTCGGATGGCTGGAAGGGGGTCCAGGACGATGGTCTCAGGGTGGGCATCAATGTAGTCCTGAAACATAGAGACACAGACATTTTAATAAGTTTATTATTTACTTAATTTTTACATTATTTATGTTCACATAAAAAAAATCAGAACAGAAATATTAAATGACACAAAAGCCTGTCCATACCGTACTCAGTCATGATATGGATTAATACTCTACCTAGCCTAAAAGGTGCTAAAAGAAAATGAATTGTCAACAAATTTTGATAAACAATTAATTGTTAAAGTCACTTCTCATGGGAAACTGCTGAACACCCACAGTTTGCAAATTGCATAACATTGGGTTTTGGACTGGTAGTCGGATAAAACAAGTTATGGTTTCTTTTTGAAACTGTTTATATTACACAATTAATCGATTGATCGGAGAAATAATTGACAGATTCATCAGTAATGGGAATAATGGGAATATGTGGGTGTGTTACTAGAACATGAAATATGCCTAATATGCCATGACACACACACAAATACATCCATACAAATTGGAAATGTTAAAGGTACAGGAGTAGGATTTTCCTAAAAAAAACCAATGTATAGACTGATGCAAAAATAATCCCTCTCAATCATCACTTATGACCCACTAGAAGTGTGTGGCGGTGTCTCTATCTGCAGAGACCTGCCCTCTGCCTGTATTTTCTTATTTTGCTGTGTTTGGTACATTTCTAGGTGTCAACCTTTGGGCAGTGGTGTGTAGCCCCCTGCCAACAACAGCGCGTAGGGTGTGAGGTGTGGGACTCTATAAAAATGTAGCGACCAATTGCCAGATCGTAAGCACGTGGGACCACCAGAAGCACGTGCGCTTTGAGCCGGGGAGGAGGGGCCAACTTTGAATGTTGTGTTTACAAACAGCAACTGACAAATCCTACTCGTTATACCTTTAAACAAACATATTGAAGTAGGCAAACTACAAATACAAACACTGAGTTGAAGGGTCAACATGCCTCACCCTGTATGTAT